>OZ018328.1:22187955-22507840 GCA_963969495.1 Ceratothoa steindachneri | reverse complement strand
TAAAGCTTTTACCAAAGTTTGAGGGCAATTCTACAGATTAATAACTCTTACTCAAACATAGGAACTTTGTAATAAATATCTCGATTTTAAAAAAAATGCGCAAATACTATATAGAGTATATCTAAAAAATCTACACTATACAGTGCTTTCACTAATTAACGCGCGCAAATTTCTAATTATGATGTTATGACGAAAAATACATTGCCAGCTATCTTGAAATTAATAGCTTGTTTAGAAACACCAAAAATATTGTTTGGGTAGGGGTTTAAGTAGCTAGGTTAGTTCTTTTTATTTTGTTAGGTTAGGTTAGTATGGGAGGACTAGGTAGTTTTTTATTTTTTGTTTGCATAGCCTATATTCTAAAATGTCGTCACTCTGTGATAGTTATGAAATGACTGTACTTGCATTCTCCCGTGAATATTATGGTCATTTTGTAGCTATAATTAATTCTTGTCGAATGCATGGCCTAATCCGGACAGAACATTATTGTGAACGATGCGGATATTAAGATGAATTAGATTTAACGAGAAGAGTATGGAGATGCAGTAACATTTGATGATTCGATTACAAAAACAAACGAAATGTAACTGGTTGCAATCAATTTAAAAAAAAACACTTAGAACTAAACTTTTTACATAATCGTTTGTAATATGCATTTCGCGAATGGGTGCATCGAAGCTATTTTCCCTGAGGCTTATGATCTCATAACAGCGGCAAATTATATATTTATGTAGTGAAAAATACTATTTTAAGTGCTAATAACTCGAAAAATATTCTTTTGCTAGTCTAATAAATAACAACGGACTATTCAGATAGGCCAGTTGAATAGATTGAGTGCATTAAAAATATGTGGGAGTTGTTAATCTGTAGACTTATGAAGGTCTTCCTAAGAGATAAAAAGAAATAAATATGATTATCGAATGCGTTTGATTTAGTAAACGTGAACAAAGTCGGAAGGGGCTGTGGTCGCTTTCTCATCAACTTACAGTCAGGGAAATTGAATTCTCAATTTCCTTCATGAAAATAAACATTCACGGTCGATCAGTTCATCAAGAAGCAGAACTATCCCGTGGTAAGCTTTAGTCAGGACGTCTCTGAGTTCCGCTATGTGTCACTGACCAAGCATCCGGCCTTCGCAATGATGTTCGGCGTCTTTGCTTCGAATGGCGAGAGAATGATGCAGGTATGATTAGCGTCAGGTTACAAGCTCATCGAGGCCGACTACAGGGAAATCATGGCCACGAAATTTCTGCCCTAGATGAGAAAGATCACAAAGGAGGCGGACTATGTCTTTTAGAAGGCCGGTACCCCGCCCTACACGGCAAAGCCCATGCAAGTGTGGTTAGGATCGAACATATTCTTGACCTCAATTCCATCGACTACAGCGAGTAGGCGGATGTCGAGGGCAAGGGCTTTAAGGGCCCTCACAGTAGCGACTACGAGCTGAAGTCCTTCGCCACCGTGTGTCGGCAGGCATGAACAAGAACTTCGTCTGAATTATGTAAATATACTGTAATTTATTTTAATAAACTGTTATAGCGATCCTCTTTCAATGCAATCCTGTCCTATTAATTTCATCCAAACTTGGCACCTCTCGGTACCAATTGCCACAGTCGTTCCATTTTTGGTAGCTGTTTCCAGCTTTTTTTCCTATCCCATTCTATTTTTAAGCATGCTATCTATCACAATGCCAGCAGTTGTAGTAAATAAATTCAATATATTGATAAATAAAAGGAAATAAACATTACAAAAACAAAAACTCAAATAACCTGTATAGAAGTCCTCTTCCAATGCGATCCTCTGTTGCATTAATTCCTTCCAAACTTGTCGCCTCTCTGAACAAATTGCCACAGTCATTCAATTTTTGGTAACTGTTTCGAGCTTATTTACCATTCCTATTCTCTTATTAAGCATGCTAGTAAATAAACAATAAAAAACAAAAACAATTATGAATAAAGGAAATCAACCGGGGGCCAGTGTAATGTAACAATCGATGCAAACCCCGTAGATTGTGCACGATCGTTGCTTTTTACTATAGATTAACTGATAACAATAGCCGCATTAATTAAGAAGTACGAAATTTTAAAATCTCTCACACATACATATGAGGTCGATAGTTTTGAAAGGGAAGGTTTTTACGCAAATAATTAAATATAAACACTCATCGGTGTCACTTTAGCGTGTGTCCTACCGACCATTTTTTTTCTTTGGCGTGTATCCTAGAAGGATATTATGTTTGGTTTTGGTATAGGCAATCACCCAGAAACTATAACTAAACCTAACATAACGAAACCAAACTTTTTAATAAAATATTTAAGAGTACGTTCAAACACTTCAAAAGACAATGTCAATTGAATAAATGCTTAAATCTAGTTTAACTGCCTTTTTAATATTTTATAATTTAAATGAAGCAACATCCTTTTAGTTAAAGACTAAATTTTAGAGCAAATTTATTTTTTTTTATAAAAAATGACTAATTTAATTTTATGTTTACCCTAATACAGATATATGCAAAGGTAGGACGCAAAAAGGTGTAGGAGACACGCTAAAATGACATCCAATTCTCTATGGCCTTTCTTGTTTGGCTGAATGTGGATGCTTTAAGTATTTCTCTATTATCGAATTGGGTAATTAAATGAATCTTTATGATTTTAAGATATTTTAATTATATATAAAATAAATTTATAGACATGTTAGAAAAGGAAAAAGTGTTAAAGAAAGCAATTCATGCTGCCATTATTAGGGAAACGTTTAATCAGAATGCTGCTAAAGTAGAGCAGTAAATTAAAACTTTTGCATTCTTTTGTTAAAAAGAATGGTCATAGCCAATGTCCTTTTTACTTTCATCATCACGTTTACTTAAAGTCACTTTTCCCCTTCTACAGTTTCAACTAGGATATTGCAGAAGGCTTTGAAGTGTCTAGGTTTGTCCAATATCTCTCGCACCAAGGAGGATCGTAATTAAACTACTACACAAAGTAATAGAGCTATTTCTAGGCCAGTGGATACGCCGTTGTTCTAACAATGTGCCGGTAACGGATTCGATCCCGTCCGGAACGGACACAAAACGTCAGCGCACGTAAAGATCTGGTGGACGCGCTGTGCTCAGCCCTGTAATGGGGTAGTTGGATCTAACACTTCTCATCACACACGTATCAATCACAACACTGCTTTCTTTTCTCTCCCGCCTTCGCAACACAGCACACACACATTCTCTGTTCCAAGGAATTCTGACGATGGGTATCTATATCCACATACATATGACGCGGAGCCTGTCCTTCTGCCCCGGGATGACGAAGGTTCCATCTGAACGCTGTTTGGGGTCAACACAAAACCTCCTGGCACCTCTCCCCCAAAGATGACCGGAACCTGGTGCCCTCGGGCTCACCAGCGATTATATAGACGTTCCACTGGTGGCGAAAATTGCCTGACGAGGGTCTCCATGACTCGCGCAATCTTGGGGGAAGGCAGTGACCCCTTCGGAGGAACCGATATAAAGTTGGCTTAGAATGTTCGAAGAGCTTCGATCTATGCCGGAGGGCAGAAAGGTTGGCTGTAATGGCATGCGAGGCGAGGGAAATGTGTCCCTAAGTAAATGCAGCTGGGGTGCAATTAAATGGCGTAGACCGCATTGTCGCCCTAGATCAACCTCGCTTCCCACGCTCCATGCGGCGATATCGAGACCACATGGGTACCGAAGGGCATGAGGTCGCCCTTCGACCTTATTGCTCTACAGCTACTCCCATCCTAGAAGATGACACTTTCGGAGTTGGGGGAGAAAAGTGACATCCCCTAAGACCGATGACTTGGGGGAAGCGGAATCTTACACGAGGGCAGTCAAATGGGGGGAGGGGGATAGGAAAGGGGAATTCCTGACCTGACTTCGCGCAGGTGTACAAGCTAATTCCAACCGACTGCGTGTACATATGAACGGGAAAGGAAATTAATTATTACATATTTACGCGGACCATAAGAGAATTAAGAGGGAACGTAATTAAAAAAATAAAAAGATGAAATGGATATTCAAACATACATCATACACAAATGACAGGGACGATTAAGGTGGTACATCTATGCATACAGTGGTGCTGGACCAGAATTCTAAATACTAATTTTATACATACAAGGGCGCTGTGCGTCCTAGACGTACGCATCCTCCCCCCCAAAAATAACTACATACACAGAGAAATAATTGTCCTTTAACTTATATCTATCTGGCGGTTACATTATATACAAAATGGACAAATGGCCATGGGGCAATTACAATTACAATTTAGCAGGGGTCGTCACCCAAATGATTACGGCTTAGGGTATCGGCGATACAATTTTCCGACCCTTTTATATACAATATCCGATACTGAAATTCCTGCAATAATAGGCTCCATGTCATTACTCGGCTATTATGATGTTTAATGTTACAGAGGTATGCTAGTGGGTGGTGATCGGTCTCTTTAACAAATTATCGGCCTACCAGGTACATTTTAAACTTTTGAACGCTCATTTTCTATCATTGCATAATTCCTCTCACGTGGGAGTAATTTTCGACTCGCGTAGGCCACAGGATGACTCTCACTGTCGTCTCCGAACTGAAGAAGGCTATAACTGATTCCTCGTTACTCGCATCTGTTTGGATCCCAAAGGACCTACTGGTGTCAGGCATCCTGAGGATGGGGACAGAGGTCAATATCCCCTTTAGCTGATGGAAATGAGCAATAGCCTCGAATTCCAGACGACTTTGATCTAGGGACTTGTTCTTGAGCAGTTCACACATCTGGGCGTACAAAGCCGCAAAATTGTGGAGAAAACTCCTATAAAATGAGGCAGATCCCATGAAAGAACGAAGTTGTTTCTTTGTAGCCGGGAGGGGCATATAAAACATCGCCTGGACCTTTTCTTCTTGGTGTTAATTTGGTCGTTTCCAATGTGGAAACCCAGATATTGGATCGAATTGTAGGCGAGGTGGCACTTACCAGGGACTATTGTAAGGCCGTGCTCTCGTAAAAGGCTTATGAGCGCCTGGATGGAGACTAAGTGTTGGTCTCAGTCACAAGTGGAACGTAAATGTTGTCAAAATAAAAGGGGACATTATCCCATTCGTCCCAAAATTCTGCGCAAAATCCGATTATAATTGCTGCAGGCCGTCATTAACCTTAAGGGAAGTCAACGGAACTGCATTTGGCCTTTGTCGGTGGGAAAGGCGGTGTATTTCCTTATGCTCTTTTTCAGGGGAATTTGGTGATACGCCTTACATAGGTCGAGTTCGCTAATATACTTTGCATTTTCGAGCAAGTAGAGGTTCTGGTCGATTAATGGGATTGGTTCCGCATCGTAAACAGCACATAATTTAATTTTCGGAAATCTACTCACATGCGGTAAGAATTATCCGGTTTCCGCACCATAACTATTGGGGAACAATAATTTGACGTGGAGGGTTCAATGATTTTGAGGTTGAGCAGATTGTTAACCTCGACATTAAAGGCATTTCACAAATGGATTGGGAGAAGATAAGGCTTTGAGCAAGCGGGTTTCAGGGTAGTGAGCGTTATGTCATGCTCGAAATTAATAGCATACACAGGGGTTTAGGAAATCACATCCTCAAACCTAATTAGAATAAGCCGCAGCTGGCTAATTTGATCGGAGTTAGCCGCTTATTGATATCCAAGCTGGCGGTAGTAAATTAGTGGCGCCCGGCAAGGCGGGTAGTATGTAGTCCCTATCTTGTTCGACACACACGGCCTGTATAACGTTTAGGGCATCTATCGTGTAGTCGGACTACAAAGCTGTCTCTTTGTCGATAGAAACAATGTTGTTAAACGTGCGGCAGTGATAGTTCTTGAACATATTAACATGAAACAGCTTCTTCCCTATGGGTTTTTTAATTAAATAATCCAGGGTCCTCGCGCTTCAAGAATTTGGAAGGGGCCTTTCAATTTGCTCAGAGGTTTGTTACCTCCGTAGGAAGTAGCAACATAACCTCATCACCAGGCTTAAACTTCCTCTCCTTCGAATTTTCCGAATTATGGTCGGCAGTTTAGTATGCAATCTCGGTACACTTTTTTAGTCTACGTCGAAGATCCAAAACATACGTATAGGAAGGTTGAATTTCCCTATCTAACTTGACGTTCGAGAATAACTCCTTGAGGATGCTAATAGGACCTCGCACGTTACGTCGGTAGATTAATTTGAAGGGGGCAAATCTGAGAGTACGATGGGGAATCTCCCTGTATGCAAATAGTGCCACGGGCAAAAAGATATACTCGTACCAATCAGGGGGCTGCTCAGTACACAGCTTCTTTAATATCTATTTCAAGGTCGCATTAAATTTTCGCAAATTCCGTTTGCCCAGGTGTGAAAGGGAGTGGTAAAGAGTGGTTTTACCATCAACAGTTTCCCGATATATTCCATTAATTTAGAAGTAAATTGCCTACCTCTGTCAAACAATATTTCCTTTGGTATGCCTACCCTAGAGAAAATAGAAATTAAGGCTTCGGCACACGTAACACTGTCGACTCTCTTGAATGGTACGGCGTCAGGGAATCTCGTGGCACAATCCACAAGGGTAATGACATAACTATGTCCTTCGCTGGAAGGAAGAGCAATGGAGCCAACAAGGTCTATGGACACTCGGAAAAAGGGTTCAGCTATGGTCATTCACTTCTGAAAAGGGGCAGGATTAATACGCCCTTTTGCTGTAGTTTTTTGGCAGATTTCAAAGGATTGGTAGTATTCATAAATGTCAACAGCAGCACCAGGCCAGTGGAAATACCAAAAAATCTTATGGGCAGTCTTCTTGTGGCTAAAGTGGCCAGAAAACACTCTAGCATGGGCAATTTTTAGGACCAGAGGGACATGCGTACGGGGAACACAGAGGGTGTGAACCTCGGGGTTAACGCCATCTGAGAAAGCGCGATATAACAAGCCTTCTTTTATTATATAAAAAACTGTCTTGTTACCGCGGACAGAATCCTCCTTCAGGTTCCGAGATTATCCCAGAAGAAAAGGAGATTTGGACACTCCTTCTCTCTTTGAGCTAATTCTACTCTCATAACGCCACTGAAATGCGAATCTAAGGGGGTTTAAAGGGCAGCGGGCGTCTGGGAATCCTTCTTTACCTGTGCTCTCGTGATAACAAGCTGAACCACCGGGTTAGATACAACTATGGGGCACTGTCCTACCAAAACGGAGCAGAATTTTATAAGGGCTGACACGACTTCAGCCCTTTCTGAGAAGTATTGACACTCCAGGTAACAGTTTAAAATGGGGAAGCGGTTTGCGCGTCCCAGGTAGTCATGGACTACTGCAAACCTTTTGTGGCCAGGGGCCACAGGGAGAAGAAGTTACTTAGATACCACGATACAGGTACACCCTGTATCGCGGACAAGGATAGAGACTAGTCACCCATTAACGGTTTCGTTTTCAAATTTAAAACTCCTGGAGAGCTCTTGTCGAAGAAGAAATTAACTTGGTGCCCTGAAGTACTGGGAGACGAGATTGGAGCTGGGGTTTCTGGTCGCGATGAAGAAGGAGTGGGATCAGCATTCATTTGGTGTACTTGGTGGTTGGAATTACTACGAAGTTGTGAATTTTGGGGAGAGTTCGCGCGGGTGTGACCTTCGACCCACGTGGAACAGACAATTGGCCTACGGAGGTAAGATGGCACCGGGAGATTAGAGATGAGGGGCTTAACCTCATGGGGCTCTGATGGAGGGGAATGTCTGGACTTAAAGGGGCCCGTAACCTTGACGAATTGGAGGCAATTCTTAGTAGGAAGGAACCGTGAGTTATTTATTTTATTCTTGGGGGATGAAGGGTGGCTTTTTATTTTCCTTCGGCCGCATAGATATCGGCCTCTTCTATGCACTGTTTGAAGGAGTTGCACCTACGATCCTTCACAAAAGAGCGGATCTCTGGTGGTTGCAACGCAAAAAACTGATTCCTTATAACGAAGTCTACCAGGTTCTCATAATCGTGACGAACTTTCAATGCGTCTAGCCGAAAATTGAAATGGCGCGAAAGAGTATACCAAAAATGACGGAAGGTCATATTTGGTTGGATGCGGGCGTGCCGAAATTTGGCGCGGTTGAAATGAGGTGTCATATTATATGCCGCGAGAAGTTCGGGTTTGAAGGTGAAGTAATCCACTGTGGCTTCCGAGAGAAGGAAAACGCAAATGCCTCGGAGCTGAGAACTAAGAAGGGGAAGGAGTTTGGTGACACCGTCTGTCTTGATATCCCAAGGATTGACTTCAAAATGAGAAAAGATCCTAAGTCCTCTCCTTCTTCGAAAGTGGGGAGTTTAATGGAAGCGGATTGAGGGGCATCTGCACGAGAATTGACTGAAAGGGATTCGAGCCGATCGCGATTTAACTTTAATTCATATTGGCGAATTCTCTCGCGCTCGTTTTTTCAGTTCTAGCTCTCTTGTTCTTCTTCTTCTATTCTATAAGCTCTCTCCTGTTCTTCTTGTTCTCTTCTATAAGCTCTCCCATTTCTCTCTTCTTCCTGTATATAGGCGATAAAGTTACTTGCCACTTAAACCGAGGGATTTTTCTTGGAGTTTGAATTTCTCGAACGACAACATTTTATTCGGATCACGGGGTGTAAGTTGCCCGAAAGAAAGGATTTAATGGACCATCGGCACTGGACGGAGAAGGGGCTTGAGTCACAAAATAATCACACACGAGGGAATCCGCTTGTTTAAACGCGGAAGCTTTGCTAGCTAAATACCTACTTTAATATAATACAGAAATAAAGCCAAATTGAAAAAAATGTACCCTAAGTGAGATAAGAAGGTCTCTGACTCTGCTAATCGGTCGGGGATTAAAGTGACCGCGGGAGGAGCTCTGTTTCCTAACACAATTTTCCTAATAAAGGTTCTCGGTCCAGACACACAACACAATAAGAGATAAATAAATATGGCAAGGTTGTTCCCTGGTCTTTTAAGCAACTTAAATGGTATTCAGCTTTGGAAATTACAACAAAGTTAAAGGGTTGAGTTTAAAAGATCTCTCTAAAAATTTTTAAAGACCCTGACACACCTGCCTACCAGATTTTATAATGATCTATAATAATAATATAATAATAAAAAATTTCTTATAATGCGCTCTTCAAGGAATGACCGGTATCTCTCTCTCTCTCTATATATATATGCCTTCTGTGGGTTTGGTCGAAGTTTGTTTGAGAGTCGACGATTCGTGGACGGGAATGCAAGAAAAAGACGATAACAAAATTATATCTTTACTAACAAATAAATATAATTGAAATATATACAGATACAGAGTTTAAAGGGAATTATCGTACATGTGAAATTATATGTCAGCACGGGAAAGATCGTGGGAGGGATAAATATGGAATTAGTGGTGGGGTTTAGGCAGGATATTAAAAAAAGGAGACTTTAATCCAGGGCTCAAACAAATGATGGGACGGTTTGGGTAGACCAGATTATAGAATAATCTGAAGGCGTCAACGATTTAAACTTCTTGCGTGTTCGTTGAAGGGAAGGGCCAGTCGGGATACGATGACTACGATGGGGAAGCTTGGTTACCTCACGGGGCGGATGAGGAAGCACACGTAGTTTGACCTTCGGAGATGGAGTTCCTCGTCAGATACTCGCCTATTGACTTTGGAAAAGTTTACGGATGGCGATTTAGCCTTTGTCCTCAAATCAAAATCGCCGGTGTCTCCGATCGCGACGAGTGAGCGTGTCCTTTGCTCGTAGGTGGTGTTAGGCATAACAGTGCTGAGCCGGGCTGCTGTGCTCCGGTGCTATGGTACTACAGTTCTACCTGCTGAACCAAGTTGGGGATTATATAGACGTTCCGTTGTTGGCGTGGATTGCCTGGCAAGGGTCTCCACGAAAAGCGCGATCTTAGGAGAAGGCATCGACTTCTTCAGAGGAACAGATAAAAAGTTGGATTAGAATGTTTGAAAAGCTTCGATCTATGCCGGAGGTCAGGAGGCTGGATGGAATGGCATGCGAGACGAGGAAAATGTGTCCTTAAGTAAATGCAGATGGGGTACAATAAAACGGTGTGGACCACATCCTCTCCGTAGATCAGCCTCGCTTCCGACACTCCATGTGGCGATCTAGAGAGGACGTGGGCAACAAAGGGCATGAGGTCGCCCTTCGGCCTTATTCTTCTACAATAACGATCTCTCAGTTATTAGAGTGAAAAATGAGAATATTATCTTCATAATCTCGATTGAATTAATATTTTTATTTCTCAGAACGACTTTAAGTTTTCTCATCGAAGGATCAGGATGACTTAAAGTTATGTAAATGAAGCATTAGAACGACTTGCAGTTATGTAAATGAAGGATCAGAATGACTTGCAGTTATGTAAACGAAGGATCAGTGCTATAAATGGTAATTTATGAGTCTATTTTTTTCAGTCGAATTTTGCAACTATCGTTTCGTCCATCATATACATTCTCCTAGATGCATGTGTATTATGTGATTAAATAATATGAAGTTCCAAAGCCTAGAAATTATAGAATATGTAGCAAGGATACTCAAATCAATTTTATGAGAAGAAAATCAAATTAATGCGAAACATTTGCAACACATGTGTTCTGAGAAGTGAAAACAAAAGTGAAGAAAATGGAAGGATGAAGAAAAGTTCGGATTGATCAAATGAACATAAGAGTGACAAACGATAAAATCTGGCATGAAAAGCGATCTAAAGTGACCTTAATCACTATAATTACTTGCATCAAGAAGCCGCAATTCAAAACTTTCGTAATACAGCAGCAAAAAAATTAATTGTATGCAAAAATTAAACCTGATTCTTCACTGAGAGAAAAGTCGATATTGTTTTACAGATGTCTACTCCACAAACGACTTCAACTTTCCTTGTAAGGAAGTGAACAATTTGTTCTATTGCCATTCGTATATTAATAAATGTTTCCACACATGGGATTTTTTTATGTACACTTTTTGTGTTTTCATAATCTACAATTTGTTCCTAAGGATTTCAATTAAAGAGATTAATACAGGGGGAGGTTATGTCATTCATGTTCTATTTTTATTAATTTGGCCTTTTTTATTATTTATTTTAATCCTACTCCAACTGCAAATTTTTTTTTCCATAATAAATGCTATTTAAATCTTTCTTCTAAATTGGTAATCAGGAACACACACGATGGAATGTGCTGAGAGGAACTACTGTTATGAAACAAATACCGTGCTGAGAAAAATATCATTTCCTATCTATTTTATTTCTATGAGTACTGAACAGCATCAACCATTAAAACCTGGTTAATTTGGACTGGTACACTGAAGTGAATAACTAAAAGGTTCATCGACGAAGCCATTGGTTGACAGAATTGGGTAAAACGTCATTGTCACTAATTCGATTGTTTTTCAAAAATTGGGGCCTTAAAATTACGTGAAGTGGTCTATTTATTTAGTCGATACTTGGAAAAGAATTCGATAATGAATGTGGTAAAGTTATTGTAAGTAAATTTGTGTGGATATTAAGGACATCAGACTCCGAAACTAGAGGGGGAAAGAATAAAATCTATATTTATTTGCAAATGCTTGGTTAATTTTCATGAAAATTGCGACGAATATTCTTTGAAATGCGTTTTTGATAGTGTTAAAGTTTTATTTCGTAGAACAATGGCTACAAAAAGTTATGAGAAAATTAATGTCTATTTGAAAAGAATGGATACGTACAAAACTAGAGAACAAAAATATAAATACAGAAATAACCTGAAAGCAACCTAATAATCTCAGAGAGAATTAATAAAAATATTAATAAGAATTATATACGTTGTCCCTTGTTCTGAGTGACCAGAACACATCTTCGGCCGCCGGAATTCACCAATTATTGGCATTTTTCGGATGTAATTTTATTTTATTCTTCTATTCTTTACCAGAACTCATCCCCATTCGTCGGTTTCCAAGTCATGAATTTCTAATCGAGTATCTTCCATCGATTTTATATTAGCTTTAAATCAGCTCTTCGAGGGAGGCAGATGTTATTGATAATGATTACATTATTGATAAATAGGTTAATTATACTTCCCTATCATAGGTTTTTATCTCCCCTTTGAAAGACCTAATTACATTCTGATCACTCTAACACAAAGAGGAAAGGGGACTTTACAAGCTCCTTTTGAGGTGTGAAAAGAGAAGTAAAGACCCAAACACCCGCCAAGCGACCGACCTTTGGCGCCAACCAGGAAAAAATGGCTGGAAAACAAAATTAGGGCTAAAGGATACATCGGAAAATATGTTAATTTCTCTTTGATTCGATTGAGATGGCGAATTGGAAAGTGAAAGCAAAAGAGGAACTTCTTGTTTGATAATTGCGTTGTTGGCCACTGAGTGCATTCAGATTTGCTTAAGGATAATTAAAAAACGGAGAAAGACAATAAAAAAGACAAAAGATGCCATCGCGCCTGGTCGAGTTGTATATTATTGCACAGGACGATCGTTTGGAGACAGGTACATATATTTTAGGGCATTTGTTGAATGAGATTCTTGACCAAAATTAGTTATGGTGGTTTATTACACGTTCTCTTAGTCCCGGTAGTGATGATTTATCCTTAATCTTTTACAGTGTTGCTGTTCTTTTCATTTACCTACCATTTTTGTTCCTTCAAATGTCTCTCATTATTTATAAACCGAGGGAATATGTTCTCATTGGTTCTCGTTGTTTTGTTTCACTTAAGAAAAATGTCACCCTAACCCCTCTAATTGGGGAAAGGGTATAGAAAAACTTAAATTTGATTTCCTAATCCATAAAAGGTGACGACCATTGAGGTCCCTCATGGACTTATTTTGACAAATTATTTGAAAGATTGAGCGAGACTCATGGCCATCACCGATTAGGCAAAGCACCGACGGAAGGAGAAAATTATAACCGAAGGAAAATGAAGATCCATCTTGGTAGTTAAAACGTTTCGAAAAGCATTTTACATTACGTAATGCCTTGAGAAGGCGTTCTGTACATCCAGTGTACGTTACCAAATGTTCTCTGAGAAAGTATATTGGATGTACGGAACACCTTCTCAAGGTTCTTTAAGACTTCCTGTAGCCTTTATAAGGTCGATTTTAACTCCGTCCTATCCCAGCAATGTGCCATTTTTCATGCTTTTAAGTCCATGCAAAATCTTCTACTTTTCTACCTTTTGGAGTTCTTTCTCACTTATTGAGAAGTCGTCATCTTGAGTATGATGGCCATTAATATCATATAGTTCCTGTGAGATTTATTCTACTCTTTTAATGATCGTTTTTATGTTTGTAATTTTGTTTCTATGTTTATCCTTTAATGTTCTCATTTTCTGTCTGCCAATTTTTCGATTTTATTTAATTTTTATTAAAATCTTGTTGTTTGACAATATTTTTCCATTTGATTCGTATTGTATGTTTTGTGTGCTACGCTTATGCATTTAAATAAACTTGTTCACTTCAGTATACTCGGTGCTTTCTTCAATTGTTCAAGTCCAATCATTTTTCGCCTTTTGTCTATAAGTATTTCGTAGCGTTAATTATTTTTAATGATACATTTTCCTGTAGCTGAGAAATCTCTCAGAGTTTTGCTTTATAAAATCGTTTGTGTTATACTATATCTGCTGTTTACTGAAGGGAATCCTTTCACTTGATTATTAGGTCTTTGAACGTGGTTATTAGTTTAATTTGAAAGGTATTTGTTTTATTGTGGGTGTCAAGTTTCACTGTTTGTTCTCTCGTGAGTTTGACAATATCATATTTTAGATCTATCGTGATCTTAATCGTGTGTAAATCTGTGGTCTCTATCTGTGTTGAAGAAGCTCTATAACCAATTATCCTTACCGAAAAATCTTCTCGTTAAAGAGTATGTAATTTTTCTTTTTTTATCTATTTGAGTCCCATTAATCCTCATTTTATGCTTTGTCTTTTCGGAGGAGTTCACAATAAAGGTTTTTATCTTTCTGTAAAGCTAATAATCGGGTTCCACATTCATGTATTTCCCTCACCTAAAGTGAGTTGTCTAATCGATTGACACTCTTGTCTTTGTTCCTCATTTTCTGCTTGACCTCTCACGTAATCATCTCGGACTCATGGTTTCCTTGTGCATATGCATTTATGAGTAATCCACACGAGTTCCATACTTCTTCATCGGATTCAGATGTTCGTAGGCTTGATTTACGTACATGGAATGACTAATTAATATTTTACTTACGTTTGATTAATCTATCAGATATTTCAAAAATTTCATTTATGAATGGCGTTTTAAAGGTGTGTAGATCTATCGTCACTAGTATGTGTGTCGTTTCTACTTCTATTAGAGAGTATGTGACTGTTTTCCATTGTATCATTCCTTTTTTCCCTTCTTACTTGGGCTTTTATACTATTTGTGGAGCATAGTGTCATTTGAGAGTGTCAGCTATTTCAGTAAATTAGGGGATTCTTAGGACCATCTGTTTCAGAATTTACCTTCTCAATGGAAGTTGACTGTGGGCCAGCGCCCACTGTAGTAGGCAGGAACTCATTTTACACCGAGAATGAAGGTCGTGTTCTGCATTGACACGCATGTATACATACATATAATGCTTCCTCTTCCGTATAATACACTGCCTTTACTATTTGTAAAGGTTTACTTAAACCCCTACTATCTTTATGAACCGTTTTTTTCTTCTTCTCTAGAAGCCAACATTGCTGACCCGGGTGTGGCGGCTCCTGTGTTGCTACCATGAAGGAACCTACTGTTGGTGCTTCGTCAAGTGCTGTCCCTTCTTTGAAGTTCCTCCTCCAAGGCCAGATATTCAGTATATCCTTCAGGTAAGGACCTTGCATCCCCGTATAATTTAATGATTCCTCGAGAAGCCCTTGTTAACTACGGTGAAGCGAGCGGGTCTATGGGTCATGCAAATCTCGTGTTGTGTTCATTTTCTGTCCGCAACGAGTCGCTGGCTAAATGTAGCCAGCTAAGAACAATGCTATCAAAGGTAAATGAGATCCCTGAGTTCAAATATGATATACATTGACCACCAGATGCCACCTAGTGGCTAGAGGTGCTAAATCGGCCATTTTTAGAAATATGAAGGTCAAACCAATGTCACAAGGGGTAATTGGAGTTTCTGAGTCCAAATCTTATTGATTTTCATCGCAGGTCCACTAGAACATGTCTCTCTAGTGTAATTTTGTCTTGCATTTAGTGCCACGACTCAAGGCTAGTTCTTTTGATGTGCCCTCCCCCCTAAAGGGTCACAAAACTAGACATACCCTGGCTCTCGCCTCTCTTAGATTAAATCTCCCTTGATTTCGAGGCAAGATAGAGGGAAGTCGAAATTGACCAATGCAGAATCACAAGGATGAAAGATAGAGTAAACTCAAAGCAAGTCCCTGGTAGTCTCTCTTTTTGTCTCCTCTGGGTAATTTCCCTGTGCCTAATTTTACTTTCACTAACTTCATTACTTTTTTACCTACCTCTTTACCAATTTTTTGGGGAGGTAGGATATGACCCGGTAATTTTTTTCTACATTGTATAAAAGTATAAGAATTGGGTTGTACCATAACTATTTATTTTCAAATTTTTAAAACCTTCGGAAGGGAGAAGTTCACAACCAGTTTGGACAAAACTTCAGACTAATTGAGCAATAAAAGGAAACTGGTGGCGTAACCAATGATAGTACTTTCCCTCTGTCGAACGAGAGGGAAATGGGAGATAAATATAAAAAATGTAAAACATAAAAACCCCTACAATAGAAAATCTCCTCAATCAACTTCAAGATCCGTGTCTAGAAGAATTTTTATGAAAAGAATACAATTACTCATTGCTATACTAACTGCATCCCATCACATTGCAATTTTACCTTAAAAGAGTACAATTACTCAAGTGTAGGATGTGCATCCTTTTTGCGGAACCATGGTACAAGCGAGCTAAAGTCTACATTAGAACTTTTTTTCTAGCGGCGAAACGAAAGCATTTAACTCCCTCCAAACGGCGATGAGATTCGCTGACGGTTCTTGTACTCAACCCAAATATGGACGGAATTTAATTGAATAAGGACAAAAATACTTTAGTGTTCCATTGGTCATTACAAAAATAGGAATCAAAGGAACTAAATATGGCCATTTGTCCGTATAGGGTTAAGGACATTCTTTTTAAGAGGAGGAAGTGAAACTACAAGGTATCTTACTTATCTTTTATCTTTTGTAATTAGTGAGGTAAAATTGCGATGTGATGGAATGCAGTTAGTGTAGCGATGAGTAAATACGTTTACATTACATAAGGGAATCCTCGGGGACGCTTTCCACCAACGCCAAGCGAGTGACTGTATCCATTAACCATATAATAACATCATTGCATACAGTACAGTTTAACTTACTATTGAAAGCAATAGCCTTCTCCCACCGGTAGGTGAAAATGATACCCATGCGCCCACGGGTGGGTGAAAACGATTCCATGCCACCACGGGTGGGTGAAAACGATCCTGTTTCCTCACGGGCGTGTGAAAACGATTCCGTGCTCTCACGGGTGGTTGAAAACGATTCCGTGCTCTCACGGGTGAATGAAGACGATTCCATGCTCTTCACGGGTCGGTGAAAACGATCACGTACCCAATGGGTGGGAGAGAATGATCCCGTGTACTGTGACGGCAGTACATTTATTTTTATATCTATCAAACAAAGAAATAAGAAAAAGATTATAAGAAAAAGACTTCGAGGTATTTTATTTCGTGGTGAAAGTTGAATGCACTGAATATCGTGCCGTAGGTGGTTTTCCTAAAAATGGAAGTTTTGTGGCTCTTGAAAATGTTCCTGAAAAATGAAAATTCACTAAACCTAAGCCACACTTTAAAATTCTCGTCTCGGGAAAATAAAATGCTTACCTATGGTGTAATTTGTATAAACATGAATTTAAAAATCACCATTTTACCTACATGGCAGTTTTAATGAAAACAAAAACAAATATTGAAATTTTGGTGGAGATGTGTTAGAAAAAGAATAGAATGAATGAAGCATTGGTGCATTGTAGCCACACAATTTTCCTACAGCATCGATGATACCGCTCTTCATCCACACAAACTTGACCCTAAACTTAGACTCATCTTGTTCTTGCTTGACTCTAAAGAGGCCATGGTATTCAATGGGGACGCTTATTAAATTGCAGAGATACCTCCGTTAGTTTCACTGTTTATTTGTGTTTAAGAATTACATAATAAAAATGTATATGTGTATTATCTAATAAGCTCGATCTTACCTGAGAAAAAGGGGGATCGGCAAAGACAATGACTACATACAGGGAAAAACAGACGGACGGACTATAAACTGTAAATATACATGGTGGTGAGAAAGTCTTGTCAAACTGTGTAAAATTTGTTTTAATTGTCTAGTTAAGATGAGGGAAAGGCATGTGACCCCCTGTAAATATTGTTTTTAGTTTCTATTTGAAATGACCGAAGGTCTCGTGTCTCCCTGTAAATATCATTTTCATTTTACATTTCAAATGACTGAAAGTCTTGTGACCCACTGTACATATTGTTTTAATTTTCTATTTTAAATGGCAGAAAGTCCTGTGACGATCCGTAAATATTGCTTTAATTTTCAATTTAATATGAATGAAAGTCTTCGGACTCCCGGGAAATATTGTTTTCATTTTTAATTTCAAATGACCAAAAGTCTTGTCACCTCTGTAAATATTGTTGTAATATTCTCTCTCAAATGAGCGAAATTCTCCTAACCCCCTTTAAATATTATTTTCATTTTCAATTTCAAATGACCCAAAGTATTATCGCCCCCTGTATAAATTGTTTTACTTTTCTCTTTAAATGAGCGAAATTCTCCTCACTCCCCGCAAAGATTGTTTTAATTCTCTCATTCAGATGACCGAAAGTCTTGTGACCCTCTGTAAATATTGTTTTAGTTTTCTATTTCAAATGACCAAAAGTCTTTTTGTCAGGGGGGAATCGATACTCTCCCTCCCCTCTCAGTTGAGTCGCTGGTCGCTAACCACAATATCCGGGCAGTGTAAGCGACCAACCCAAACTCGTAATCATCTCTCTCTCTCTCTTGCCCCATGTCTTGAAAAGAAGCTGTAAGGTTCAAACTGCAAGATTTCCCCTAAGAAACGGTATTCCATTTCGCCTCAAGCGCGAAATTGGAGACGCGTCTCTCTCAAGGCCTATCGGGACCAGAGGTATGACACGCTGAGAAAAACCGTTGGAGTAGGACTCCTCATTCGGTCCGTCCACAAATAACCCCCCCCCCTCCTACCCCTACTCCAGTGGAGTAACGATGTATATATGCCAAAAACTTGGGAAAAACGCGGTAGAATACGTGAGTCAGCAGGCTACGAAGTTCCAGGCAAGAGGCCCGGGCTACCAAGAGAAGGGACTGAAAAGCAGCTCATCCTTGAGCTAGTTCCTGGTTATCAAACCGAACTTGAAGTTAACTGTCCTAGTTCAACTTATTCTCGTCAGAGACCCCCCCACCTCCTCTATCTTGGTGTATCACAAAGCACCGAGATAGGCCTCGTCCTTGAGGAAGACTGGAACTAAGAAGAAGGAGCTCATCCTCGAGCTAGTTCCTGGTTATCAAATCGAACTTTAAGTTGACTTGTCAAAGTTCAACTAATTCTCGTCAGAGTAACCTCCCCCCCCCTATTCTGGTGTAGCACAAAACACCGAGATAGTCCTCGCCCATGAAGAATACCGAAACGAAGAAGAAAAAGCTCCTCCTCGAGCCCGTTTCCCGGTGGTCACACCAAACGTCAAGTTAACTTGGTTTAAAAAACCTAGTTCAACTTACTCTCGACAAAGAGACCCCTCCTATCCTGGTGCATACTAAAACACAGGGATAGTCCTCGCCCTTGAAGAAGACACCCCCGAGTCTACTCCCTCCAGCCCTCCCCTGAGTCAAAGTATTCAAGCCTTAGCGCATCGCTAGACAGTGCAAATTACTCCCCAGAGTAATCCGAAGAGGAGAAAGAAACATTCTTTCACTATCCCGTGGTGATATCCCTTCCTGCCGAAGGCGGGTGGTTCCCCCATCTGGCACACTCGACAAAGTCCTTTGTGGTTTTCAGGTTATTCGTCCGCAACCTCCATCTGGCCGGCCGGCACGCGTCATCGAGACAATAACATTCCTGAAGTAAAGTAGCTCATTGAGTTCAAGGTCAGACTCAAACCTGTTCCAAGGACTATCCACAAAGGTAGTTGCGGACGGTAAAGGCTGACAGCATTTGTTTTTTTGAAGTGAAGTGAGTGGTGGGTCAACCATCACTATAATTTCAAGTAAGTCAAGTTAGAAAGCCTTACTTAAAAATTATTGAAGTCCTTATTGTGTATTTAGTTCTTAATATTTCTGTGGTTCATCTTTATTTTGTTTTTGTGTTTTAATTAAAGTTTTAGTTTGTTTTAACATTTTTTTTTCTATCCTCGAATCGCTACGTATGGCACAAAGAACTCTTAAAGTTTAAAAAAGTCAATAACCAAGATAATAATAATCAATCATATATAGCATTGTTAGAGAGATATAATGTCAATTACAGAGTAGTACGTAAACAACCCATACGTACGAACATCCTTGCATCACTCGGTCCTTCCTATACCACGACATTAAGTATTTGGTGTCAAGGTGTGCGGTGCTTCCTATACCACGACACTTGTGAACAATTGTAAATATTGTTATAATTTTCAAATTCAATTGAACAAAGGTCTTGTGACCCCCTGTAAATATTGTTTAATTTTCTATTTTTGATTTCCCAAAGTCTTTTGAGACCCTGTTAATATTGTTTTCGTTTTCTATTTCTGATGACCGAAAGTCTTCTGACACCCTGCAATTATTGTTATAGTTTTCTATTTAAGATGAGTGAAAGTCTTGTGATCCCCTGTAAATATTGTTTTATATTCTCTTTCAAAGGAGTCAAATTCTCCTGACTCCCTGTAAAGATTGTTTTAATTCTCTCTTTAAAATGACCGAAAGTCTTGTGACCCCCTGTAAATAGTGTTTAAATTTTCTCTGATAGATGCCTAAAAGTCTTGTGACTCCCTGTAAATATTGTTTTAATTTTCTATTTCAGATGACCGAAAGCCTTGTGACTCCCTATAAATATTGTCTTAATTTTATATTTAAAATGACCGAAAGTCCTGTGACCACCATTAAATATTGTTTTAATTTTCTCTGATAGATGAGCGAAAGTCTTATGACACCCTGTAATTATTGTTATAGTTTTCTATTTAAGATGAGTGAAAGTCTTGTGATTCCCTGTAAATATTGTTTTCATTTTCAATTTCAAATGACCAAAATTATTATCGCCACCTGTATTAATTGTTTTACTTTTCTCTTTTAGATGACCAAAGGTCCTGTGACTCCCTGTAAATATTGTTTTCATTTTCTTTTTAAAATGATTGAAAGTCTTGTCGCCACCTGTAAATATTGTTTACATTTTTTATTTCAGGTAACTGAAAGTCTTATCACCCCTGTTAATAGGGAATCACAACGCATAATTTTGTGCCACGCAAATGATGGTGTTAATACAGACCTCCTCTTTTTGTTACAGTGTCAATGAAAGTGAATTCTCTAAAACTAGTACATGTGTTTAGTATTATTATATTGTTCCTATATTATTCTTATTACTTTCAGTAGGGGGGTGACAGGACTTTCTGACCACCATGTAATTGATTGAGTGGATATAAGTAGTACAAGGATTATTGCAAAACTCCCGAACCCTAACTTCTGGAGCGTTGAAGACCCATTTACGAGCTTCTTGGAAGCAATTTTCGCTCGATTAGAACGTGACTCTGCGAAATTGAATGGCAAGGAGAAACTTGCGGGAAAGCATAATACTCGTATATAACCTTTACGCGCGAGGATTCTGACCTGTCTGAGTGTAAGCACTGCTTTCACACCCTGAGCGAACTTAAATCACATTGGGCATGATTAGTCGTTACACTAGAGATAAATGCTAGATTCGCGTTAGCTTTGCTATGATTGTCATACATACATGAGGGCACTTTAAAAGCAAACTCCAACTTTCGATAGGCTTCATTTCTCAATTACTTAAAAAATTAAGAAATGAAATCTATAGAAAGGTGGGGATCCGTTTTTTGGGGGGGTCACCCTATATGTTATACTGATCTGTGGTTTGGTTCGGAATCAGCGTTAAATAAGAGAAGTTGAAGGATAAAATGCATTAAATACATAAAATAAACCCCTCACACAAAGAAAACAGTAGGCAAATGGTTAGGATTAAACCCAGGGCCAATAACCAATGTTATGAAATGCAGACATACGAGGGGTGATCAATAGTTTTTGCAATTCGGATATAGGGAAACGAGATATGAGGAAAAGTGTTTTATTATTTTTCAATATAACGACCCTCGACTTCAATACACTTGCGCCACTTGTCCCTGAGGCTTCAAATTCCCGACAACCAGAAATCTCCCGACTGCTGTTCAATCCATTCCTGGACAGCGAGCTGGACATCTTCATCGTACCCAAACCGGCGTCCACGCAGTGCAGCCTTGAGGTGGCGGATTAAAAAGTAATCGCTAGGGGCCAGATCTGAACTGTAGAAGGGATGGTTGAGCTTCTTGAATCCGCACTCGTGCAGGGCAGTTTGTGCAACTCTGGCCTTGTGGACTTTAACGACGTTAAAGTCGATCATGGGGCATGAGGTTTCTAGGGACCCAACGGGCAGAGACCTTGGTCATGGACAAATTGTCGTGGATGATGTTGATAACACTTCCATGTGATATTCAAAATTGTCGCTCGATTTCTTCGACCTTTACCCGTCAATTTTCGAGGATCATCCTCTTCACACGGTCCACATTGTCCTCGTTGGTCACATCTGACGGGCGTCCTGGACGGGGGTCATCTTCAAGAGACTCACGACCATGGCGGAAGTCCCTATTCCAGCGAGCAATGGTTTCATAGGAAGAGGCGGTGTCGGTGTACACTGCAACCATGCGTTCATGGATCTCTTTTTAATTCTTGTCTTGCTTGGTCAAAAATTTGATCACTGCGCGGGGCTCAACCTTCTCCATTGTTGAAAAATTTGTGACTGACGATCTGAGATCAGCTACTGCTTCTTAAATAGACGAGGCAGGAGCGTGCGGCTGTAGGTCCTGACTTGTCTTAACTTGTCCTAACACCTCCACAAACAGCCATTCCCTTTCCTCTGTTTTGCCCTACCGATTCACTAAACTTATTGACTGCCTCTCGTAGAAGAGCTTCTCCGGCAGAATCAAATGAAACTCTAAAGCGGATAAAGAGGGTAAGTTAGAATCAGTGTACCTGATGAATGAATGCTGGAAATTCCTTTTTAAGATCAGACTTATTCCATGTTCATTCTGATGATGAAAAGGAACCAAAATTGTTAGGGTAAAAGAGATCTATGTATAATATTGACTTGCATAGAACATGAAAGTTAATTCCTATCCATATTTTGCTGAAGAGGTAAAGACCAAGTGATCACTAATGGAGTGTTATGGGCAACCTTTCATCAAGTTCATATTCACGTAATCCAATAGACTTAATTGATCAAGACAAGAAGCTTGATTTATCGCTGACTAGCATAGGTATCCGGCGTTGCCCAGGATAAAAGGTCCTGTCAAAAATAAATACCGATGACCTTTGTTTGAAATTCTTATTTTGTGGCACAAAAATAACTTTCCTTACTTGCTGATTATTGTTATTATTTTTAGGGTCAATGCAAATTCAGGAGAGTTGCGCGCCCACCCTATTATACAATATAATATAATATGATATAATATCATATTATAATATCATATAATATACTTGCAAAAGGTAAACATTTCACCACAAGCGCCCGGCAGTTTACGCGCATGCATGAGCGAATAACGTTGTAGCCACAGGAACAGATCGAGTGTCTTATAGATACAGATTTGAGAGTTTGTGTGACTCAAAAGCTAAATAGGAATTGTCTAACAAGATTGTGGCCTTTGTTGGCCTTAAAGATCACTTAAAACGGATTGTTAAAGCATTGAAGCATCTGTAGCTCTTAGCAAATATTAGTTTGGATTTTGACCACCAGGTGGCACCACCTTTGCCAAATCTAAGTAGTCTATGTTACTCCCAGTGTTAAGTTTCCCCGATTCTGGCCTTTTTGAACCTTAAAAATCAACTAAAGGTGGTATTTTAAAGCAGTGTAGAATCTAAAGCTCTTATCAGGTATTAGTTTTCATTTTTACAACCAGATAGCGCCACCTTTGTCAAATCTGAGTAGTCTATGTTACTCTCAGGGTTAAGTTACCGCCAATAGTGACCTTTGTTGGCCTTCAAGGTTGCTCTAAGTGGCCTTTCATAGCGGCCCAAAATACATACATACAAACAGGCTTTCGGAAATATATACTAGATCAAGCACAGAATAGGATGACCTCAATAGACATTTCCGCGCCGCTGAGTATTCATAAGCTTACGCTCAATATGAAGTATTTATGTAAATAGAATGCATTGAACAGAATTTTATGACAATAAAAGTTTGCAATCATATAAGAATTTTCTCCCCACTGTTGCCAAGTGAAGATACACACATACGCACACACACATACGCAAATATATATATATATATATATATATATATATATATATATATATATATATATATATATATATATATATATATATATATATATGCAGAAAATCCCAATTATTGCTCTACTCACGCGCCACTTTGTGTTTCTCATATATATATATATATATATATATATATATATATATATATATATATATATATATATATATATATATTGCAGAAAATCACACAGGAAAAATGAAAAGCAGATTCCAAGTACGTTCGAACTTTGTTCAGTTCATTCTCAAGGAATACATAACAAATTACTTTACATGAATGGTATATATACTCGTATATGAGATAAATAAGCGACGCTCCGCCTACGTACAACAAGAATATAAAAAACAGAGTAGGAGTGAAAAATAGAAATAAATGATCAGAAAAGTTGGATTAAATGTAGGTACCGAAGGGTAAAGACATATGATATAGATAAAATCTCTTGCAAAATAGCCCAATGTGAGAGAGGGTGTGTTAAATGTAGAAATATAAGTTACATAACTCTGAATACACACATATGCAATTATAAATACATTGTTCATAAACCAAAGAAATATAAAAAAATTAATAAATTAAAGAGCTAACATTTAAAATGGAAATTTTCGTTTAAAATAAGCTTTTTACTGACAAGGTCCAGTTTAAAGAGACCGGTAGATATATTGAAATTAGGCGAGGAATAAATCAATGGGTATTCAACAATATTTCTTTTAAAAAGGCATCTGAGTTGTGAATAAATTCAGCTGAATTCCAATTGATAGGACGACTATTTTAAGATAAGTGACAAAAAAAGCACTATTGCTTTCACCTTTCCTAATATTGTATTTGTATTGGGTTAAACGAATATTTAATGATTTTTCAATTTGCCCAAAGTATTGCTTGGAGCAAACTCCTTCATCTACAGAATAACCCCTCCCCCCCTCCATATATTCTTGCTATTATTTTGAACCCACATTTTGTACATAGTAGACTGATACTTAAATATGACTGAAATGTTTACAAGTTTCAAGAGACGGGGAAGAAAGGAAAAGGCTTCAGAAACAGTAAAACAAGGGAATTCCTAAAATTTAATGCGGGAGGGATTTCAATTCTCTAAAACGTCTTTTTTGACGAAGAAGGTAATGAGGGTAGCAGAGGTTGTTACCTATTTCAAAGATCTTTGAAATCTCAATATCTAAGAATTCCGGGCTGGTGACCCGCACCCTCGCAGAAACATTGAAGTAAATACATAACGTTTGACTTTATCACTAAGACCAGAATAAAATAAATGTAAGAACTAGCGTTGGTAGGCTTCTGATAGACGGACAAGTTAAATCCAGACGGAGTCCTGTGAATTAGTAGATCTAAGGACGTGATGATATCATGTTGTTCAAGTTTAAGTGTAAATTTAATTGAGGGAACCAAAGGATTAAATTCAGTGAGAAAACCATTGACATCCTTAGAAGTAGGCCACAAACAAATGATATCCTCTATGTATCTGACCAAACAAGGGGAAAATCGATAGTAGTGGGGAGTAAAGTAGTTTAAAAAACTCAATATATTTAAATTAGAGATGACAGGAGATAAACAATTTCCCATAGTTAAACCAAACTTTTAAAGGTAAAATTTGCCATAAAACGAAAAATTACGACTTTTAGTACACATCGAGATCAGGTCAATAAAAATTTTAACAGGCAAAGGAATATTAACATTACGTAATTGATCACTAAGGAAGGGAAAATGATCGTTAACCGGCACCTTACTAAAAAGAGAACATACATTGAAACTAACAAGGGGGGAATTATTAGAGTAAGGAATGCAGTTAAGTTTATCAATAAGGTCGTAACTATTTTAAATATGAGATTGAGAAATAGTACCAACAAGAAGAGTGAGGTATGAAGTAAGCCATTTAGATAAAGAATATGAAGCTGAGACTACATAACTAATAATAAGACGCATGAATTTATTAGGCTTATGAGTTTTAACAAGACCATATAAGTATGGCAGAGAGGTGTTACTAGATTTAAAATGGCAATAAAGTCGGGAAAATGTTTAAAGTGGGAGCGAACATTTTTATGGAAATCGTTATTAGCTTGAATCTTAGGATCTTTTACTAGGTGAACATAGGTAGATTGGTCATTTAGTAGTAAATCCATTTTTTCAATATAAGACAATTTATCCATATTAACAACTGCACCAGATTGATCTACTTTAATAATGTGCATTGAGGCATTATTTCGAATGGCAACTAAAGCAGGACGGAAAGGCTAGGGGTAGCTAAACATTGGTAAACGCAACCTTGTACAATAGAAACAAGTGCACTGGGAATATCACTAGATTTTTATAAATTTTCAAAACCTTTAGCGATTAATAAATTAGAAAGTCTAAACGTAATGGAGAAGTTCAAGCCAAATCCGAGAGCAGAATTGTGGTTTCTTAAAGTTCTTGAGAAGAAAGGTTAACAACAGTTTCTGGTCAGCTGTTCTTAGTCCAACTAGTGTTAGAGATGAGGCGTTGTAGTTTAAGATCCAACCAAAGTTCCAATTTTGCAGACCGTTTTCTGAGGGTGTAGAAGATGGAGTCTTGGATCACGTTTGACCATAGGGAGGGGATGTTGAAAGTAAATGCATGGCGGCGTACGTTGACTTCCTCAAAAGCAATGGAGGTCTCGAACTTCATGAGCAAAGTTCGGTTGGAGAGAAAAATACGTTCACTTTCCCCTAAAAGTTGACCATTAATACACTTGTAAGAATTGCCAATAAAAGGCGTAGGCACAACTTTCTCAGCAAAGCAGTTCTTAAGAAAGGACAGTTTTTCCTTTCCGTCGTACACACGAAGCAAAACAGCACGATACCCTTTAACAATGGGTTTCAACACTGGATAAAGTTAATAGAAGTTGTAAAGGGCAAAGTTGTAGTTGAAGTGACGCGTGGGATCCATAATGGATATGAGAAACTCACAAAGTATCGCGTGAGTAGAGCAATAATTGCAGAAAAATCCCACAGTAAAAATGAAAATAAGATTCCAAGTACTTTCGAACTTTGTTCAGTTCGTTCTCAAGGAATACATAAAGAATTGCTTTACAAGAATGATATATATATATATATATATATATATATATATATATATATATATATATATATATATATGTAAGAAAACTAAGCGAAGCTCTGCCTACACACGACGAAAGGATACAAAACAGAGTAGGCGTGAAAAATAGAAATAAATTATCAGAAAAGCGGGATTAAATACAGGAACCGAAGGGTAAAGACATATAGATAAGATCTCTTGCAAAATAGCCACATGTGAGAGAGAGAGTTTTAAATGTAGAAATATAAGTCTCATAACTCTGAATAAAAACATATGTAATTATAAAAAAGATTGTTCAATAAACAAAAGAAATATTACAAATTAAAATAAATCAAAGAGCTAAAATTTAAAATTGACAATTTCTTTTTATGGCAAATTATACCTAAAAAGGTTTGGTTTAGCTATAGGAAGTTTTTCTCCCGAGCTCAAATCACCGGCATCGTCCGAATAGACAAGGCAATCGATTCTATCTAGAGGAGAAGAACTCTGACGCCGTGAAAGGGGTAAGAAACCACGAAAGGGCATCGGGTAGCGCGTACCCACCCCCCGTTCACAGGAAGGAGCCGAATTTACACGGTGGCTATGAGGACTCAGAAAACCGGTGCCCCGTATACGTTTAGTCGTTATAAATAATTATACCCATCCCAAGGGCTATAGAAATTCTTCTCCCCTTCGGGTAAACATTATATAAATATTATATATAATTAATATATAATATATATATGTATATATTATATATATATATATATATATATATATATATATATATATATATATATATATATATATTAAGTAAGAAGGAGAAAACGAAGGACAGTTACATCTAAATTCTCTACGTTTCGTGTTATTTCTAAACCCATCTTCAAGAGCTATAAAACAAATTTGTCTTATAGCTCCTGAAGATGGGGTTACAGATAACCCGAAACGTAGAGAATAAAGATGGGGCCCGCCTTTTTCGTTTTGTCCTCCTTACTTAATATTAAACTCAAGCTTTGTCGAAGAAATCATGGCTAATATATATATATATATATATATATATATATATATATATATATATATATATATATATATATATATAACTCCGTGCCACGCTATAAGCTCAAAGTCGTTCTTAATGATAAAACATTAATTATATAGGTATAACTGAGCTTTTACTTCTACGGTATCTTTAAGTTAATGAGTGCGACCGTGTCGTACATTTTCAGCACATTTTGTAATGTGACTTTCATTCAGCAATGTTTAAATATTTTAACCACTTTTCAAGCCTGTCACGGTATTAGCTTCTCATAGAAAAACAACATGCCGACCAAAACTTTGGCATGTTAAGAGAATTATAATAATAGAATATGATTATACAATGTTTAGTTATGCCCCAAAAAATCATATTTCAAAATCAAAACCTTAAATAAATGCTCAGGACTTTACATACGATCCTTTCTTCTGTAAAACACTTACAATTCTTTTGTTGAAAGATTCGGCGACTTTTTTTTATCTCGGAGCAAGGAATTGTGTGTACAGATGTCTCAATTGCTTTCCACAAATCTTCTTTCAAAGTGTACTGCTTCTCATCCTTATAAATAGCCTGCTTCAGAATTTCCCATAAGTATTCGATGGTGCTCAAATCAGGGGAGGAAGGTGGCCATACCATCAAACGGTTACCTTTGAGTCCCATCGATGAAAGCATGCTTGTGTCGCCTTTGCATAGTGAGGCGGAGCATTGTCGTGCTGAAATATCACCTTTGTTGCATCTGGAGTGGTATGTCTTGCAGCCATGGAAGCAAAGATGACTCAAGAAGCTGGTAATAGGCCGCAGAAGTTACATTTTTACTCCATCAGCCACTCGAACAGGACCAATAAGTTCATTTCCAACTATTCCTGCCCATATCATTACTCCTCCTCCGTCCTGTTGGCGACGAAAACGGATGTGGCGCTCTTGGCCTTTTCCAACCCAACCTTTTTCCGGTCCGTTAGGCCCGACAAGAGTTGCTCTGCTTTCATCAGTGAATATAACCTTCTTCATGTTTGTCTTCATGTGCTTTTTGCGCCCATTCCATCCGCAATTCCTTGTGTTTTTCGCGCCAGAGGAGGTCGTTTTTCAGGCGTAATGCTTTCCCCCCATGTCTCTTAGCAACCGGCATCCCGTTGATTTTGACACTTCTGGCAGATTTGCTTTAGCAAAAATTGCTTACGATGTTTGTCCTGGCTTCTTCAACAGCTGTCTCTTCACATTACGAAGGTCCCGGGTAGATACGGTCTTCAGGACGCCAGAGTCCGACCGCGTCTTCCTTGGCGATGGGGCGGCTAAAAAACGCTTCACAGTGTCAACATAGCGGCCGATGGAGTTGGCAATTACTTTAAGGGGAGTTCCTTGAGCTATTTCTTTCACTATCGTAGTTCTTTCAGCCTCAGGAGAGACCCTTAGCCTTTCCCATTCTCAAAAAATCGTTCAGCAGCTAATAGCCTAGCACGGGGCATATATATATATATAATGTTCTAAACCCCCTCTCTCTCCCCCTTCCCCTCTCACCCTCTCTCTCTTTCCCCTCTCCCCCTCTCTCTCTCCCACCCTTCGTCCTTCGTCCCTCCTTTATCCCTGTTTTCTCCCCTCTACCCCCTCTCTCCCGTTTTATCCCCCTTTCTCCCCCTCATCCCCCCCCCTCTCCCCTCCTATACAAAGACAACCAAATCAAGAAAAAAAAAAATCCCGTTCTTAAAATATAGATTCTATATAAATTAGACGCTCGATCTGTTTCTGTGGCCACACTGTTGTTCGTTCATAACTAACAGTCAGTCACGCGTGAGCGTAAACTGCTGAGCACGCGCGGCGAAACGTTTACTCATTTTAAGTATATTATATGATAGGGAAAGTGCGCACCTCTCCTGAATCTTCCATCAATCTAATAGTAATAATAATCAGCAAGTAAAGATATTTTTGTGCCACAAAATAAGAATTTCAAACAATGGTCATCTGTATTTATTTGGGGCAGGACTTTTTATCCCAGACAACGCCATGGATAAACGTTTTACTTTTTTCCGAACGCATATTTTACCTGGGCAACGACGGGTACCTCTGCTAGTGTATATATATATATATATATATATATATATATATATATATATATATATATATATATATGTATGTATAACTGAATCACGAAAATAAGGAACGTGAGGAATTTATGAATAACGTGACAGCCACGAGGAAAATGAAACAACGGAGAACTGCGAGGCCTTTCGACTAATGGTCCTTTACTGAGCAGACTAAAAGACAGGGAAAAAGAGAAAGATATTTATAAACTTGATTAATGAAAATATGGGGTGTAAAGATTAAAAGGGGTGGGATTAACAGATACCTGGAAAAAAAACTATTAACAAGATGAGCCGTCAGGGTTAAAAGAAAAAAAAAAAGTTTACGGGTTACAAAAGAAAGGGGGGGGGGCAATGCTTGGGAATCACATATGCAATATGAAAACAAAAAAAGAAAGTTTACACATGATAACTAGAAAATATGACAAAATAAAAATATGAGGAAAGGTTTTTTTAAATAAATAAGCTAAAATAACTTCTATGTGGTAATCATTAATTCAGAAATTTTATCTTTAAAGTCATTCTTAAACATTCTTTTGATACAAGGGTCCAAAAAATACATTCCAGGGCTGAGATTAAAATTCGAAGTCAGTTGTATAAATGATGATTCTAAAAGATTTCGTGAAAAAAAGTCATTTGATTTGGCAATCACTTTTTTTCACGAAATCTTTTAGAATCATCATTTATACAACTGACTTCGAATTTTAATCTCAGCCCTGGAATGTATTTTTTGGACCCTTGTATCAAAAGAATGTTTAAGAATGACTTTAAAGATAAAATTTCTGAATTAATGATTACCACATAGAAGTTATTTTAGCTTATTTATTTAAAAAAACCTTTCCTCATATTTTTATTTTGTCATATTTTCTAGTTATCATGTGTAAACTTTCTTTTTTTGTTTTCATATTGCATATGTGATTCCCAAGCATTGCCCCCCCCCCCCTTTCTTTTGTAACCCGTAAACTTTTTTTTTTTCTTTTAACCCTGACGGCTCATCTTGTTAATAGTTTTTTTTCCAGGTATCTGTTAATCCCACCCCTTTTAATCTTTACACCCCATATTTTCATTAATCAAGTTTATAAATATCTTTCTCTTTTTCCCTGTCTTTTAGTCTGCTCAGTAAAGGACCATTAGTCGAAAGGCCTCGCAGTTCTCCGTTGTTTCATTTTCCTCGTGGCTGTAACGTTATTCATATATATATATATATATATATATATATATATATATATATATATATATATATATATATATATATATATATATATATATATATATGCGGTTTGGTAAGGGTAATAATAAGAATTATTTTAATCCGCTAAAGAAGTTTCCTGGAGTTCCTCAACCCTCTTCAGGAGCATTACATATACGACTAGGAAACCATCCATTTCTATAAAAAGAGAAATTTCAAGAAGAGTTTTTTTCTAAGCTAACGTTGAACTTCAACAGAAAAGGAGAAAATGTGAATTTTCCCTGTGGATCTTCGCCCTTTCTATTTTTTTTTATAAATGAACGCAATAACGTTTGGGTCAATGCGGCCACTCCGGAGTCACCAGTTTGATGAGGTGAAATCACCACTTTATGGGCTGAAATGAAGCGGTCACCAATTTATAGCGGGTAAGTCACCAAGTTATGGTAAATAAATGCGGAGTTACCAAATTCTGGTGAAGGTGAATAATTATCTCTCTGACTCCAAAGATGATTTCCTTACAGTGTTCTTATTTTTGGCTGGGCTTACCGAAGGTTTAGGGTAATCGAAGTAAAGAAGGACTTTGCAAAATATATACTTTATTCTAACATTGGTCTATAACGGGGAAAGCGGCACGTCACCAAATTACTTTGCGGGCGACTAGCAGTCTATTCAACGCGAAGTATTAAATTCTGGAGCAACAAGACTTGGTGAATTTAAAAGTGGTTCCGTAAACGCTTATACGGGTATGACAATACTTAATAACAATTATAATGCTTAATTCTGAACTCTTTTATTCTTCTCATTGCTCGCCTATATATACGGTTTCATTTCAAGAGGGGCGTGACCTAGACTTGCCTGCGGGAAAAATCTTTGTCGTTGGGGCTCCACCCCAGGCGGAGTTTTGAACAGCTGTGTATTACAATTTACTTACATCTCCCAAGTTTTATCTATATAACAGTATACACTTATTGCAGCTTAGTGATACGATTTCCTTTGGTCACCGAGTGTATTTAACTAGGTGTTCCGTAGACTTCCGTCTTTCGAGAACTCTATTCTGCGAGGTGAAATGTCTATTTACGCCTTTTCTTATGCACACACGTGATTCTGACCTTTCACGAGTTCGCACATTGTTTGTCTCGCGCTCACTTCCAACGGTTGCTTGCCTTTTATATATATATATATATATATATATATATATATATATATATATATATATACATTAACAAATATATTACATTCCTTATTTTTGTATTCAAATTCATAGATGCAACTTAATCTAGACATTCTCAATTCCTTATTCCAAATTTAGACATTTATTTTATATAAGTAGAATATGCTGGGATTTAATAAGACCGCCACGTGTCAAATTTTTTGGAGGTGTTTGCTGGGCCTATTGAATCCTGCAATTTGGTGCCAGTAGCCTACCTATTACATAAGCCGATCACTACAAGGTAAGGGTAATAATATGAATTTCTTAATCTGCTATAAAGTCTCCTTGAGTTCCTCAACTCTCTTCATGAGCTTTACATATACGACTAGGCAACTATCTATTATCCTTAAAAGATAAATTTGAAGAAGCCTTTTGTAATAGCTAACGTTGAACTTTAACAGAAAACGGGGAATGTGAATTTCATTGCGGATCTTCGCCCTTTCTATTTCTTTTTATAAATGAACAATGACGTTCTAGTCAATGCGGTGACCAAAATTGCAAAAATAAACAAAAACTTCCCAATTTAGGTGAAGGACAGGAACGAATGATTCAGAAGTGAAATTTAAACAGAAGTAATCTTAGACACTGTTTTAAAATAATTATTTATATATATATATATATATATATATATATATATATATATATATATATATATATATATATATATATATATATTCATAAATTCCTCACGTTCCTTATTTTCGTGATTCAGTTATACATATATATATATATATATATATATATATATATATATATATAAATAAATAAATTAAAACGATAATGGGAAGTAAATTAAAGGTCCCTGAGTGCTTTCCTTTATTCCATCTTGATGACAACACCACAATTGTGAACAGGTTTACTATTATAAAAAAATGTGCTGTATCAAAAATAAATACATAGGAATATCGTTGATGTGTTACTATGCATTTGGTGAAAGGCGAAAGTTAATTTATAACAAATTTAAAAGTCTAATCACATATATACATACATTATTTACATTCAAATATACATCTTCATAAATTAGTGTCTAGCAGTGCATATTAAAAAGCAAAAGGTACAATTTACTGAAAGTTGACTTTTATTTTGTATTCTTTATCTAGCATTGTTAAGATTAAAGCATCTAAGTATTAAAATCCTTCATTAACAAGAAATGTTTGAAGACCAGGTTGATTTGATAGGCGCCGATTCGATACTATTTTTTTAGACATATGATCTTTTTTTTAAAAATGTCTTTTGAGTTTTCCCATTCTATTCTATCTGAATCATTTGATAAGTATAAACAATATGGCTATGTATATTTGGCCTGTTCTTATGCTATATTTAAGCTGTCTTAATCTTTTTTATTAATGTCTTGATAGTTTAGCTAATATACAATTTCGAAAAATCCTTACCTAGAACTTTATAAATACACCCTCAGTCTGTTCCGTCAGCCCTGCAAACGTGACGAGCATGATTTGGACCGAAAAGTTCTACTTTAGTCTCATTTGACAATATAAAATTGTTTAAAAAATCCCTTCCCTGTGTAAAATGCTTTCTGGCAAACTTTAAACGGTTCGTTACATGGCTTTTTATTAAGAAGTGGAGTTTTGAGGGGATTGAAAGAATTAATATCATTATGATGGGGCTCTCTACTAATAGTTCTTTTACTCACTTTAATTCCTGACAATTTTAGATATATTTGTAGATCTCACATAGTAATCAGTGGTAGCTTTAAAAGAGTGTAACGTTGAACCCAATCGTTAAACTTATGAAAATTTCGATAAATAGAACCTAAAGTTGCATAAGGCACTTAAATTAGCTCAGAAATAGTACTATAGGATAATCCATCTGAATGAAATTTAATTATTTACTGTTGAATAGTTTGAGGAACTTCTTTGACTTTGCCAATGATCAAAGCAAACGTCCTTCTTCTATGGATTCTTATCAATAAATGACGGTGCAAATATTCGGTAGTTTACATCATTTTCGTTTCTAGAAATTACTAGAATCTCCAATCTTACCTTTTCCAGCGAATTTATAAAATTTACTTTGTTTAATAACAATATTCTCGCATATTATTAGAGTAGCTGAATATTTTTGTCACCTGACAATTTTTGTTTATTAGAAAATGTTGTTATATACAAAGAAAATCTGTCTTGTATATTTTTCTTTTGTTGAATATATATTTAAAGGAATTTCCTTTTAGTTCATAAGTAGAGGAGAGCACAAAATATTTTAGAAATACTGAAAAATTAAGTGTGCAAACTTTTGTCTGAGATCAAGAATGATCCTCGGACTATCTTTCGTCTCCTCTCTCGTCTTTCATCACCTAGCCTCATTTCCCCCACTTCTCCTTCCATCAGCCCCTTTACTCTTTCTAAATTTTTATTTGATAAAATTATTAACCTTTGCGCCACACTACCCCCAGTCGTCTGAACAAGCTTATGCTGTTCTCTCCGACCATAATCCATTGCTGCTTAATGTCGTCACTCGGGCGTCCTTTGAGGAAATAACTACACTTATCTCACGCTCTAACAAATCTGGATCCCCTAAGGACGTCTTTCCACCTAAACTCCTCCACCAAATTCTCCTTGCTGTCCTCTTACTGATTCTTCAGCTCTTTAACACTTCTCTTGCCACAGAGGTGGTTCCCTCTTCCTTCAAACATGCCTCAATTCGTCCTATCCTTAAAAAAACACACTTTAACACCTCTGAACGATCTAGCTATCGCCCTATCTCACAGCTACCATTCCTCTCTAAGATCTCCAAGAGAGGATCTTAACTGCAATATCGATGAAACGTACCGATCGGGGTTCAAAGCGAAGCACTTTGCTGAAACCGCTCTTCTTAATGTTTCAGACAGCTTACGTAGAGCTGTCGATAGGGGATGTACATCCATTCTAGTCCTCCTAGACCTCTACTCTGCTTTCGAAACCATCGACCACACCGTTCTTCTTGATCGTCTTCAAACTTTCCTTGGTCTCTCGGGCACTGCACTTGCTTGGTTCTGCTCATACCTCTCCTCCCGCACTTAGTCGGTCGCGCTCGATAACCTCTCCTCCGAGCCCGCGCCCATTCATTTTGGGGTGCCTCAGGGCTCAGTCCTTGGTCAACTCCTCTTTCGCATCTACTTACTTCCTCTTGGCTCCCTTCTTTGTGATTTAGGCCTGTCCTTTCACCTCTATGCTGGTGATACTCAGATATACCTTTCCTCATCCCCTGTGTCCTTCGCTCAATCAATTACTAAGCTCCTTTCAGCCTACACCTTCATAAACGAATGGCTGTCTGCCAACTTTCTTTAATTTAACCACGATAAAACTGAAGTTCTTCTTGTTGGTACCGCTTTGATGGTTTAGAAATCTAAAGCTCTCTTCCCCTCCCTTAACCTTGGGGAAAATAATGTCACCTTCTTTGTTACCGTCAGTAATCTTGGTATTATTTTCGACGAGCAACTCTCGTTTAAACCGCATATCCATCGAATCTGTAAGTCTTCCCTCGGTTTTCTCCGCAACTTTTTACGTGTTCGATCCTATTCTGATAGGCGAAGCCTTGAGACTGCTATTCATACCTTCGTCACCTACGCTTAGACTACTGCAATTCTCTTCTAGTGAATCTCCCTTCTTAATCACTTCGCCCCCTACAACTAGTTCAAAACTATGCTGCCTGGATCCTCCTTCGCCGCTCCAGGTTCTCTCCTTCGATGCTTCTGTTACAGGAGCTACACTGGTTACCTATTCGCTTCCGTACCCACTATAAAATTCTTCTCATCACTTACAAGGTCCTAAACCTCGAGGCTCCACCTTATCTCTCGTTTGCCCTCTCCCGTCTTCAAACTCCTCAGGCACTCCGGTCTAAACTCACTCCCATCCTGAACACTCCTCGTTCTCTCCTTGGCTCAATGGGTGACCGTTCCTTCTCAGCTTATGCTCCTAGACTCTGGAATGCTCTTCCTGCCGAATTCCGATCCTCTCCTTCCCGCTACTTTTAAACGTCTCCTGAAGACTTATCTCTTCAGAATTGCCTTCTCTTCCCTGTTCCCTGTAAACTTTTTCTACACTCGCTACACAACCTGCACTCTGTGAGGGATAACAGCCCTGAAGGGAGCATTATTAATACTTATTATTATTATTGTGTCACCTCACTCTCTCTCTTTCTCTCCAGGGAGAGGCAACGCTCCCTTTTCGCGGGAAGAGAGCTTGTGTGTACCTTTGTCTTTTCGAGCTATGTCAGCGGGGATACCTCTCTTCTGGGTACCCCTGCTAGGGCTTCCCCTGTCGATTTGGTTGGAAACGCGGTTCCAGACTAAGTGCGTCCTTCCTTTCTTTTTTATATTCTATATTTCTCCTTTTTCACTTTTATCCTATCTCTTCCACTTATTATACAAAAATAGGAAGAAAAAACCCTACTCCTATCATGTCACTCTTACCCTTTTTTTCCTTTATCTACATATAAGGACCTGGCAGCTACCTCATGCGTCAGAAGAGAGGTTTTTGGAACCTCTATAAACAACTCCAATCGACGCTCACTGGTTGCAAGAGAGTAGGACTAAAGGTGTCCTAGGTGTTGGGGCACGATGAATGAGATGAGGGTAGTGCCACGTTAACCCCTTCTCTGGCGCGTAATTATTGACCATTCCCAGTGGCCGTTGACGGCTGCCTCTGGTAGCATCGGTCCAAGGTGACGGCCCCTTGTTCCCATGTTGGCTACCAGGCCAAAAAAAAGCCTTGGGTCGAGTTCTTGGTGTGGTGGGATATCAATTGAACGCTACTCCGAGATCCTGGCCGTCATGAAGGGAACTAGTAGGAGTTTAGTACGGAGCGTGCTCCGTTGTTCACCTGGTTAGAAATCGATGGCCCCTTTCGGGGACCGTCAGTGCGGCTTAGTTGGGAGCCACGGCACGCCGATGTTTGACCACTCGGTCGGACGAACAACATAATGTAGAGCGTGCCTTCTGAAAGATCCGAAACGTCTCCGATCGATAGGCGGGAGCGACTCACGCGGGGAGAACTCACCATCCCCCCCTTTTTTTCATACTGATTGGTAGAAAATTTACAAGTATTAAGTGTTCAGAATGTCTAGCAAGAAAGGACCTGGTGTGCTAAAATATACGTGCTCCACATTCCAAAAGGACAAGTGGTGCGTGGATTTCCCGGAGGGGTGTTTCTCAAAATGCTACCCTGGAAGTATCTGCACGGGCTGCGTTCTAAGGGCAGAACTGTAGGACCTTAAAGATCTGTTCAAATCTTCTGAGGAAAAATCACGGCGACTGGAAGAAAAAGTGAAGATCATCAAATCTGAGCATGTGAGTCAAATCCGTCGTCTCGAAGCCAGGATTGCACAGATTACAGCCAAGATAAAGCAACAGGAAACTTCCAACGACGCTGGCGGCTCCTCTGTTGAGCCCTCAAGCACTGCGTCGACAGAGACAGGCCACCCATCCAACGTCCCAGAGCCAGCTGCTGCTGGGGTTACTCAGGGCATCAAAAAGAAGAAAAGGAATAGGAAGAAAGGAAAGAAAAAGAGACAGGAGAAACAGTAGATAAAACAGAAGAGAAAGTAGAAACGGAAGAAAAAACGAAGAAGAAAAAACACAAAAAGTAGGGAAGAAAGAGGAATTGAAAGAGCCTTTACTGAAAGGGAAGCCTCTCTCCTCTAAACCCAAATGCGCGAGAGTCATCGTGATCGGTGACTCCCAAGCGCGAGATCTACAACCCTCTCTAGCGGCCCGCCTTCACACCAGTGTGAAGTTAAGCTGCCTTCCAGGAAAGGGGAACGAAGAAATATGAGTGGAGGCTGAGAAATCTTAGATCTCTGAGAGCTCCGTAGTTGCCCTAATGGCAAGTGGCAACGATCTCTGCCTACGAGGAGCTAAAGTAGGCGCCAGCTGGAAGATTCTGACCACGGTTATGGGAGCAGTTGACGACTGTGGGCTGAAAATCCGCAGACATGTCGTGGTCGGGATACTCCTAAGACGAGGTCCATCCCGCAATGCTTACGCGAGTAACGTCTCCATAAACCAACGCCTGGAAGATCTTTGTACGGCGGAAGGAGTCTTTTTTGTAGGCTCGTTCCGCACCTTTTACGGGAGAAACGATATGTACAAAAGGGACGAAGTGCATCTTTCCTTTAAAGGGAAAGCCTTACTCTCAAACATCATCCAGGATGTTGTAGGGCGGCCTCAAAAAGTGTCAGGCCCCGGGTAAAGGAGGACATGTGCCAGTACACCCGGGTTACTCCAGGAACGAGCTTTTCTGAGGTCACAAAGAGGGAAGTTACCACGTCACAGAGGAACAAAGTGGGAAACAAAAGAGCGTAGGGAGTCCTACAGTCGGGGACTCCCTCAAAGTTCTTCTGTTTGATGCAAGGTCCTTTAAAAGCAAGTTTCTTGAACTATGTGGCCTCATAGTTACGGAAGAACCAGAGATAGTGGCCATTACAAAGTTATGGATAAAAACTTCAAACCGAGATTTTGAAGGCGAATTCACGATTCCAGGTTATCGACTCTTCCTAAAAGATAGGCCTGACAGAGAGGGTGGTGGTATGATGTTGTATGTCAAGGATACATTAAACTAGACAAAATGCAACATCGTATCCCACCACGAGCTCCTAGGTGTAGACCTAGAAATAGGTTCTGCCAAATATATGACCCTGGTGCTTTATAGACCTCCTGCCCAACTCGTTGAAAAGAACAGGGATCTGTACCAGCTGCTAGGAGAACTTGTCGAAGACAAAGTGTGTATCGTAATATGGTATTTCAATACACAAGTTTACTTGGAAACAAAAGAACTCTGTGGCGAGAACGCGCTACTCCTGGAATTCGCGGACAACGAGTTCCTGACTCAATGGGTGAGAGCCAACAAGAGGAAACAATATTCTTGACTTGGTTTTTACATCAGAGGAAGACATCGTTGGGGGGCTCTCTGTAGGCGAAGAGATCGGTAGTAGTGACCACCGACTAGTTAGATTTGTAGTTAAAGTCCCCAAGGTACAGTCTGCGACGCGAGAATCGAGGCGACTTAATTTGAGAAGGGCAGATTTCGTAGGTCTCCGTGCAGGACTGGCTGATGTTAGATAGGAAGGGTGCGATAATGTTGGAGACTTGTGAAACAGTTTCAAAAGTAAGTTCATGAGTCTTCAATCACAATTTATCTCTATGAAAAGCTTACGTCGGTCTTCCGTTCAACCAAGGTGGCCCAATCGAGAAATTGGTCAACTACTGAGGGAGATAAGATCTGTGTACCGCCAGTCAAAGATTTCTGGTGACTTTGACGAGTACCGTAGGCTAGCAAGGAGAATGAAGTCCAATATAAGGGCGGCGAAACGTGCCGAGGAGCTCCGAGAGGCGAGACTGTGTAAATAGAATTCCAAGAAGTTCTTCGGTTATGTAAACAGCCGTAAACCAATCTGCCGCACGATTGGCCCTTTGGTAAATGAGGAAGGGGCATTAAGGCACTCAGATGCAGAAAATGCGAACCTCCTAAATGACTACTTCTCTTCAGTGTCCACTGGAGAGCGTGGTCGCATCCACTAGCCCATTGATTCTCACTTGGGTGAGAACCTGGATAAAATGGACTTCACCCTAACCGAAGTAGAGGAAAAATCTCCGACCTAAAGATGAATAAGTTCCATGGTCCGGATGGGTTTCTTCCTCAAGTGTTGAAGGAAGTGCGTGATGAGGTGGAACTACATCTGACCACAATCTTCAACACTTCGATCCGGACTGGACGCGTTCATGGAGACTGGCGTGAAGGCGGAGGTGATTCCAATCTTCAAGAAAGGAGACCAAAGCCAGCCGTCCAACTACCGACCTATCAGTTTAACCTCGATAGTCGGTAAACTCATGTAAAGTATCATGGTGGACAATATAACATCATATTTGGAGTCAAATCTGCTATTGAAGAGTTCCCAGCACGGCTTCCGAAGGCACCGGTCATGCCTAACGAACCTTGTAGAATTCTTCCACTTAGTTTTCAGTGAGCATGATCGGGATAAAGCAGTGGATGTTGTCTATCTAGACTTTCAAAAAGCCTTTGACAAGGTACCACACCGCCGCCTTCTCCGTAAAGTGCGTGCACTAGGCATAGACGGAAATGTAGCAGGTTGGATAAAGACCTGGCTAAGAGGCAGACGACAACGGGTAGTGTTGAATGGACAAGCTTCTAAGTGGGCGCCCGTAACTAGCGGTGTTCTACAAGGTTCTATCCTAAGACCACTACTGTTCATCAGCTATGTTAATGATATTGATGGTGACGTAGTTGCAAAGATTTCCAAATTTGCTGACGATACCAAACTTGGTATGTATGTTGCAAAGGAAGGAAATACTGCGCGGCTGCAGGAAGATATTCGAAAGATTGGGGAGTGGTCGAACACGTGGCAAATGCCTTTTAAGGTTAACAAATGAAAAGTGATGCATATCGGCTACCGAAACCTCCAATCTTATTATATCCTTAAGGACACTGCTCTTGAATCCAGCGACACTGATAAGAACTTGGGTGTAACTATAACTAGTGATCTCAAGTTCTTGAGGCAGTGCATTGAGGCGGAGAAGAAAGCCCAAAGGATGCTAGGTTATATAAAGCGACAGTTTAGATATCGGAACAAGGAAATAATACTCTGTAGGTACAATTTACTTGCCCGACCGCACCTGGAGTATACCGTACAATTTTGGAGTCCTTCATTTCGAAAGGACATCGCGAGATTGGAACGCGTGCAAGCCAGGGCAACCATACTGATTTCCTCTATCAAACATAAAAGTTATGAAGATAGATTAAGGGAATTAGATCTGTTCTCGTTGGAAACCCATAGACTGCATGGTCATCTCATCAAAGTTTTCAAAATACTTCGAGGGTTCGACAATGTTGACTACAGGGATATTTTCAGCCTTAATGAGAACAGAACAAGAAATCACGGCTTTAAACTTGAGCTGAAGCGTTACAACCGCGATCTGTGTGGGAAATTTTTCATGTACAGTATCTGCGGTAGCTGGAACGCACTTCCGATGGAGGTTGTCAACAGTAATTCTGTTGACCAGTTCAAGTCAAGACTAGACAAAGTCTTGAAAAGTGACCGTTTAGGGAGGACGTAAGGCAATTTAGCGGGGATGTGCCCACTCGACAGCTAGTCCAAAGGTACCCACATTGAATGGACCGTAAGGTCTTCTAGGGTACTTATTTTCCTTGTAGCTTCCTGTAGCTTTTTCTCTCTCTCTATATAATTGGTATCATATGTTATTCAATCCTCAGTCCATGAATCAGGTCTATTTTATAAAGGCGATAGCGCTCGAAATTTTCTTCTTTTTTTTCTTGTGAGTAATATATGTACATTCGAATTTTATAGGTTTCAAATTGTAGTTCATCCAAGATAAATAATTATTTTTAAATATTTTCAAGACAATCATATTTGATTATTAAAAGGTGCCGATATGCACACTTCATTTTATTTGTAACATGACAAATGTTCGGGTCCGATTTGTCCTTCATACCAATTAAAAATGTGTGACAGCATGGCGACAGTTTCATTTTAAAGATTTTAATGTGGTTTTGTGACACTATGCGGGGCTGTGAGATGTGGGTTGTGTTGGGTTAGACGTTTTGATGAAAGGAAATTTCATACCATTTCCTACTCTTGCCCGTTAGAGTATCTCTAGTATGATTTAGAGAAATTGCTTAATCAAGATAGGAAAATTAATCATTTAATTGACCTAAGTTGTTTAAAGTGATTAAAACCAAATGGAACCTTTTAACCTCCCGTTCAAATCTTAAAAGGTGAAGTATAGAAGACAAAAATCGTCTTCTTCGTTGGTCTTTCAGTTAGCTGTATGTAATTAGTGCCGTGTATGTGATAAGAGATTGCAAATGATTCACTGAGATTACAAAATGCCTCTGAATATTCCGGAGGATCCTCGATGTTTATGTCTGAGGCTGCTGAGACACGGAGTGAGTGAACGAGAGGGAAAAAAAAGTAACTAGCGATGATAGTAGTAGTGGAAAGGGACTGAACATGATAAAGACTCGTATCCCAACAACTTTACCATACCCTGGATGTGAAGGAGTGTCAGAAAGATGAATTTTAACCGGGAAGCAGCGGAGTACAAAAGAGTACTAAGTAAGCACTTCGAAGAACGAACGTAAAACTCTATAAAGTAGATTTGAAACCAGGTTGCTAAGATCTTCCTGGACTTAGGCTTATTTACTCAAATTTACAAACCCTTTGGCCTTCAGACAGGCCACGGCATGGGTCCACCACTTTTTTCTCTTCGCCCTCATCACTAATTAATCACTACCACATCACCATACCTTCAACATACCACTACCAATCCACTTCATATCCTGGTCTGGTTCCAGCACTCGGACCTGTCTGACGATTCTGCCTCGACTTCATCCACCTCCCTGCTACCTCACGCTTCCGGGAACTCATCCTTGTCGTCATCTGTCTCCTCAGTCAAAGATGTCAAGGACCTCAAGGCCGACATTTACCATCAGGTATGAGGGAACCTAGAAATAAGGGGTGGGAGAGACTCAAAAACAAGGCGATATTACTTGAAGTGGTGAAGATCAGGTTTAAAAGAACTGTTGCAAAATTTCTAAGAAGGGGTGAGTATAAGAGGACCTTGGAATCCCAAATTCGCACTTATACCTCATTTGGGCAAACACTTAAATGGTATATTAATTCGGAGTAGTTCAAAAATTTGAGAAGATTAACGACGGTAAAAATCTTCCACTAAATGCTTTAAAAATCCGATATTATAACTTCCCTATAGTAAAGTAAAAGATAATACTTTTTAAAGTATTCTTTTTAAAAAAAAAATATATCACCAGAATTAAAATGTAGGTTCAATACGATATTAAGAGGTACAATTTACTGAAACTTGGCTTTTCTTTGACATCAGAAAAGAAGTCGGATGTGCTTAATTCCTGAATAAAGTAAAACATTCATCTCTTTAATGTTTTCATATTAATATTATAGCATAAATTTACCTAAATCACATAAATTAAGACATTTTCCTCTTCATAATGATATATGTAGACTTTATGTACGGTTAAATCAGTACAAATTATGCAATTTCAAGCTATACATTTATAGAATGGATTAAATAGGCAGCTTTCCTTTTTAGAGAAAGACGAAAGTGTTTATAAGAGCAGAAGATAAACGCAACACAAATGCTCATAAAATTAATGAAGTCATAAGACTGCTGTCACATATTCTCCAAATCCACCCTTCGTGCAACGGATATAAACCCATGCGCAGTGATTTCGTTCCTTACATATCGATATGTGCATTCTTTAACTCTGATTTGATTTTTTGTTTTCATGAATGCATACACGCATTGAAATAAAATATAAAAGTTCAATATGGCGTAATGGTGCTTCTCGCAATAGATAAATAAATACACTGTGTAACAATTTTTTTTCATGGCCACTGTGTTATTTTCCATTTCCTTTTATTGTAAAACAATACAGATGGGGCTGTAGGGTACTAATTTCTCAAAGTTTTTTCCCGAAGTATTTATACTGCCTTGGCGGAAGCGGGTCTCCAGAGGTCCCCCAAAGGGAGACGGGGATCTCATTAGACTTGGCACGCCAGGAGGGAGGGGATATTCTCGGCGAGCATGACAGGCTCGCGCGAAAGTCCTCGACGCCGTAGGTCTGGCGCCGATCAGGCGATGCTAGGGGGGAGTTGGGAAACACAACACTGATCACACGGCCGCCCGAAGTTCTCGAGGCGGCTCCTTGGGTTCGACTGGCCCGACCATTCTTGATAAGAGCGCCGGGGTCATTCGACCGGCGCTCTGATAGTTTATATTGGATTGACCCAGTTGCACTGGTGATTGATCTTATTGGATCGCCTGGCTTATGGCAATCCAATAAGACCAATCATTAGTGCAACTGGGTCAATCCAATATAAACTATCAAAATATTTAGTAAATTTACTCTCTCCGATCTTAGGATCCATATCACCCTCACATATAAAAGATTCAGTTGATCTTTGCAATAAGTTAGACAATATGAATGTAACATCAGACCTGAGATTAGTCAGTTTTGATGTTACCTCATTATTCACTAAAGTGCCCGTTGATGCCTTATTGGATTTCCTAGCTGGCATTCTTAATTCTTATGATTTGCCTTCACCGTCCAACTTGATCATTTAACTCATTTCATTATGCATTAAAAAAATGTAAATTTAGTTTCAATGGAAAGTTCTATGAACAAGTGTTTGGAATAGCTATGGGTACTCCCTTATCTCCCTTATTGTCAAATATATATATATATATATATATATATATATATATATATATATATATATATATATATATATATATATATGGAATATTTTGAAACGAGGATGATTCCACCGGTTTGGTCCACTCAAATTGTTTGGTACCGCTATGTAGACGATGTCCTGGCAATTCTAAAGGAAGATTTTGATCTCGATGGTTTTCTTTTATTTATTAATTTATTGGTTCCGTTAATTAAATTTACTTTAGAAAAAGCAGAAAAAAATAGCTTTCCTTTCCTAGACGTTCTAATAATTAAACAAACAGACAGGTTCAAGTTTTCTATTTTCAGGAAACCGACAAATAATTTATCCTATGTCTATTTTAATTCAGGTTATTCTAAAAATATTAAAACATCAGTATTTTCTTCCATGTATCTTATGGCGCTCAGAATATGTAGTCCTGACTAGATAGACCAAGAATTTACAAAAATTGAAGAGATCGACTTCAATCTGTGTTAACCGAAATATTTTGGGGAAAACTGCATGTATAAAGCTAAAAAAAACATTCTATAAACACAAGTTGAGGAAAACAGAGCCTTTACACAGCATATTACCTTTACCTTACCATGATAATTCTTTGTATGTAGTACCGATATTAAAACAACTTAATATAAGTGTAATTTTAAATACAATTATACATTAAAAAATATGTTAATAAAACACAGCCCAAGGGACGATAATAATGTAATATATGGTATACCTTGTTTGAATTGTAATTTATTCTATGTAGGTCAAACTTCTAAAAATATCTCTGTAAGGATTAAGCAACATCAAAATGCAGTATCTAAAAGATATACAAATAATGCTTTGGCCGCCCACAGGCTTAAGATGGGTCACCAGATTAACTGGTCAAAAGCAGATACCATAATTCATATAAATGATTTTATTAGCAGAAATATCTGTGAATCGTTCCTAATCTCCAGCACAAAGGAGAGAAATGTAAATATTTTTCCCGGTTTATTTTCTTTATATCCAGTCCTATCTTTCTTCCTCAAATCAAACTTATCAGAAGCATAGAAAAATCTGACCATGTGATTTTATAGGGAAAACATTGCTTTGTATAATTGTATAAATATAGTTTCTCTATTTCATAAACCATTGTGAGTTTAAAAATGTTATGAAGATAACGAAAGTGCTAGCTCCAATCAATCTTCCTTCTCCCTACGTCGTGTATATATATATATATATATATATATATATATATATATATATATATATATATATATATATATATATATATATATATATGGTGCAGTTAAGGTAATGGCATTATTAGACAACTGCTCTGCTTCAGGTCCAGCGGGAGATCCTATCCTCCTCAAACTGGAAGACTTTATAGGATGGCTCCTCCTCCAGTCCCTCCAAACTGGTTTCAAGGTCACTCCTTTATGTCGCCCTTTTTATCGTCACAGAAAACTGTTATTGTTAATATATTAACAGCGTTGACTTAACCAAAACGCTCGAAAGATGGAAAAATATCCAACACAAATTGGTGCGGTTAAGGTAATGGCATTATTAAACAACTACTCTGCTTCAGGTCCAGCGGGAGGGGGATAGGATCTCCCGCTGAACCTGAAGCAGAGCAGTTGTCTAGTAATGTCATAACCTTAACCGCACCAATTTGTCTTGGGTATTTTTCCATATATATATATATATATATATATATATATATATATATATATATATATATATATAAGTCTATGTATTCTCGCCCTCAGTCTACATTGTGTTGCTCATGACTACACCCTTGGAACTTACCGAGGGCCGTAATTAGCGAGTTTGATTATATTTGCAAAGAAAGGGTAATAATGGAGTTCCCTAGGAGAATCATGCAACGATGTCTTTCTCACTACATTCATACACAAAAGGAGGAATTTCCTTTGTTACTCTCGCGAATACATTTCCCTAAAGAAAGTTGTAAGGAAAAACTTTTAGTTCAATACATTTAGCACTCCATTTTCAGGGGGAAAAGAATAATGAGGGGAAAGGCCAGCTGCAGGGAAAATAAATAAAAGATAAAGTACCAATGAAGAAGATCGAGGAGTTTATGAATGTAATATAAACCGAAAGCATTTTTAAATTATACCTAAAAGTACATAAACTCTATAGTACCAAGATGAAATCCTATTGATATAAAATTTAAATGGTAATTGTATCTTTAATACCTTAAAACAGTTCATTAACTTCAATGGTTCCAGTGAATTTGGACTTTTTTCTCAGAAGACGGAGATTTTATGATTACAAAAACTTTGCGGTAATCTCATTTATCCTCATCGTTTCGCCCTTTTTTATCTCTCATCCTTTCACCCTTCTTATTATCTCTCGTTCCTTCACACTTCCCTTTTATCTCTTGCACTTTCGCCCTTCTCTTTTATCTCGTCGCATAGCCTTTCTCTTTTACCTCTCGTCCTTTCGCCCTCCTCTTTCTTTCTTGACCCTTTGCACTTCATTATTATCTCTTGTACTTTCGCCCTTCAATTTTATGTCTGGTTGTTTCGCTCTTGTTTTTTATCTCTCGTTGTTTTGCCCTTCTTTTTTATCACGCGTTCTTTCGCCCTTCGTTTTATCTCCTGTCCCTTTGCAATTCTTTTTTATCTCTTTTACTTCGCCTTTCTCTTTTATATTTTGTTCCGCCCTTCTTTTTTATCTATTGTCCCTTTTCTCTGTGTTTCCGGAGGAAATTTGATTAGGAAAAATTCGAGGAATTTACGCAGCTTTCATCTTGAAGGAAAATCCTTGAAATATTTCCCCAGGGATTACTCGTTGAAGGATGGTGAAAACGATGTCCTTCACGCACGCAATAAACGGTTGGCTGAGATTTCTAGCTCTCTTCCGAGTGTTGGGCAAGTTTTCTATGAGAATAAAATCGTGTTAGTTCCTTAAGTGGTCGGCTTCAAAAGATTACTAAGCAGCTGATGAGAAATCAAATATTTTTCAGACGCAGTGCAATATATCAATCATGTAAATCAAGTCGAAATCAACGAGCAAATCTCCACAAGCAGTTTTTGCTAGCAGCCCGTGAAGAAGGTGAGGCTAGGATAAGAAAATGTACCGAAGGTACATTCCGTGAAGAGAGTGGTAGGACGTACAACTCTCCTAAACTTGGCATTGCAGGTCTCATTGCAGGACGCAGTGAGAAATTTACAGAAAATTGGATATAAACGCCTGCAGTCCTTTGACTCTAATCATTTCTGAAAATTACCACTCTCCTCGCTTCAAGCAGAAGGAACACTTTGGCATTTTCGATCTTCCCTTTTTTCTCTACTGATTCATATATTCGTTCGCCCCCTTTACTACTTACCACAAAAATGGAGTCTATTGTCTGCGTGGGAGAAAGTGGTAAACACTAGCCAGCCTCGTGTCTTGGTAGGAGGAAATGGTAAACACCTGTCCGTCTCGTCTTTCTATGGGAGAAAGTGGTAAACACCGGTCCAGCTCGTATCTTTATGTGAGGAATTGGTAAACACCGGTCTGGTTTGTAACTAAATGTTAGGGAGTGGTAAATACCGGGGAACCTTTTATGTTTATTTGAGGAAGTGGGAAAAACCTGTCCACCTCTTGTCCTTATGTGAGGAAGTGGAAAACACCTGTTGGACTCTTGTCTTTAGGAAAAAAAGTGGTAAACACCGCTCCGCCTCCTGTCTTCATGTGAAGAAGTGGTAAACACCGGTCTGGCTTGTATATAAATGTAAAGAAGTTATCAACACAAGTCACCTATGTATGTTTATTTAAGGAAGTGGTAAACACCTGTCCACTTCTTGTCGATATGTGAGTAAGTGAAAAACATCTGTCCGAATCCTCTCATCATGAAAGGAAGTGGTAAACACCTGTCTGCCACTTGTCTTTATGTGATAAAGTGGTAAACACCATTTCACCTAGTGTATCTGTAAGAAGTGGTAAACACCGGTCCGGCTCGTATCTTTATGTGATAAAGTGGTAAACACCGATAAGCCTAAGATCTTTATATGAAGAAGTGGTAAACACCTGTTCATCTCTTATCATTATGTAATCCACCTCGTATCTTTATGGGAGGAAGTGGTAAACACCAATCTGCTTCGTGTCTTTGCGGTAAGAAGTGTTAAGCACCGGTCTGCATCGTCTTTGTGTGGTAGGAAGTGTTAAACACCTGTTCGTCTCTTGTTTCTCTGTGAGGAATTGGTAAACAGTGGTCCATCTCGTGTCATTATGGGAAAAGGTGGAAACACTGATCAGCTGTGTCTTTCTGTGGGAGGAAGTGATAAACACCTGCCTGCCTCGTCTCTTTATGTGATGAAGTGATAAACACATGCCCAACTCTTGCCTATGGGGGAAGAAGTAATAAACATTAGTTTGCCTTGCTTTTTATGTGAGGAAGTGGTAAACATCGGTCTGGCTCGTATATTAATGCGAGGAAGGGATAAACACCTGCCTGCCTCTTGTCTTTTTGTAAGGAATTGGGAAAAAGTGATCCATCTCGTGTATTTATGGAAAGAAGTGGTAAACACCGGTCTGTCTCGTCGTTATGGGGGAAGAAGTGATAAACACCTGCCCGCCTCGTCTATTTATGTGAGGAAGTGATGAACCCCTGTCTAGCTCTTGTCTGTTTGGGAGGAGGTGATAAACATCAGTTTGCCTCATCTCTTAATGGAATGAAGTCGTAAACACTGGTCCCGCTCGTATCTTTATGAGAAGAAGTGGTAAACAACGGTGAGCCTTATATCTTTATATGATGAAGTGGTAAACACCGGAACGCCTCGTGTATTTATTAGAGGAAGTGGTAAACATCGGTCCGCCTCGTGTCTGCGTGGGAGTAAATGGTAAACACCAGACCGCCTCGTCTTTTTATGGGAAGAATTGGTAAACAACCCCTCCACCTGACTTTTGGTAGGAGGAAATAGTAAACACTGGCCCGCCTATTCTCTTTATGGGAGGAAGTAGTAAGTGGTAAACACCGGCCTTCTTCGTATCTTTTTATGAAGAAGTGGTAACCCCCTTTCCACCTCGTCTCTAAGATTGATAAAGTGGTAAACACTAATCTGCCTCGTACTTTATGGGGGAAATGGTAAAAATCCGTTGTTCTCATCTATTTTTGTGAAGAAGTGGTAAAAATCCGTTGTCCTCCTCTATTTTGGGGAAGAAGTGGTAAACAACCCGTCCGCCTCTTGTCTTGGGAGAAGGAAATAGTAAACACCGGTCCGCCGCGGACTGTAAACACCAGTTTGCCTCGTGTATTTGTGGGAAGAAGTGATAAACACCAGTACAGCTCGTATATTCATATGAGGAAGGGGTAAACACCGATCCACCTCGTGTCTTTATGAGAGGAAGTGGTAAACACCTGTTCGCCTCTTGTCTTTATGTGAGGAAGTGATAAGCACCTGTCCAGCTCGTCTCTTTGGGAGGAACTGGTAAACACCTGTTCACCTCTTGTCTCTTTGTGAGGAAATGGCAAAAACCTGTCCACCTATTCTCTTTAAATAAGGAATCGGTAAATACCAATCCATCTAGTCTCTTTATGTGAGGAAGTGGTAGACACCTACCCGCCTCTTGTTTTTATATGAGGAAGCGGTAAACACTGGACCACCTCGTTTCTTTATGGAAGTAAGTGTTAAACAGCGATTTGCTTCGTATCTTAGTGGGAAGAAGTGTTAAACATGGGTCTGGCTCGTGTCTTTGTGTAGGAGTGTGGAAAATATCGGTCCGCATCGTGGCTTTGCCGGAGGAAGTGGTAAACACCTGTCTATCTATTCACGCTGCAGAGAATAGTTTCTAGGAACCCCGTCGTGGATAAGTGATCCCACATTGACCTTGCGTTCTTGCAGTTAGCTCGAGGGACCCGCTAAGGGCAGGGGGAAGGAGGAGGTCAAGTTCGCAATTGTGAGAGTTGTGCTCGTTGTACGGAATACGGACTTGTACTTGTACTCGCCGGTTTATGACGCACTCGATCCCAGGAGTTAGCAAGTCTCTCTCCTCTTGAGGAACTTTCAATCTTTCTTTCTCCCCCCCCTCTCCCCTTTACAAGACCTACCCTCATTGCGTAAGTGCCATAGCTTCAGGGAGCATGTGCCCCCTTCTGTATGTTAGTGCATATAGTGGCCTACTTGCCCTATCTTTCTTTTCATGTATTATCCCTTGCACTAATCTTACCGCTTTCTCAAATATTCTCTTTTAAAGACGTTCTTGTAAAGATGTTCTCGTATGAGGAATGGCCCTCTCTCCTAGTATGCAGCCACAGCTGGCATTTGTAGGTTTTCGTGCTCTCCGGGCCCCAATGTCGCCAACTTTACCACTTCATTTACAGATTTTTCCTAGCGAACTTTTTTCGTGAGAAGCCCTCGATGGTGTTCTCTTTAAACACTGCTCTCTTTGGTTTTCTCTTAAAAAATTACCTTCGTTGGTTTTCTCTTTAAAAATTACCTTCGTTGGTTATCTATTTAAAAATAGCCCTCTTTGGTTTTCATTTAAAATATTACCATCGTTCGTTTTCTCTTTAAAATTGCCTTCTTCGGTTATCTCTTTAAAAAATTCCCTCGTTGTTGTTTTTTTAAATACCTTCGATGGTTTTGTTTTATTGGTCAATATAAAACCTAAATTTCATTTCTCTTCATCCTCCACCAGGTCGAGGTTTTGTTCCCTTATGCCCCCGTTAGTGGGCATTTTGAGTACGACCCAACCTCCCTAGCACTAAAGCTGAGGGGCTTCGTACCCATGGGGGTAGACACAGAGAAGAAGAAATAAATTAAGTGAATAAAACTAAAAAAAAGGAAGGAAATTGGTTCAACCAACAAGGGCAATTTTACTAAGAGTACAACGAGTACAACACCAAATCTCACCCCTAAACTACCAGGACCAGTTTGAAAAAACACGCCAGGTACCCATGAGTAAGAAGGTGAACCCCTGCCTCCCCCCAACCCTGAGGAGGAGTCTCAGATCAGAGGAGGTGATGACATGTTCAACGTGACAATAAATCGACCATGCTAATTCCGAGACGGCCTCCTCCCCTGCCCCGCGCTCCTCCCTCCGGCGCTAGGGTATCTGGGGTAGGGAGGAGTCATCCTCCCGTTCCCTCCGACTCGGAGACCTCTCTCTGTTTCGTTAATCTTTCTTAGGTCATAGGTCACAGTAGCATAATTTGTGTCGTTCGAAAAGGTCAAAGGGGAGATATTGGACGGAGACATTGCCTTGATTGCACGCCGCGGCGATATTTAGACTCCTTCATATCTTCTTCTCCTTCACTTCCTTCTTCTTCGTCGTCGTCTTCTCCTTGTTGTTGTTGTTCTTCTTCTTCTCCTTCCTATTCTTCTTTTTCTTGCTCGTTTTTCTTTTTTTCCCCTCCGAAGATGAATAAAAATCATCGATTAAGGCAAAGAGCGGAGACAACAGAGGGAGAGGAGGGCGAGATCGGGCGTGTCATGAAGACCGCAGTAGTTCCCGCTCCCCTTAGACGCTATGGACCGCTGAGTAGTGTTAGAGAGAGATACCTTTATCAAATCGTATCTACGGTCAGGCTAAAATGTTTGGCAGACGTCTGTTTCATACAAAAAACCACACCATGTTTGAAATCAGTTTAGAAATTAATGTGTATTTTTGCACAAAGAAATCAAATTATTTTTGTATTTTATTTTTTTCAGAAAGGGAATTTTCACCTTCCTATTTAATTGATCGGCAATGCGAATATCGTATTGATTTCAGTATGAAAAGTGTGAATGATTACACCACACACTAATAAGATCACGTGAGTGGAACAGAAAACTTTTGACTGCATGGTTTTCTGTTGCAACCGATGGCCACTTCAAAAATCTCCCCACAAGGATGGGTAATGGCCCTGTTGCAACTAAAACCTAAAGGATCGCCAGGCCGTCCCTGTCCCAAGTGCCCCGAGACAATCTGGTGCTCTCCTGAGTCGTGTTTTGCACCTTTTAAAATCTTTGGTATCTTTTCGACGCCTATAAAGACCTAACAGAGGCTTAAAAGGGCGTTAAACTGTCTTTAAACAAAGCTTCAGAAATCTGGGAATTTTCAGAGAGAGCGGCGCACGATATTTTACCTGGGGTTATTTTTTAGCTAGATTTTAGTTTTTTTTAAAGATTTTCTAAGTTTTTTTTTACTTAAGTAATTATATTAAACTTATATAAACTAATTTAACCAATAAAAAGTTAAAAACAGCTAAAATCTAGCCCCGCCCCGCCCCCACCCCTGGCTAAATTATCATGCGCCGCTCTCCATGAAAAAGGCCAGAAATCTTGTTATCCATCATTGCTTTGCTCCGAATTATGACCACCTACGAGCATTTTTTTTTTTGGCAAGAATGGAACGTACTTTTCAGAATTTTCTTCTGAAGTCTTTTTCCAGCATACAAAAGCGAATATAAATAGCGAATAAATTGTTTTCTTAGGTGTCTAAAACCTTAAAACTTGTATATATATGGTTGATTGTCCGAAATATATGATCCCATATAATCATGTAAATACTATATGAAATCTGAAGCAATCTTTGGTAAAAGTGTCGACCATGACTTGGTTCTTTTTTGTTCTTGAACTAAAGAACCTGAAAAAAACAGCGGATAAATAATTCACTACTATTTTTTTTTAATAATGGGTGAGTTTAAAAAAAAAATGATGTGCAGCTTTTCACTTATACGAGCAGTGATCAAATAGGAGTCAAAGATCTAGTTAATGAATGTAGATCCTGAGAATAAAAGTGAGTGAGACTTTTTTCACGTCCAAGATGAACTGATGTATTCGGTAATAATATGCCATAGTTGATTTGGACTGACCTTGTGAAGGGACATGCTCACAAACTGCCCCGATCAGTGCAATTCTTAGCCGATAAAATTAAAGAAACTACGAAAACTTGGATTTACCGATAGGTTTGGCAGCACAATCGGACTTCGATGTACTGTTGTTGTAACGGTGTAAACATGCACAAGTACTCACCAAGCCGCTCTTCTGATAACTGGTTATTCAAAGATATCAATGTAATTGATACAAATAATCAAAATGGCAAAACCCTAAAAAAATACTGAGAGGGGGGGGGATTATCGTTTGATGAGGAAAGCGTCTGAATCAAATGATTCCTGAGAAGGATTTTTTTTGTAATCCAATGAAGGCATTGTTTACTCGCAGCAAAATAAATTCAAGGGATAAGACACAATAAAAGGAAAACTAAAAAAACAAAATTAACAGACCTAAGTCGCGTGCTCTCAATTATTCTTAATTATGACCACATGACCTTACTACCTTCAAAACTTCCAACAGATGAGGCGATCTGACCCAAAGTTAGTTTTATTTTAATAATTCCCGGACTAAACTTGGGAGGACCTTGCCAATTCTATCACTCGAGATTTGGAATTTGGTTAGGATCGGCCGAATAGTTACGATATTATTTCCAAAAAACTAATTGAAAAGTAAAATGGCTTACCATCCGACTGACCGACATACCTAATAACATAGTAACTATAGAGTCCCGTGCAGGCGACTACAAACCATGAAAAACTGAAGCAAATCAAAGTAAAGGTTACTGATAGCACTTCTCATCAATCGTGAATCGTAATTCACCACCTCGGGGAACACGAATAAACGATGGCATCGACGAAGCGATGGTCCTATTAAGAAACCTATCTATGTATCCGTGTCTAAGCCTTCGTTGCCGAGCGGCTCATTCGCTTATATATTCATTTAACCAATGAGCAACAGGTGGTTAATAAAAGACCTATCATTTTCTTTTGCGTAGATGTCTTGTTTAAGTGGCTAAGATTAACCTCAATGAAGTCTAATGGTCTTTTTTTTCAGTCTTTAGTGACCGTGGCAACCGTTTACCTAGTCAAGACCAAATGAAAGAGAGGTCTCCAGTAAACCTTCCTAATTTCCGTACCATTTCTTTGTGTTAAAATAAATTGAAAGGGTAAGTTGATACCTGCTGACAAGGGGATAAGCGCCCAAATTACCAAAGAGGACGAGGGAAAAGAGAGACGGGGGATTGCGAATTTGTTATTGACCAAAAGGAAACATGGTTAGAAACAGGAGAAGGATCGATGGTAGGAACAGCAACTTTAAAAAGGATCGTGGATGAGAGGCGCTGGTAAAATAGAGAGATTAAGTGCTCATATCGGAGATACGTAAACGAAAGTACGAACTTGAAATGTCCCTCGAAGAGAGGAGGGCGCCACTGAGGCCGATGAAAGGAATGCGAGTTGAGGGGTAACTGGAGGGAAGGGGGGTCGTCATTCGTCCATCAAAGAGAGGCGAAGGGAACCCAGAGAGCCTTACCCCTGTCTCTCTCTTCTCGTTTCTCACCACTTTTTCCCCTCAAGGAGGTCGACGCCAGCATCCATTCCCAACGAATTTCTCATTTTGGCGTGTCTGCGAACTTGCTGAGGGAATACTGAATGGTTAAAACGACGGTGTTGTGTATGTATGTACGTACTAGGAACGTGCTGTGAGTAAATTCAGAAAAGGAAAAATGTGAAGCTGGGACAATTAATTCGAACAATTCTTACTTTTTGTTCTTTTTTCTGACAATCTACTTTAAAAATGTCGTCGTAGTGAAAAATATTTGCAGCAACTTCACAGCTTCTGCTTATTATGAGTAAACTCAGTGCACGTGCATGGTTCGTACGTATGTACTCATGTATGTACGTATGCATGCATTTCTAAGTACAATAAGACATAATTGCGCGTCTTGCCACGGGTTAACACCTATATATGTAAGTATAATTGATCCAGTCTGTTCATGTACAGTGGCACTCGCCAGCTAAGACCACATTCGGGAAAGAAATTTCAATGAAAGATGTACGTTTGAGAAGAGGATTGCAAAACTTTCAATCACCTAATTGACCCTGATTGGCCGATATAAGGTTAATGGTGCTTAGAAGGTGTTGAACAAGCCTTGTCAAGCCAAACGAGTACAAGGAAACATAACGTGTCCCCACAGACGGTGACATATTTGAAAAAAAAATGATCCAGACTCGATCATCCTAGTCCATAAAATGCTTTTCCTTGTATAAGACAAATGTAAATTATTTCAGTTACTTGAATTGATGGGGGGGGGGGAGACTCTACTTCATTTTTGCGGCTTGGTTGCAAAGCAACGATATTTTCAGACTTTTGACTTTTCTGTCTCTTCTCTGGAGACTGAGAGGAGACTTCTCAGTCTCCTCTCTGCTATAACTTTGTCCAAGCGAATTTAAGCTCTGGCGCAGCGTCATTATAAGAGGTACGAGTAAAAGGAATGCATCTAATGGAATTCGGTCCTTGCGCGATACTACCAATTTCATTTAATTCAAATTTCACTTAAACCAAATACTTGTGAAGTGTTTAAGATTGGGGTTCAAAGCTCTTTGATAATGCACTGTTGGAGGAAACGAATTTAAAAGTTTTTGTTCCATACACCACGTGACTCACATGTGAAAAAGAAATCACCCCTTCCTATGCTCCTCATAAACACTGAAATTTCGATTCGATACAGTTATGGAAGTCTTATTTTTCTGTATGTACAGATAAACAGTTCAATGAAGTGACATTTTGAACTTTGCGAAAGGTCTTATCCACGGTCATGGAATTAATCCTCCTTGTGAAAACTATTGACATACTATCAACTACTTTCGATAAACAACCTGCACAACCTCACTGCCGAATGGCAAAACTCAAGAGCAAAAGTAAAAAAAAAAACAGCCAAATATAAAAGGTATTTGCGAAACAAAACACCAAACTTCTTCGAGACTCGAGCTATAATAATAACTGCAAGCTTTTTTATCGGTAAAAACTCTACGAAAGACTGTTTATACGATAATCGCTTCATCTAAACTCCTCTAAAGGGAAGATAGATCAAAGAAGTTCAAAGATAGGAAAATAATAGGTGTATCATAGTAGAGATGGTTTAGGTAGAAAAAAAAGTATTAATTTATTAGAAGAGTATGTGATGGGTTCCAGTACGCCTGGCAATTTCTTCACGTGAGCCTTTATTCTTGATGTCAATGTTATTGCGTTTTATTTTGTCTTTTTTTCCACTACGGATATTTTGCTGGTCAACTTCGTATTTTTTTATTTATTTATTTGTTTGTCTCAGTTTTAGATTAATTTTCCTATATTTTCTATATCTATTTGATCCACTACGTATCTTTTATATCTCAGATTAATTCATGTGTGCATATATATGGACATTGCATACAGTTATATGTACATATAAGGCAATTTTTTTTACTGGTTGTCCTCCTTTTGAAATTATGTTTTGCCGTTGTGTATTATCTATATATTGGTTCAACATCCTCGTGCGCAATCGGTTAACTGCTATAAAATCCTTTTCGGTAGTGTCTGTACTGGAGTTCGAAATCTGGTATTTTAATATCTTGCACTATTCTACCTAGGACTTATGAACAAATTTTCCTCTATATTATTTTCACTCTCTCATGTAGGGTGAAGTGTATTGGCTCAACTTCTGCAAGTTTGCGCAATATTCAAGACATTCAAATGAAGAATAGGCGAGCAGCTTCAAAATTAACCACATTGTGTTTATGGTGATTTAAAAGTACATATATTTTCTTAAGGCCTAAAACCTGGATAAACTGAACAAAATCGAATTATTAGTAGGATGTTTTTTTAGATAATAAAATGTTCAAAAAGTTGGATTAATATGAGTTTTGTACCTTAGCGGGATTTTAGATCACACAATACAAATTATTTTGTAAATAAAGAATTGTTAAAAATGGTGACGTGTTTGCGTTGCTCGTCAATGAGGTTCGACCCTATTGAAATATTCTTCGCAGGGAGTAGAAAAGGGAGATTGTTTGCGTAAATGTTTAATTCAGCTATCGAGCATTCAAAGTGACTCTTGTTTACATACCGGGTATTGCAAAAGTCTTGTTACGAGGCTCTCAACAAAGAACGCAATGAAGGTTATGATGCAGTTAGAGACGTTTTTATTGTCTTAATATATATATATATATATATATATATATATATATATATATATATATATATATATATATATATATATATATATATATATATATATATATATATATATATATATATATATATATATATATATATATATATATATATATATATATATATATATATATATATATATATATATATATATATATATATATATATATATATATATATATATATATGCAAATTTTTTTAAAGACCATAGTATATTTTTTGCCTTGATCAATGCTCAATTTCCTTTGGCAACTTTCTATTCTTCTTGCTATCTTTTTAGTCCATCTTGTAGATGGTAGACCACTTGTTCTATATTCATCTCTCTTTCTACTAAATACGTTTGGTAAAAACCAAACTTAAATTGCTAAGCTCTCGATCTATTCGATCATCTTCGGAGCGTCTTTATGTATTCTTTCCTCTTTACCGATGAAGTATAGTGGAGTCAGAATCTGGTATACTGAAAGAATCTTTTTAGGGGTAGAAAAGGTACGGCTCGCGGTTACTCCTCCCCTCTGTACCCCTCCCACGATCAGGAATGGGGGGGGGGGGCACAGAAGAGGAGGAGGCCCGCGGCCGACTTCTTGCTCCTTGAGAAACTCCCCACACTTCTGACTCTCAGTTCAAGTGAACCGATAGTGAAGGGCTTAATGGGAAGTCCGGAACAAGCTTCAGAAGAGGGTTTATAGCTGTGTGGGACGGAAAGTTTTGAGTTAAAAGAGGACAGATTGAACACTGTTTTTAGGACATATTTATTCCTCCTCGCCTAAACGTAACGTCAAAGGAAACGAGCCAATCCGGTGAGTGAAATTTGAATGATCTATTCCCGCGCGTGGCCTGAGTGTTGATGGCCGGCTTCTCTTCGTTTATTAAGATAGTTTATACGCGGATTTTATTTAATAACGACGTGTTGTCGTTAGATGGTTTCGAAGTTTGTGTCCGTTTATTATTTTTAGTACCCTCTTGTACTCCATTGACAGGTTATTTTTCCTTTTTGTAAATAATACGGTTGAATTTTCCTGTGTAACCGTTTTGGTAACCTTTCTCTTGTGTGCATTTTGGGGCCAAGAAAACCGCTTTCCTCGTTCGCCCTCACAGAGCCTGACTCCTTGTGAAAGAAGTGCGTCAACTTAGTGCAGAAAGTGCTGAGAATGACCAAAAATGGAGTTTGTTTTATGACCTAAAAGGACGAGTCACTTCTAAATTGGAATAAAGACGAACGTAAAAACAAATAACTCGAAAACGATACGAAAAGCTATGCGCAAAATAAGTTTAATATTTAGAAAACCGTAATCGTTTAAAAATAAATTTGATCGCTCTGTTGTATCAAGCACATTTTTTGCGATCCATCTATATAAAATTTATTGAGTGGTCGATATTAGTATAAATATAATAACAGCTTGAACAATATTTTTTCTCTTCTTTAATTATGATGACGTCAGAGTGAAGAGGTATCTTTTGCAAAATAATGGCACAGTGGCGTCACATTGTCTACATAATTTCGACCGATCTTACTTCTTCGCCTTTTTCCCATTTGATTCTGTTTGGGATTGACAGCTTTGCGTTAATTTGCAGTGGATGTGAATTATATTTGGAATACCTCATAAGATAAGATAAGATTTATTAAGTAATGAAAATACAAAGAGTACATTTTACACTAATCACGTAATTAATTACCAAATACACAATAAATTGCAAAATATAAAGATAGTTAATAGTGGGGAAAAGGGAAATTGAAATAGGAGTATTTATGCTTCCATCAGTCAGTGTAAATCAGCTAATATTATATGATAATAATTCTAAAAATACATATTTAAAGTTGAAAATTTACAGTTTTACATTTTAAAATTATGATTTTTAAAATGATTGTTAAAAAATAAAATATTCATTTAAGTTTTGGTATCTATAGATTGTTGTCATTATTTAAAGTTTCTGTTTAATTCGAATAACTTACTTTACGCTTTTAAACACTATGAGAGTTTTAAAATACTTTTAATTTACTATTTGAATTTTATTTATTTATTTTATAATTAGTCTAAGAAAAGTTTATTTATATTCTCGTTTATCATTATTAAGATTTCAATTTTACGCACCTTTATCGTTTTACGCTAATTCGTTTTTACTTTGATCTCTTTTATTTTTAAACGTTATATATTAACTTTTTAAAGTTTCATCCATTTTTATAATTTTATACGCTTTTATGTTAATTAACTTAATATTAATAACTTTATTATTTTAACACTTTATACCGTTCTAATTTACTTATTTTACTAATAAAATAATAAAGTGATTAATATTAAGTTAATTAACATAAAGTGAATAAAACTATCAAAAGTGACGAAATTTTAAAAAGTTAATATAAAACGTATACAAATAAAAGACATTAAAGTATAAACGAATTTGCATAAAACGATGAAGGTTCGTAAAATTGAAATCATAATAATGATAAACTATGATGTCACTATTTTAACTTAAGCACTTTATAATTTTTCACTTTGCACTTTATCAATAAAAGAGGTTCACAGTGAATTTTTATTTTCGAATACGGTGTGATTCACAACTCTTTTATCAGTCGCGAATGTGGGGCGATGATTAAGGCATTTTCCCCATTAGGGCGTAATATAAAGAGCCGCCGGCGTTGTGGGTTTACTCTCTGTTAATTTGCAGGCACATGATAGGTTAGTTATTCAGATTTGCTCTTTATTTTGAGTGGTCGTAAGGTGATAGGCAAAAAAATCCGGGTTTTTTGTGCTTCGAGTTGGCTATACTACGAATTAATAAAAAAACTCGATGTATATGGTGGTAGAACTCTCCACAAAAAAATCGGAAGGGATAGGCACAAAAAGTTTGTATAGTTTAACAAGCTGGTAATTTGAAAATTGAAGGCTAGGTTAAGTTAGCTCAGGTTATTTTTCCTTGAACTTTTTTTTGTGCTTTGTTCCAATCTACAGTAGATTGTTCTTCTTTTTTGGCGGTTGTAAAGCAAAATGAGGCAAAATCGAAGTTTACTTCGAATTCGACTGAATCGGAATGAAACTGTTAAATTTACCCCATTTCGCCTTCCTACCGGCAAAAAAAAGAACAGATTTGATTAAAGCATAAAAAATACTACAGAAAGAAGTAATAAAATGCATAAAAAGTGATTACAGTAAATTAAATAATAATCCAAATTAAAGTATCAAATTATGTTACAGTAACGTAACCGATATGTGGCAATAACATGGGGCTATGCTGCAAACCGTATTTGCGAAAATTAATTAATAAAATCGATGGTAGAGACGAAATCTAAAGAAATTTCAACCGTTTAAATTCCTTTAGGAATTGGCGCACGGCTAAGATCCTGCGTATTTGATCCGGCGAAAGTAGGCTTAAGGCCCACATTTTTAACGGTCTGATTCCCCAAAACGAGATACTGTATGTATCAGAATTCTCACCCGAATTTAATATTAAATGAAAACACCAATCACAGGTTAACTTAAAATACGCGAAAACACAAAGGAAAACAATTAGAATAGAATCGAGAAAAAACCGGAAAACATACCTAGTAGCTAAAACGAAAATCGCCGTATCAATTATACGTGAATCTTACAAACAAAAATTTTTGTTACTACAGGGAACCATAAAAAAACAAACATGGTAGGCCTCATTAAGAATAAGTCTAATTTTCGTGGAACTCACTCTAATATTATTAGCTATTTTAGCATTATTTTCTTTTAAATATTTATTGAATTTGGTCTTCATAATTTCTGTGTTTGGAGCGCTGACTACCTCTTGTACTAGATTGTTCCAGACTTGAACGATGCGGTTGCTGAAGGGAAATTTTCCCGTTGATATGATGAATTTCCACTTCTTCAACTTTTTTTGATGTCTTCACGTCGTTCTCACGCTTGTCAAATGAAAAAGATCTTCCGAACTATCTGGCATATTCATCAATAATTTATGTCTCTATTTTATCTCCCCTTTTCCTTCTATGCTCAAGGGTAAAAGAGATTGAGATTTCTAAGCCTATTATTGTATCTAAGATGTTTTATTCCCCTTAGCATTTTCATATAGCGACGCCGTACTTGTCCTCTAATATATCCATCTCTACTTAATCGCGGAGACCAGAAGGGAGCAGCATAATCTAATATAGGCCTAACTAATGACGTGTATAGTTTTAACATCGTTTCTCAATTACGTGTTGAGTCGAAATTTCCGCGATGGGGCGCTCTTGTCGACATAAGACGTAGTAACAACCCCGATAGAAAATCAGAATGAACGAAGGAATTAAAATTCGAGTTTTGCCATTGGTATATGGTTTAGATAGCGATATTTTTTAATATATGAAAGTTTGTATCCAAAGATTTAGGGGAAAAGTTAATAATGAGCATTAGTAAAAATTCAAACTAGTATAAATAAGGTTAGTACATGGTCAGTTAAATGACATGAAATTAAATAAAAAAATACTCCTGTTGTATCAGGAAATAAAAAAAATATATTTGAATATTTGTGGCGGTGATTCCAAAATGATCTAGTGTAGTGGACAAACAAATGGGAAAAGAATTAAACATAGAAAGAACAAATCGCACGTAGGTAATATAATTTAATTTCCAAAAATAACTAAATTTTCAATAGGTTTAGAGAGGTACAAAAGAAAGCGAATTTTTAGTTGGGATTTATTAGAATAGATTTGAATTAAAATCAAAAAGATATACCAGTATGAACGTAATTGGGTCTATTTAGTTCAATAATACAACACTTGAAAATGATATATTTAAAATTTAAACAAATTCAGCGTTGGATACAAATGCATTATAAATTTAAGCGCTTGATATAATTGAATAATAAATTTAAGCGTCAGTTATTAATGCCGTGTAAATTTGAACGTAGGATATAATTTAATTGTGCATTTCAACGCTAGATAAAAATGGCTTGCTAGTGTCTGCATCGAATAATATTGCATTTCAAATTTCAATGCCGGTTACAATTGCATTATAAATTTCATCGTCAACTAAATATGGATTGTAGATTTCAACTTTAGACAGAAATGCATTGTAAATTTCAATGTCGGATAAAAATGCATTCTAAATTTTAGTCTTGGAAACAAAGGCTTTGTAAATTTTAGCGTCGTATACAACTGCATTGTAAATGTCACCTTCGGATACAATTACATTGTAAATTTCAGTGTAGGATAAAATTTCATTGTAAATTTCAGCGGGGATGAAGTTTTATTGTAAATTTCAGTGTCGGATACATATGAATTTTAAATTTCAGTGTCATTATTTTTTTGAGGAATAAGTTCTTGCGGTTTTATCAAATTTACTCATTACCATTAACTTTTTTTGAAAAACTTCATTTTTAATTGATGACAATATTCAATTTAATCAATAATGTATTCTTCGTTATTATTTACGACTTCTTCCCAACGTTCAACTAGTTTTTCGATGCCTCTGCAATAAAAATCTCTCGATTTTGACTCGAAGAATTCGTCTAACCAGGTTCTTAATTCCACATCAGTATTGAACGAAACGCCGCGCAAATTATTCGAGAGCGATCATAACAGATGGAAATCCGATGGAGCCAAGTCTGGCGAATATTCAGGATGCGGCAGGATTTCCCAATTAAGCGTTTAAATGGCATCTTTTGTCATATTGGCAATGTGAGGACGAACATTGTCGTGTTGCAGAAGGACTCCATAACGTCTATGAGGTCGCTTTTCACGAATAGCTTCGGCGAGTCGATACATTTGTTGAACCTAGAGTTCTGCATTGACAATCTCATTGTTCGCAAGGAGCTCATAAAGAATGATGCCTTCACAAATCCCACCACACACACAGCATCGTCTTTCGTGAATGAATTCCTTGCTTTAATCGCGGAAGTGTTCTTTTATTAGGGCAAGTCATTGTTTTCGATGGTTCATGTTGACATAAACACACCACTTTTCGTCACCAGTGATGATGCGGTGAAGAAATCTGTCCTTTGTGCAAGTAAACGTGTGGCAATCATGGAGCGTTGAAGTTCGTTGCTTTCGCTCAAAGCGTGCGGAACCCATGCATCGAGTTTTTTTAACTTTCCCCATCGAATGGAGGTGATTCACTACAGTTTTCTGATCACACGCCAATTGTATACCCAATTCTCTAGTCGATTGACGAGGATTTTCATGAAGAAGGTCGTTCAATCGATCTTCATCCAACTTAATGGGGCGACCAGAACGTTTTCCTTCCTTAAGATTGAAATGACTGATTTGGAAACGTGAAAACCACCATTGAGCTGTCCTTTCTGATAAAGCATTTTCTCCGTACACAGCACAAATATAGCGACGAGCTTTGGCTGCGTTTGCATTCCTCATGTCTCGATTGAAAATGAATAACAACAAGTGTCGAAGATGCGCCTTTCTTTCAACTTGACATCCCATTTTGAGGGTACAGAACAAAAATTTAATTAACACAACTTTTAAATAAACCGCAATGACTTATTACTCAACTTTAAGACGTAGCCTAAGCTAAAGCCTAATAGTCTACGCTGTTAAGAGACGTAGCCTAACCTTTTTCAAATTTTGCTCTCATTATTTATTATTGTTTTTTAATATATGCACAAATCACGTCAAAAAAACTTAAACCAACACAACATTAAAAAAAAACGCAAGAACTTATTCCTCAACCTAATACAAGGATTTGGTAGAGATATTACTTGATAGCTTTCATCGTTTAGGCTGTAACATGAGCATAAAGGTTCATTTCCTTAAGAGCCATCTTGATGAATTTCCTGCTAATCTTGGCAACGTGAGTGATGAACACGGAGACCGTTTTCGTCAAGATATAAAGATTATGGAGAAGAGATATCAAGGCTGATGGAACATAAACATGATGGCAGACTACTGTTGGAGTATTCAACGAGAATGTGTAGAAATCAAACACTCCAGACAATCTTGCAAGCTAAAATTTCTTCAATGAATGTATGAATAGGTGATGTTATCTTACAATGCATTTATCTTTTCAACTTCTGTTGACATTTTAAGTTATATTTTGAAGCTATAACACTTAGGAAAGTAGTTAAAAATAACCGCAAAACATAAGTCAGCAAAAAGTGTGTTGACCAGTGAAATCGTAACAACTGATTCGATAAAAATAATTATGAAAGAATAGTTATAATTTCAAAGAAAAAGCGAAATTTTTGAGTTTTAGGATCAATTTTTAAATTACTTAAAATATCATTTTTCTTACATGATATTAATCAATTTCTACAAAATAATTACTAAAATTAATATCTATAATTTTTATCGTAAATGAACTAAATATGTGATAGCTTATTATTTTTACCGAAATTTCACCATCGTTTGTTTGCCAATTTTTCAATAGTTATCATCACAATTTTTGAAAGTTTGTATGCTTCAAAATAGCTTCAAAATCAAATTCATATGTGATAATTATGATTTTTCAGTGCTCAAAATCCTTTTGAAACGGCAAAGCATCAGTTTTAGTAATGAACGAATGTCATAGGAAAAAAATACCCCAAAATCTTAAAAAAACACCAGTCAGTAAAGTGAAGAAAGCTATCAAGATGTTTGAATGGATCGACATATTACAGGATAGACAGCGGACAAGGCTGGCCATAAAGACTTCAAAGTAACAGGAAAAGTTCATCAGAGTGAAATCTCTTCGAAACAGCCTCCGCCGTACCGGTCCAGAAAAAGCTCAGCAATTAAACTGCGCCGAAGAAGCAAATGTCTTCACCACAACGGTGAAAAAAAGGGTTAGAGAATCTGAACTTTTTGGTCGTGACAGCAAAGAAACTTCTTTTGAGATATTGTAGTGAAGTAAAGAGGTTAGCTCGCGTTAAAAAGCATCAAAACTGAGAAATCGATAAGTAGAAAAGGTTCTTTGGACCAATGAGTCCAAGTTTGACATCTTTGTGAGGTAGTAAGCGAATGGTACAGTGAAGCATGATGGAGATAGTGTGATAATTTAAAGCTCTGCTGCTGGTGATTAAATAGGAGATATTTATAAGATATCGAATAAATTAGGTCAAAATGGTTACAACTCAACTTTTCAGCGACATATACTCCCATCTGGAACCTGTATTATCAATTAAAATTTGATTTTGTAGGTGGATAATGACCCTAAGAACACGTCTAAATGTCTCGACTTTCCCGAAGTTATTTGTAGAAGAAAGAACAGTAAGAATAGCATCGTACAATTATGGTTAGTAAACTCAGTCTCCTGATTTCAATTCTATCTGGAAAGACGAATGAGAGAGAAGCAACCTAAAGATCCACTCATCCTATTGGACGTTTTGCTTGAGCGTTGAAATAAAATTCTTTAAGAATGTTTTTTTTCTATATTTGCAAATTTTCCTATGTTCTTTATGTTTACTTTCATTTTTGTGTTAATTTATGCTATATTAAAAAAAATTGGGTGGTTGCCATTTTTTTTATAGTCGGTAATCGGAATTAGGGCTCGAATAAAACCGGTAAATTTCAAAACTAAGTTTAACCGAAGTTTATCTTCAAAACCGGTTTAAACTGGTTTCCTCAGACTTAAGGAAACTTATTTACAGTTTACACAGATATAATCTTAAATTCATGTAAACTGTTTAAATTGGAACCAAATGGCTTTATCAAAAGACGCTCTCATTTAAACAAAAAATTTTAAAATCCTCTTTGAAACTAAGTAAAAGCATATTAACCAGCATGTAAAATGTGTTTATTGCTAGAATTTTTTTCTGAAAATTATCTTTGTCTTGAGGAGTCCTGTGATCGAAAAAGCTCCTTCAGACTGGACGCTGGTCGCTTTAATTGTAAACAATGCTCTATAGAGTTTCTCGTTTTACGCTCCTATTTAAAATTGCTTCCAAAATTTAGAATTCTTTAGTGATTTCCAGCTCACTGGGACATTTCTTGACATTGTACCCTTACTTTATCTATCAAATGCATGGCTAGCTAATGTTGATATTTGGGAGTGTTTTTAAAAACACTATTATTGAATATTTAAAAAAAAATTTAAATAGAAATGGATAATTGCCCACCGCCTCCCAATGTGAAATATTAACTTACAACGCCCACGTTGGGAATCACTGTTAACATAACATAATTTCACGGATGACAAAAGCCACTAGGGCCTATTAAAGGTTATTCACATCTGTCAAAACCCACCCACATAATATAAAGGGACAATTCCTTCATGTTTAGTTTGTTCATTTGCCTCTGCTATGATTCCACTTTCGTATTCTGGAAATTTACAAATTTGTTCAGCATACTTCTTTAGAAAATTTTCGCTGGAAAAACAAAAGTTCTTGAGCCTGACTTTTTATTCCTAAACTTCCTTGGGCTGTGAAGATAACTCAGCAAAGACAGAGTTTAGCAATTCCTTCTGGAATTATAACACCAACGCCCCAAAAGGCCCTCAAGAAGCTTTAAAGCAAAAGGGCTATCTCTTGTATCAAGTGACCCATCTTAAGCTTTGGACGTCCACGACTCCACAGGCTTAAGATGAGTCACCAGATTAACTGTTCAAAATCAGATACCATAATGGATATGAATGTATTTATTAGCATAAATATCTTTGAATCGTTCCTAATCTCCAGCACAAAGGAGAGAAATGTAAATATAAACCGCGGTTTGTTTTCCTTAGATCCAGTCCGTCCTATCTTTCTTGCTCAAATCAGACTTATCAGAGACCATAAACAAATCTGACCTCATAGGGAAAACAGACACTTCGGGAAATTGAGAATTGGTAGACAACACCGCTGCTCAACTCAACGGGAAATTTATCTTTGCAAGAGGAAAAAGAAGGAATTGTTTTATTGTTAAAAAATGTGTTACGGTAATTCGGGAGGATATAGACAGATTTTAGCATTTTAATGGGCCTCCTTTTAAATTCTGAATTTAAAAGCTTCCATTTCATGAACTAAAAATATTTAGTATCTTTTGGGCCTGGAAGGCTAACTAAGAGGCAGGTGTATATTTTATCCCCTGTAAAGATTGTGACAAATCGTACATTGGTAAGTCAGGTCACTTTAGTAAGATGACCAAATAACACCGCACAGATATCAGGAGAGGCTCACTTTCTTCTAGTCCCTTCGTTCATATGCAAAATTATGACCATAAAATCGAATTTAACCAAGCCAAAATTATTTATAAATCCAACAATTTTATAGAAAGGAGGATTACTGAATCAAACATTATTAGCAAGGTCAATAATTTGAAGATGTCTGAAGGAAAATATAAATTTAACAAATATATCTCAAATACTGTTGCCCAATCCATTTTTAAACCGCCAGAATCGATAAATCCTCGGGATTAACAGTTGCTTCCCCATCCATAAACATATTTATATTTTTCATTATATTTCCATTGTTTTCACTTTGTTTAGTCTGATTTTTCGCCTTCATATACTAGAGTCGCATATCATACCTTTCATTATACAGTTGATAATGCCGATAGCCGAAAGTAGTTCTGTTCGAATATTGTTCTTTATTATTTCTTGTACCATATATATATATATATATATATATATATATATATATATATATATATATATATATATATATATATATAAGCGGCGAACGAATTAATGGACGCAAATATCAGGCGAAGTATAAATAGGATGACCAGAAAAGAGCAAAAGACGCTTCGTAACATTTATTGCAAACGTTTCAGGATTCTAACAAATCCCATCATCAGTGCTAAAGAATGAATAAAAAATACAGATTAAAATATGTGCCTAAAAAGTTTTTAATACATGCGAAAAAAAAACAAGCAAAAAAATAAAATTTCATAAAAAAATAGTATATTTGTTAATGTGTGACTATATTTAATGGAACAGATAATAAGTTATTTACACTGGATTGAAGTTTTTTAATGTAATGAAACTAGCAGGTAAAGGTATGATATTTTGCTTACCGCATCAAGTATCGTGAAGTTCTCGGACGTAGCTCTAGAGCCACATTGCGAGAAGTGGTTTCGAATTGGCGATGGATGAGGTTTACCAAGGTGAACACCAGTTCTCTCAGATCTACCCATATGCTGCGTGAAGCGGGAGTAAAGCTCACACCTTGTTGCTCCCACATATGATACAGTGCTACTGCACGTTAACGAAAAACGTATATAATTTTGGATTGCATACTGGAAGGTGGTTGATATTTGAACTTAAAAAGTGATCAAGTCTTAAGTCGTTTATGAGAACTATACAGGGCAATAATTGAGGATTGGCGAATTTCAACAGTTTTAAGAATTTATTTTTAAGTTTTTCGGATTGAGAACCAAAGTGTGGGAAGAAAAGGAAGACCTTTAATTTATTAGCGATTTCTAATGGAACCAGAGTAGAGTATTTTTTATTAAAAAAACTGGCTAATTTGTTCTTAAAAAGCGATTTAGGGTAACCATTAGGGACAATGAATTTTCAGAATTCGAATTCCAAATCAAGGGTCTAGAAGTTGAAAATATTTATATGCTCCTATGAAGAGGGGGGGGGGGGTATGGATGGCATTAATTTAAAATTCAAGCTCAGAAAAAGCTAAAAAACATAATCGAAGGTTCGAAAAAGTGGGTTTTCGCTAAACATTTGACGTGAAATGACTGTCTTCTCGGCTCATTCTTTCGTCATGAAAGGGTATACTATTATTTCTTTGGAGCTCACAAGAAAACTTAATATTAGGATATTTCAAATTTAAATAATTCAGGAAGAATATAGAATGTGACATGTCAAAATAATACAAACGTGTCATCTACATAACGCTTATATAAGACCGTTAGAAAATCAATGGGACAATCATATGAGCCTATGAATTCCATAATAACACATAAAACAATGAAGGACTAACACAGCGAGTTCAAGGAGAGCTTTGAATAAGGTCTTTGTTAAACCTATTACGCAGGTGGAATTGTGGAAGAGGGAATTGACCCAAATTTGAATCCTTTCAGCAAAAGGAATATTAGTGAATAAACTCTCAACATCAAATTAGGCCATGAAGTATTTGTTTGCATGAGGAAAGTTTTAAATGTCTTTCACAAACAAATGCAAATTATTAAGAGTAAACTCATTAGAGGTTAGAGGAGCTAAAACAGGGGCTAGAAACTTGCCTAATGCAAATGAGGGGGTCTTATATGCTGCAAAAATAGACCCCAAAGGTAAGTCAGTTTTATGTGTCTTAGGAGAAGACCATAAAGAACCTCAGGTGATGATTCATAACAAAACAAAGTGTTGTACACATCTTCATGGAGGTCGTTATGATCCTTAAAATTCTTGAAAAACCTATTAATTTAGTCCTAAAGTTTAGTCTATTATTCTTTAGTGCTGATGATGGGATTTGTTATAATCTTGAAATGTTTGTAATAAATGTTACGAAGCGTCTTTGGCTTTGTAAGGGTTTTCCTGTTTATATATATATATATATATATATATATATATATAAATTTGTAGTCATATAAAGTTGTGACCACCTCAACGACCAACATTTAGTATCAATTGAGAAATCTAAAAATAGATCCGATATTAATAGTGATTTCATCAGTGGTTTCTTACTTGGTGCCTTAAATTCCGATCATAATTTTGCGTCCATCCCATTCCGATTGCAAAGTGCTTTGAAAGAACTTAAACGAAACAAGAATATAGTGATTACAAAACTAATTAGGTAGTGACTTTGGATAGTGAGCAGCATTCTGCTAAATTGAACGAGTTGCTAAATGACAGGAACAACTAAATACTAATCCTCTGTCAAACAAAACAAAATCGTTTAATAGCTCACTCAAAAAATATTCTCAAAGGTCATTCTGATCTTATTAAACAATTTAAAGTGTACAATCACTCGCTGCCGTACATGTATGGTTTACCGAAAACACACAAGATGGTACTACCCTTAGGTCGATAATTTCTAGCGTAGACCCCATTCGTACAAACTCTCTCAATGGCTAGCAAAAATCCTATCTAAATTAATTGGTAGCATGTCTGATGCTCACATTATCCATTCTAGTTATTTTGTGAATAAAATTAAAGAGGTTGACCTATCGAATAAGTAGTTGTTAAGTCTTGAGGTCAATAGCCCTTTCACTAAACTTCCCCTTGATGAAGCTCTGGATGTAATTATGAAAAACGTGCCTTTGTCTAACCTAATATTACCTCTACCGTGTAATAAAATAGTAAAGTTAGTTCCGTTTGTGTGTGACAGACAATGTGTTTAGAGCTGAAGATTGTTTTTACAGGCAGAAATATGGCATGAGTATGGGCAATCCTCTTTCTCCGATATTATGTAATCTGTTTAGGGAGGATTTTGAAATGAAGCTTTCCCCCCCCATTTTATACAATTTCATAACGTGGTTCCGCTATGTAGACGATATATGCCCCACATGGCCCATCAATGATAACAAATTGGATTCTTTCTTTGAAAAATTAAATAAGATCCACTCAACTATTTATTACATTTAAAGTAGAATTGGAACTGAACAACTCATTTCTGTTTCTGGATGTAAAAATATCTAAAATAAACGACAAATCATATAGTTCCGTCTACCGGAAACTAACTAATTCTAATGCCTATATTTATTATTTCTCGTGTCATGATGTATTCATTAAAAAGGTCTGTAGTTTCTTCCATGTTCCTGAGAGCATATCGCATTTATGATCCTTGTTTCTTGCAAGAAGAAATTAATACAATCATCTAAACATTTATTGAACTGCAATATCCCCTTTGGTTTATAGAAAAGTGTCACTATAAAGCCAAAACCATCTATTACTCTTCAGCTAATTATAAGGAAGACAGATGTGACAAATATTATGTTACCTTCCCATACTCCCCTCAGTCAATCAATTTAAAAAACTTGTCACGGAACAACAACATCAATGTTGCCTTTCAGTACGAGAATGCGATCAGAAATAGCCTATCCAAAAATAGATCGATCAATAAAGAACAGGGAGTTTATTTTATTCCCTGCAAATCATGTAATGAATTATATATCGGTGAAAGCAGCAGATTTTCCAAGCGAATGAATGAACATAAATGCGATATGCGACGTGGTGCACTCTCCTCGAGTTTATTTCTACATATGTCCAATGAAAATCATCAAATTGATATTTATAATGCTAAAATAGTTTATAAGTCTCACAATTATATACATCGACGCTTAATTGAATCGGCACTTATAAAAGAAATTCCCAACTTTAATATTTCCGACGGCCAATTTAATACTAATACCTTAATAAGCAAGAAATTCATACTTCCATTTCTCAAAAACGCTGACACATTCTCGCGTAATCCACCTTAGCGCCACTGATTTGTGTGTTTGAACGTTAAACAACTTCTGTATCTCACTTCGTCACGAACGATTGACAATGACGGAGGTCTGCGTCGAAACCTGGTTTCGCATATAAGATTAGTCCTATTACTGTGGTTTTATCCCTATAGTTACACGTACGCTACTGTACTGTTTTGGATATATATATATATATATATATATATATATATATATATATATATATATATATATATATATATATATATATATGGTACGGTTAATGTAGTAGCATTATGAGTCAACTGATTTACTTCAAGTCCAGCGTGACATCATTGGTCCTCGACACGGGAGACCACAATCTAGGATAGTGGTCTCCTAGAGTGTGGTCTCCCAGTTCGAGGACAAAGAGACCGTACCAATTTGTCTTGGAATTTTTAACATCTTTCGAATCTATTTGAATAAAATAACTCTGCCATTATATTAATAATAACGGTTTTCTATGACGGTAAACGAGGATAAAATAAAGAGGTAACTTTGAAACCACTTTTGTTGGGCTAGTGGATGAGCTATTCTAGATTGTGGTCTCCCAGTACAAGTACAAAAGGATGTCACGCCGGACCTGAAGTACATCAGTTGTCTAATAATGCCACTACATTAATCGTATCAATTTGTCTTGGAATTCTTTATATATATATATATATATATATATATATATATATATATATATATATATATATATGCCAAAATAATCACTAAAAAACACGTGATCTAAGATGCTTGAAATATCCCAAAGGAAAATAATACACAGAATAAGCACAAGCACTTTCATGTTTACATCATCAGGGGCAGAAGAACAATGGAATTGAGAAACAGTCAATAAATAGAGAAATGTGACGTCATTCAAACATACTGACCATCAAAGACAATCGTTTAGGGGGGAAACCAACTGACGAACAAATGAATAGCCCATCCACAGAACTACAATATATAAATCAATTAAACAAATTAAATTTATATTGTAGACAAATATTATTTATGATCGAATTATCTAATTTAAAAAGACCCTCACTTAGATTGAAATTAATGTTATGGGAGAATTTGATCATTGCCGATTCCATTAAATTTTTTTCAATAGAATTGGGCATAAAAATAATGGATTTCTCCTTAGACCAATCTATTTGATGGTTCAAAGTAGATTGATGAATAAACTGCATTTGAAGTTTGCCCCGTTCGACAACAGTACTTATGTTGTTTAATTCTCACATGTTGGCTTTTTGTTGACTGGCCTATGTAAAAACCAAGACAAGATTTGCACGGAATTTTATAAATGCACACCATTTTATTTGGGGGAGAATTTTTAACGTTTTTTAACGTGGTATTATTAGAGAATACAACATTAACATTAAAATATTTTAATAATTTAGGAACATGGGACAAGTGTTTATTAAAAGGAAGCGTTAAAATATTATTTCACGTAAATGAGTATTTAATTTTATTTCCATAAAAGGACTGCTTAGCTCTGCGCAGGGAATCATTTAGAAAATAAGATGGATAATTTAACTTTTTACTAATGATTTTGATTGCTTCTAACTCTCCATCGATAAATTCTCGGTCACATACTCTAAAGGCACGCAAATACAAAGAAATAAAAGCTAATTTTATAGTTTTTAGCGGATGATTCGAATAAGAATAGATGTGAGACGAAACATGAGTTGGCTTCCAGAAAACCGAGAACTTAAAACCTTGTGGCGTACGGTGCACCATAGGGTCTAAAAAAGATAATTCTCCGGCTTCTTCTAATTCATGACTGAAATTAATTGAGGGAACGAGGTTATTTAGGGCACCAAGAAAATTAGTTACGTTCCACTCATCCGGGCAAATACAAAATACATCATCTACATAACGGTACCAAATAGCATTTTGGTGGAGGATGGAGGCTAGTAACTTAGACTCAAAAATTCCATATACAAACAACTCATCAATGGGGAGAGAGGGTTTCCCATAGCCATGCCGAAACATTGGAGATACCATTTGTCGAAGAATACCTTTGGTCAAGAAATACTTTTCTCGAAGAATGCTATTTTTGTTGTTTTTAAGGAAGAGTCGTCTCCAACACGTAAGGATATAGTGAAACGCCTAGGAATTATCCCAAAATAAACATATATTTTAAATTTAACAATTAACTACAAAAAAGTAAACACATTTATATCCACCTACTAAGCTAACCGAGGCTAAACAGGTTGGCAACTGGGCCTATCACAATATCTCTTCTTTGACAAAAATAAACAAATAGGATCCACGTAAACAAACCAATTGCTGATTAGTTATTTTATCGCAACACTTTTAGATTAGTGTTAAACCTCAAATTAAATTAGTTTCTTCTACTAGTAAATATGACGGGGTTCACGCAAAATGGTTTCTACTTCCGTTAAATCGTGAGAAGTAATAAACTCATACTAACTCAATATGAATATAAATGTTCTTTCTAACTTACATGACAGGAGGGATCAGGGGTTGCTGGATGTCGCTGGAGGGCTTTTCTTGCGCTTCGGAGAGTTCAAGTGGCTGATGGTAGAATTTCTTCAAGATAGGATGAAGGTAAGGGGATGGGGGCGATGTCAACTTCTTATTGCAACTTTGTCTCCTGTTATGTTTAGAAGACGGAGAGAGTTATTGTGCTCCTAGCTCAAAGAGTCCTCTTCTGGATACTCTCGAAGTCTATTTGTGTCCTATTCTTTAACGCCGAGTGCCCAACTAGTTTGGGGGCATACGAGGGGATTTCTACCGTACTTAACAAATGGAACCTTGTTGAGGCTTGGTTCTTCTCCTCTTACTCTTACGGAGCTTGAGCTGTGAGAGTCACTCGAGTGTGAGCGGGTTTTCTTTTACTCCAGTCAGACTTCTTTTAAGTCTGTTAAGGATTCTTCGGTATGGTACCGATACAAAACTTGACGTTCTATATCAATTTGGCACTGGGGGAGGGGGAGGATCGATCTTCTCGAACTGATCCTTTATCGTTTCTTCTCGAATAATCTTGACTGGATGAAGGATCGATCTTCTCGGACTGATACTATATCATTCTCACCGAATAGTCTTGACTGGCTGAAGGATCGATCTTTTCGAACTAATTTTATATCGTTCTCACCGAATAATCTTGACTGGCTGAAGGATCGATATTCTCCTACTGATCCTATATCGTTCTCACCGAATAATCTTCACTGGCTGAAGGATCGATCTTCCCGAACTGATCCTATATCGTTCTCACCAAATAATCTTGAGTATTCGAATAAGTATTTCATCCTAGTTTGGTTATGAGTTTTGTATTTTTTAGCAAAGTTATTTCTAATAATTCCTTTATAATATAAAAAAAACAAAATGGTGAAGTTCAGAAATAAATATAAGTATCAAAATTTTGTGATGTTTTAAAACTCAAAGAATTACAAATGTGAAGTTCAGTAAATTTATTTTTATATATCTTCTTCTATAACTATATTTTAGGAACGTGATATTTTGAAAAGGGGGAAATTTAGTTTAGAGTTCCTAATAAAATTATTATAATTGGCGAAGTTCAGAAAATTTAGAAAAATTTAACCATGGCTGCTTTTTTTTAGATTTTAAATTTTAATTCTAGTAGTAAAGAGCAAGCTTCCCCCGTAGGGGGTAATGGCGAAGCCATTGGCTGTTTTTTCTTATAAAATAACACACACTTGGAATAGCTTATCTGGGAATGTCGTTGAAAAGCATTAGAGTAAATATGTTTAAGAATATAATCGATAAATATTACTATAAGATATAGCTTTACATAAATTAGTTGTTAATTTAATTCTTTATTGATATCATCTTTTTATCTCTCCTTCATCGATGACTTCCTTCTACCATCTTCTCTTTTAGGAACTAGTCTCGAATGGATCACAGGATCCTTGCTGTTTTGGGACTAAGTTAGTGGCTGGTTGATCACCTGGTGACCTTTGTCGTCGCTAAAACCTATGTTAGGTAATACTCTCACCCAGTCCTTACTAGTATAGACCAGACTACAGGTAAAAAGGTCGTTAAATCACTTCAAATAAACATGCGCTTAGACAATCTGATTCGCCCACACTTAAACCACGAAAATTGACGCCACACACACGTACAGACCCACTTTCTCGCATGACCCTGGGTTGGGGCGTGTTTTCCGACCCTGAAAGGAAAGCAAATATGACTTTGAAAGGTGACGCACCTTGTGTAGGTGATTGGAGAAGACGCTGACAAGCATCAAAGGCCCCTTTTAATTGCATATTGATGGGATCGGGGGTCCTTGTTATTAGTCCTTGTCATCAGCACATTTTTTAGGGCCACTTAATTGCCGATGGTGCGAGAGTGGAGCTTCCGAGAACGGATTGGAGAGTGTGGCAGAGACCTTACTTCGTGGTGCTGCCCCTCCCACTTCTCCTAACCATCCTCCTTCAATTCCAAACTGTTCTTGTGACCCCACACTACGGGCGGGGGGTGGGGGGGAAGTATTTTTGTAATTGAGAAAAACGAGGAAATGGGTGTAATTAACGACTAAATTTCCACTAAGGAAGATGATGAAGGGGTTGAAGAGAATATGGGTGAAACGTAGGACCCCATCAAATTATAATAATGCATTTATAGGACACTCTTTAAAACAGTGGGCTTTCGTAGAGCCCCTGGGTAGTGCTAAATGAAGGATTGAGGGAAGAAGTGGGCATTCAAAGCGCTCTTCAAGGCGCCATGAGAGGGAGAGGGGCGTAGAGTTACCGGCAGTTCATTCCACATCGTAGAAGCACAGGTTGAAAAGGCACGGTCACCCATACAGCACAAACGGCTCCGAGGTACATACAACACACGTACAGAAAACCAGGGCGTACGGATCTTCGAGGTGGGAAGATGTCCCTTGAATAAGACAAATAGGAGCGAGGAGATACCGCCCCTTTAAAACCCTTTAAAAACCGTATAGAGACCCATGAAAGTTTTTGGACAACTGATGTGGTAAGAGAAACCGCCCCTGGTGCCAAAGAACCCATTCTACATAGTCTTAGACAATATGGGGAATGAAGGCGTAATCATCTTTCCGTAAAATAGGAACTGGTCTTTAGTTATAATAATACCATGAATACATCCCATAACCCTAAATATAGATGTGTGCTCTCCCCAAAACGGCCTTAAGGTAGTCATATATTATGTAAAATCTTGGTGGGTGTAATGGGAGTGTGCGTGAAATGGCCGATGTGTGCACTTAGGGGAAGAGCCATGACTGTATAAAAACTGAGAGAAGCCACACAGGTTGCCGTTTCTCCTTGTGTAGAGAGACACGCGAGAAATAGAGAGATACCCAGTCAATTACTGAAATGCCTTTTTTTTTGTAAATTTAAAGAATGAAAATACAATATTAATACTTTGTGGACTTCCCTCAATCGCATTTTAGAGCTGAAACAATTCGTCTAGCCATAGTATTAAGAAGTTCTTGTGATTAAAGCATGTGTTATTTCCGATCATCTTTAGTTTATGACATTTAACAATTTTGACCGTGTCCTTGCTGTCGGGGACAGTTTTCGTACAGTCCTTTTCCTCCTCTGTGTAGTATGATTAGGAGCTCTCATCTTTCGTGAATACAATTTATTTTTTACCCTAACAGAAAATCCACCAAGTTTCGTCGTTTTTGCCAAACTCGTGAGGGGGATAATCTCAAACCCTAATCTTGATTCATCCCCCCAAAATTTGCTATGAAATTCTAAAGGGTTGTTGCTAAATTCTTCAGCCTATTCATTACTTTTCGTAATATTAATCATGGTTAAAAGAGTTTTTATCCTCGTTGTACGTCCATGGTATCCACATTACTTTTGTAATATTAGTCATGGTTAAAAGTCTTTATCCTCGTTGTACGTCCATGGTATCCACATTACTTTTTGTAATATTAGTCATGGCTAAAAGAGTCTTTATCTTCGCTGTACGTCCATGGTATCCACATTACTTTTTGTAATATTAGTCATGGTTAAAAGAGTCTTTATCTTCGCTGTACGTCCATGGTATCCACATTACTTTTTGTAATATTAGTCATGGTTAAAAGAGTCTTTATCTTCGCTGTACGTCCATGGTATCCATGCCAGTTCAGGTAATTTTCTCCTCTTCTTGGGCTGATTTGGACGTTTTCTGCCGCTTTGAAATGCTTTTGACCGATGCTTTTTCTCACTGGATCTTCAAACAGCACGAAGACATCCATCAGAAGGCCCAAGACAACCAAATTGTAAATTCGGTGATGTTTTAGCACTTTCTTTAAATTTAAGACTAGTTCTGTTAAGAGAAGAAAGGGGCATTTCAAGATCCCTAGCACGTTGTCTTTACGAAAGTCTACATTTAGAATTTAAATTGACCGACCCTCAGTTGTTTTTAAAAATCTGAAATTTATTTGTAATTTTGATTTCTAGGAATTTTTAATAATTAAAAATTACAATCGAGACCAAATGTTTACGAATCAGATGAGAAATTTTTATGAAATTAGATAAATAAAGGGTCATAAAGTTTTTATTTTATATCAATATGAATATGACACTGCACTAAGGAGGAATAAATAACAATCAGTTATTATGTATGTACATACTCCAAACAATCAACAAGAATTGAAAGAATACAAAATTTGACAAAATATGTAAGATCAGCACAATACAGAAGACCAGGCAATGGCTTCGCCACTCCCCACTACGAGGGGAGCTTGCGCTTCGCTACTAAGATTAAAATTTAAAATGTAAAAAAAAGCAGCCATCGTTAAATTTTTATAAATTTATTAACTTTTCCAAGTATAATAATTTTATAAAGGAACTCTAAACTAAATTTCTCTCCTTTCAAAATATCGCGTTGCTAAAATATAGTTATAGAGGAAGATATATAAAAATAAATTTAATGAACTTCACCTTTTGTAATTCTTTGGGTTTTAAAAAATTCACAAAATTTCGATACTTATATTTATATCTGAACTTCACCATTTTGTTTTTGATATAAAAGAATTATTAGAAATAACTTTGATAAAAAAAATATAAGTTATAACCAAACTAAGATTAAATTATTATTCAAATACTCACAAAAATCCCCTTCTTAAATTATAGAGTTAGTGATGATGATGATAAGCAGATGAAGCTCTGTGAAAATTGCACAAACACCAAACTGACAAAGAAGCTTAGTAACGTGTCGAGAGACCCTTGGTCCGAGGGGAGGGGGGAGAATTCTTTGACGCATGCTCTCTACGAAGGTGAAGCACCTGGAGGGTGTGATGAGGACCCTCTCCTCAGTGATGACTGCATTCAGTTGCTCATTCGAGGCTGGCTGACGACGTCTTACGGCTTCTTTCAAGTCTTGCCAGAGGTTTTCCCTTGGATCCATATCCTGAGACTGAGGTATCCAGTCCATCACCGTGATAGTGTTGTGCCGAAACCACTGTATGATGGGCGCAGACTTGTGACATGGGGCATTGTTCTCTTGGTAAACCAAATTCCAAGCATTTCTGGAGAGGTGTATAGCTGAGGGGAGCATACAATCTCTCACGAGAGCTTGGTATTTCTTTTAATTCATGCTGTCATCACAAACGGTGAGAAGACCCACGCAGGCACTTGATATGCAACCCCATACCATTACAGAGCGGCCGAGAATGGTTTACTGTTGGTACTTTGAACTACTCTCGATTCCACTGCACCCTGGCCGCCTGCGGAATCTAACTTTGCCTGAGGTCAAGAACAACTGGAACGAGGACTTGTCGAACCATAAGACACGTCCCCACTGACGTATGGTCCATTTGCGGAGAGCACGTGACCAACCGAGTCGACGTCGCTTCTGCTGGATTGATCATCAGATTCTGTCGGTCTTTACATGACTTCAGGTCTTGCGCAATCAGTTTGTGATTGACTTTTCTGATGGGTGCAATAACCTGGCCTCCCTCTGCCCATTCAAGTGGCTGCTGGACTGCTGTTTCATTATGAGCGCGAAGTCTCATGCAATCTGCCATCACGTTGCGTACTGACCTTGGGTCGTCCAGAACAATGTCGGTCTTGGATGTTTCCATTTTCTATTATTCTCTTCAAGACTTCTGCAACGCCAGAACGTGATGTACCGAGACTCTCTAGGCAACTTGTCGAGAGCTAAGACCTTCCTCTTGCAGCGTGCTTATTAGACTTCTTTCATCTACGGTATATTTACGTGTTTTCGCCATTATCATATCATTATAAGATCCTGTCGACATGGACTATCATATTCTTCAACAAATATGATGTGTTATATGAAGAGATTATGACTGTAACATAGCGCATACTTATACCAATTTTTCATACACTTCAATAGCATCGCCATTTTGATCTTTAAAAAAAGTTATAAGGGATCTTGTATTTTTATTTTGATTACTGGATGTATTGGACACGTGCACGTGCACGAGGCGCATAGTCCGCCATCAACACTCCCTCAGAATCCCAGAAGATGGTGGCCTTGATCTTCGCGGCTGAGGGTTGGGTCTGGAACTTGATGGGGGTAGGAGAGCCCCTGTGCTTCCCGGCCATGCTTTCGAGCTTGGTCTCGGGATCCTAGTGATAGACCCACGTTTCATCACCTGTCACTATGCGTGACTCGAATCCCGCCGGGTCTTGGTTGTACAGGAGCAACAGCTCCTCCGAACTTTGACGACGTTGAAGTCGATCATGGGGCGTGAGGTTTTGTGAGGTTTCTAGGGACCCAACGAGCAGAGACCTTGGTCATGGCCATGTTGTCGTGGATGATGTTGATAACACTTCCATGTGATATTCTAAGTTGTCGCTCGATTCCTTCGATCTTCACCCGTCGATTTTCGAGGATCATCCTCTGCACATGGGCCACATTGTTCTCGTTGGTCACGTCTGACGGGCGTCCTGGACGGGGGTTATCTTCAAGGGACTCACGACCATGGCGGAACTCCCTATTCCAGCGAGCAATGGTTGCATAGGAAGGGGCGGTGTCGGTGTACACTGCAACCATGCGTTCATGGATCTCTTTTGCATTCTTGCCTTCCTTGGTCAAAAATTTGATCACTGCGAGGTGCTCAACCTTCTCCATTGTTGAAAAATTTGTGACTGACGATCTGCGATCAGCTACTGCTTCTTAAATAGACGAGGCAGGAGCGTGCGGCTGCAGGTCATGACTTGTCATAACTTGTCATAACACCCCCACAAACAGCCATCCCACTTCCCTTGTTTTGTACTACCGATTCGCAAAACTTATTGACCGCCCCTCGTACAATCAAAGGCTTAAATATAATAGAATGGGATTGTTAAGTGTATAAAATAGAGTGTAAATTTTCAGATCCATAAATCTGAATGGTCAATTGTCTAAAGACACTAAAGATGTTTGAGTTTTTTATTCGGTAAGGCAAGACTATTTAAGAGAATAAAGGTATATGATAGAAAGAAATTAAAATACTAAAAGTAAATAATAATTACAATATATATAATATATGTAGGGGCTGTAATATTTTGCGCCTGTACCAGCCAACTTTAACCAAGGTAAGATTTGAATAGTAGACTCAGGGGGTTACTCTTATATAGCGACTCTTTTTGAAGTTTTTTTATGTGTTGCTTCTTGATATAATATATTTCACCCAGAGTTTCTTTACTTATCAAAAAGTCATACCCAAAATCTAAGTGAATTATAAGTCATTATTTTTCTATAAAAAATGAATTGCAATATAGCTACCAACCACCTAGTGATTTTACTGATGTTTATTCTTAAAATATTTGAATCTAAATGTCTCATGTTGCCATGTAAAACGTCTTTAACGAATACCTTTACATGTTTATGCGTCGTTATCAGTACACCAGCAGATTCATTTAAGTTTTTCTCCTGTTGATGAATGTCCCAATCCTCTTTCACTAAAGAAAAAGTCTCTACCGCATTTCTCTACAGACTTTCTACTTCTCTCTCTTGTATCTCACTAACGAAGTGGAAAATCGTCACCCTCGTTAATTACATTAATATTTCGGGGGAAAATTCTATTAGGAAATTCATCAAACACTTTGGCTAGGATAACATCGTTAACGCCTTGCCTCTCTAAGCACAGTCCATCTATCCTCCAATCTTTAATGCTTCTCTAGAAAGTTGCAAGGTTCTGATGGACTGAAGGATGGCTGGTGCCACTCCGAAGTATAGAAAAGGAGAGCGAAACTTTACGGGTAACGACCTGTCGATTAGCCTGACTTTAATCGTGGGGAAAGTATAGTTTAAGAAAGACTGATTTTAGCTGAGATTATAGATTCTCATAATCTAATCAGAGTTCCCAGGAATTGATTCGGTAAGAAACGGTTATACTTGATTAATTTGCTAGAGTTTTTAAACGACCTTATGGAAAAGTATGACCGTTGTTTAGCAGTGGACGTACTTTATATGGAATTCTAAAAGGCTTTCGATAGGTATTCAACCAGAGGCTTTTGACTAAGGTCCGAGCGCCGGTTAGTAGTGAAAAGATTGAGAACTGGTTGTCTGGAAGATGGCAGAGGGTTTGTGATCAACGGCTAGGTCTTTCGTTTGCCTTCATTGATGAGTGGAATTCCTTAAGATTCCTTATTAGACTATCTGTAATTCATGGTCTATATTAACGATATTGACTGGGCGAGGAAGTAACGACAGCAAAAAAAGGCTTCCAGAGATTGAGGACTGAACTGCGCCGGATAAGGGAGTGGCCAAGTGCGTGGCAGATGTCTTTCAACTTGGACTAGTGAAAGTTGATGTACATCGGGTATGCCAACTGTCGGTAGAACTACTCTCCACTAGGGCATGGTCTTAATGTTAGAGATTAGAAGAAAGATGTAAGTTTGCTGTTTATCAATGACTTAACCCTTTCAAGGAAAGTGGTTCAAATAATGTACCACCTGTTTGGCTACGTTTGATGCGTGGTGGTGCAAAAAGAATACCACTTCAAAAAAAGCATTTTCCAAATCGAGCAGCAGCCCAGAATCTGTACCACCTTCATAAATGCACTCTCTGAAGCTTCTGGAGGCATCTGGCTACAAATTCGGATGCCAAAATTATTTACCCTCTTTGTGGCTGAACCGTTGAAGGAGAATGCTGCGTCATCGTTACTCCCTAATTGAAATTAGTAGAAATTTCAGTTTTTCGTAAGGTAAATATAATTATTTTGATATATTTTTGCTTCTTAGATAGGATTAAAGTATTTATGTTGATACTATAAAATAAATCATACACACGCTCAAGTAATTTGAAAAAAGAAAGTGGTACGTTATCTGTACCACCGCACAGATGCATTATAGAGGTTCATATTGGCCTACGCATTTCCAACCTATTTTCGCCGGATATATAGATATATTTTGCCTCACCTAAATAGGCTTTCACATATGCGCTTCATATATTAATATTTGAGATTATTAGGGCTTATATATATATATTTATATATATATATATATATATATATATTGTTTTCATTCTTCATGATGGCTAGCCAAGAGCGAAAATTATCAGAAAAAGAGTTACAAGATGTGGCCTGGGACAATATTCCTCCAGAAACATCAGTTGACCCTTCAGATGTTGATGAAGAGCTTGAAGATAGTGAAGAGAATATAGTATCTCCTATTGAAGAATATTCACAATTGTTGTCATCAGAGAGTGATTTAGACGATGTACCATTATCTACAATTTGCTCTTCGGCTTAAGCGACTGAACCGAAATGGAGAAAAAATTATTTAGTGGAAGGAGCGAACAAATTTTCAAAGTCATTTGGGGTAACTGATGCTCTAAGACAAGTAGATGAAGCTACCCCTTGCAAAATATTTCTTGAACTTTTTTTAAATCAAATTATTGACCATATTGTTTTTCACACCAATTTATATGCTCATCAGTCAGGAAAGAAGTTTGTCTCAGTTAGCAATGATGAAATGAAATGTTTTCTTACGATTAATTTGCTTATGGGAATTAAAAACTCCCCAAGCACAGGGATCCCTTGAGTAGCGATTCAAAATTGAATGATTCCTTCATCTCCAATTTGATGTCTGTAAAAAGATTTGATTGGATATTAGGCAATTTAAATGCTAATGATAATGCATTCATGCCTCAAAGAGATTACACAGACTCCGACAAGCTTTATAAAGCGAGGCCTTTACTTCAAATGCTTATTGGAAATTTCAAAAAAAGTTTTCTGCCTAGCGAAATAGTTGCTGTTGATGAGTCAATGGTCAGATTCAAAGGTCGCAGTACCATAATGCAATATAATCCGATGAAACCAATTAAAAGAAGTTATAAAGTATGGGTTCTAGTTGACAAGCATGAAGCGAGAAGTAAATGACTAGTATGTAAGTGAAGATGGAATATCTGTGTATAAATGGAAAGATAGACGTATGGTTCGTGTTACATCTAGCTATTTTTGCCCAGCTGCCGTAGTACAAGTTTTAAGAAAAGAAAGAGATGGAAGTACTAGTCAAATTAATTGTCCTGAAGTTATTAAAGATTATAACAAACATATGAATTGTGTAGATATATTTGACCAGCTAAGGGCGTTATATGAAATAGATCGAAAAAGCCACAAATGGTGGCACAGAATATTTTTCTATTTCCTTGATGCAGCCGTTGTAAATACCTTTATAATCTATAAGGATATATTACCTGAAAAGATGAATATGAAAAACTTTTGTTCGAAAATTGCTGACGGACTTGTTTCAGCAACTTCTGTCACAAAGCTAAGAGAGAAAGGTTCATCCTTTAAACTAAATAAGCATAAACCACAGATGCCACTTGAAATCAAGTAGCAAGAATCAACTCATCAACCAAGAAGAGGAACGAGAAGAAGATGTGGCTTCTTCAGCACAAAAGCAAAACCATTCAGAACAGAGTGGGAATGCTCGGTTTGTAAGGGGGCCCTTTGCCTTGGAAAAAATAAAACTTGCTTTCAAGATTTTCATAAATAAACTTACTACTCAGGCATGTTACAAAATAATAAAAAAAAATTATCAGAAAAGAATTAAATTTATAGAAGTTAAAAAGGAAATTAAAAAGATTTTTTTCTCCATTTTTGTTTGTTTTGAAGGGGGAAAATTTTACTATGGAAATTTGGGCGATGGTACACTATAAGTACCACCTTAATAATTAGTTAATTATTTCTAATTTTTCAAAAATAATAGTGAAGTATCATTTTGGTGAAGATTTGTTGTCAATATTAAACAAAATATTTTATTTTATTTCAAAAAATAAACCTTTGCCCTCCTAGAGCTTTTTTATCCTAATAATTTTGCCCCTCAAAGGGTTAAAGTTACCTAAACAGTGCATTGAGGCAGAGAAAATGACTTATTGACTATTGTTACTTTAAGAGGCAGTTCGGCTTTCGAAACGAGGAGATTTGGCTGCTCTTGGATAATTCTTTGGTACAACGTAAGTTGGAGTTTTGGTTTTCCCAGCCTTCGCCAAGACAGCTAATGCCTGGGAAGGGTATGAACCATGGCTACAAAACTGAAACAATTGAATAAGCAGAGAGATTATCAAAATCGACTGCAAGAACTCAGTCTCTTCTCTTTACAGACTAGGAAACTGCGCGTTAGCATCTGATTGAGGTGTTCAAAATTCTTCAAGGCTTCCAGCATATTGATAACCAGAAGTTGTCTACCCTTGGCCGGAATAAGAATGCGAATTATGAATAGCCACATAAATATCCGCTGTTTAGGACTATGTATTTTAGTGGATAACTACGCCACATATATAATATGCTAGGCATAGAACGAGTTACGCCGGGGTAGTTAATATTTCTAGGGTTGTGCTATTTAAGGGGTAGAATTGACCGAATTGTTTGAAGTGCACAATAAATTGCATATTGATAGTTATTTTATTTTCTAAGTAAAGTTTTACCTTCACTATTTATGGTTACGTCCCTGTTCTCAGTAAATCCAGGTATCTTTTCGATTTTTCCTACCAGGAGAGGCGGGTGCGAGAGGTTCGTGGGAGACCCTATATGTATATATATACTATTTTTCCTCAAGACTTATGTTAAGGATTTCCTTAAATAATACATCCTCTGTATGGATAGCAATACCTTTTGAAGTATACCTCTCCCCTGTTACTATTCTCGGCAGTGGGAAACATTTTAAGCTCCAAATAATAATAATAATACAGAAGGTTTTCCTTCAGTTGCAATCATATGAATGAATTGAGTGAGATGTGGAGCAAGACAGAGATGAGGATGGTTTTCGTTTAAAGCAAACATCAACGAGGGCGACTCCCACTGAGAGTTTATTAAGAGAGATATGTAAATAGGTGAATATAGAGGAAGTAAAAATGCGTGGAACATATACACTCCCATCCAAAACTATGGAACAAAGTACCCAAATGTACATTTTTTTTAATATTCTTTTAATTTCCATGAAAATTGTATAGAATATTTTTTAAAAATTTGCTTCTGATTGTGTGTAAGTTTCACTTCTAGAAAAGTTGATAAAAAGAATTATGAGGAAAGTAATGTGCATTTCAAGAGTTTATGTGTCCCAAACTATAGAAAGATAAGTAGATATGCAGCCATAACAAGGGAACAACATAATTATCTCATAGTAAATTGAACAAAATATATCATTATGAGGTATGCTGGCTCTTGTTATGATTCACTTGAGCACATCGTAGGCCGCAGGACTTCGCCAATTTGTCGACTATTTTTAGCGTGATTTTATTTTATTCCTCTCCCAATCTTTGCCAGAGATCTTCAATATTCGTTGATTTCCAAGTCATAACTTTCTCATTAGGTATCTTCTATATGTTTTCTATCTGTTTTAAATTAAAGGGTGCAGAGGCTGGCTCATCACGTTGATATAGTCAGCATCCAAGAACTAATACATCGTCTTTTCTGTGTGGCACGGAACATTGCCCACCATGAAAATAGGTTCACGTACTTCCGATGTTCGGAGAGAGGGGAACAAATGTTGCTGAAGAAGGTTCTTTTATACCGAAGCGCTAACTTTGCCACGCAAACGGACGAGTAGACAGGCCTCACAGCTTGAAGGCATGCTCCACACAATATAGCTGACACCTCCAAATTTAACCTTATTTTTCGTGTAATTGGGATTCAATGTTTGACTTGTACGACGCCTTACATGCATGCTGCTTCCACCTCGATCTGATAATATTAAATTTTCTTTCCTCGTTGATAATCTCCTGACCGCTTTAAGCACTCCAGAAGACAAACTCAGTAACGAAGGCCAACCTAGCCGCTTTATTCTTTTTTACTTATTACTGTTTCTTAGCAGGAGAACGTGTTATGAGCCTCACCTCTCTCAAATGACGTGGAACAGTCTGGCAAGACAGATTAAGGTTTTTGTTCTCGGCAGTATGACGTGAAATACCGAGGGCTGTTTTTATTCGTGAAATCACACTTTTTGACTGATTACAATGGCTCGAAATGTCCGACATTTTCATTGCTTTACTCTTCCACAGGCCAACCTATTTATGAAGGATTTGTGGACATTCACTCGTATCAGCACCCTGATAAATGAGCAATACTATCAGTTGCAGATTACACTACACGTGCGACAGTTTTGCTATACATACATTACGAATTTTTATGTGTAAATTAAAAGTTATAAGTTATCGTTTTGTAATTGCAGACACATCATTTACTCACATACACATTAAACTAGGGCAATTTTGGAGCAAGTTTAAAAGGAAATATTTGGCGCAACTAATATGGAAATTAAATGAGTTTTTTCAAGCAAATATAAATTTTGGTATTTTGTTTCCTAGTTTTGCATGGTATTGTATAGCTGCAAATCACCCTTCGGTCATTGCTGACAGGAGAGCAAACAACCCTTTATATGTCAGCTGTATCGTGCTACACATGAACCCACATGTAAGGCAGAAATCTTGACAAGAAGGTTGTTTTTAAATTTATACAATGGGAAAACGGACTTTGTTACTACTAAATGGTTTTTGAAAAGAGGTTTTGAAATAACAGCAAAGTTACGGGAAGTAAATAATAACTGGAGCTAATAAAAACTACAAAAGAATAAAGTTTACCCGGAGAAGTTCTTAACGTCAGGAGGGCAATGGGTAGAAATATTACTGTTTAAAATATTGCTTTAAAAGATTTTCCAGACTCTAAAGTGGAGACTAAAGGGAATCAAAATTAACGGGGAATATTTTAGTCAATTTACTTTGCCTGTGGCAATGAAATTATTTTCCTATAATCTAAATAAATTAAGGTCATTAATAACAACATGATTGCATGGATGCCTAATAATTAGACAGAAAATTAACTTTTCGAATCCGAAAATAATAATGAATATTTTGGCAAAGCTAAAGCCATTGAAATGGAGGCTCAGAGTTTAGAGCAGGTTCATGAACAGGTAGGTAGAGCAGACCGATTATTGAGCCGACACATAGATGGTATTAATAGGGGACCCAATGTAGAGCAGACACATGAATATGTTTGTATAGAAGACCGATTTTAGAGCAGATAAATGAATAAGTATGCATTGGAGATTGATTTGATAGCAGGCACATAGGTATAAATAAAAGACCGATTTTAAAGCAAACACATGAATATTTGTGCATGAGAGACCGATATTTAGAGCAAATAAATGAATAGAAATGCACAGGAGACCGATTTTGGAGCAGGAACATAAGTATACATAAGAGACCGATTTTAGAACAAACATATGAATAGTCATGCATAGTGAACTATTTTAGAGCAGACACATGAGTAGGTTTGTAAAGGAGAGCTTGTAGTTCCAAATGGGACCATGAAATACAAAATCAGAAGAAGAAAATTAACCTGAAGAGCGATAGCGAAGATTTGCTATATCTTCATCAAGCGACGCGAGTCTATGTTTAAAACGAAAAGTTTTGAATAAATTAATCTCAACTTTCTTCACTTTTGGAAAGGTAAACTTGGACACAGAATATGCAGAAATTGATGACTCAGAGAAACATTGAATAATACATGATAGAAAATAACTTGACGGACAATAAAAAACACATGGATATGACCACAAAAATTGCCTATGTAAGTTCCTTAGAACAACCAAGGCATGTGAATCTTAAATTACACTACTGCACAACCTTAAATGAAGTTTGTCTTTCATTCTGACAAAACCACCTCCACTGGAGTCGAGTTTTTCGGCCCAATTAAGTAGCACAAAACTAAAATTTTCCTTTACGCAGATATACAAAAGAAGGTAGTAATTATATTAATATCATTAATTTTAAGATTGTGCAAGCAAGCAAAAAAGGAGCCCTTAGGATTTGAGAATCGATTTTATTAATATTAAGAAAACTTTCACTTAATTTAGATTCAACTGCAGTCCCCTTATATATAATTACTCAACCAACCGATAACTATCGATAATGTAACTACCAATTAACTTTAAAATCAAAATAACCAACCGATGTCTAATCAAATTTAATTATTTGGGTACTTTTATATTTCCTTTGGATACTTTACTCTCCAAGGTTTTTAAATATGGTGTGTTAATAGTTCTATGATCTTTTTTAAGTATTTGCGGGTCCTTTATTGGATTTTCATGCATACTATATTGATTCTAATATGTTTCCTTTTTTCTTTTGGATTCCATATTTTGTGTACAATTGCCCAATAGATAATTCTTGTACGATAGATAAATCAAGGAGAAGAATATATATATATATATATATATATATATATATATATATATATATATATATATATATATATATATATATATATATATATATATATGTATTAATAAATGACAATAAATTTAAAGTTTGGTAAATTTGAGAGAAAATAATGCAAAAATTACAAATAAAACACTGTAAGAATTAAAAAAAAGAAAATAAAGCAAAAATTAAAAAATAAATAAAGACTTACCAACTTAAGGGAAGGAAAGAAAAGGAATGATTTAAAAGATGGAAAATTTAAACACAGATAAACATGGAGAGTAATTTAAAATAACTGAAATCATGGGAAACCAACTAATAGAATAATTTAACTATCGGGTCATTGAGTAGATTGTTAATAAATTCTAGGTAAAAATCAATTATAAATCAAACTAAATTTAAAAATATTTTAATTAAGAAATGTGGATTGGTGTGGAAGACTGACTAGGTTTGAATTCTGAATTTAAGATTTGGATAAATAGTGATTCCAAAATGTTGAGGTTGACGGATTTATCTGCAGAACCCTAAACCTTTAAATATAATTTGAACAGTGGCGAGGTGCATGAATCCAAATAATTCCTTATTGAAGAGAATTCCGGTTTAGCAGCGAAGCTCTGTGTATAGTGAAAAAATGTCCTTATACTGGCAGATCCTCAGCTTCAATTGTAGCGTAGCTTTACGTACGTAGCAAACCTGAGTAGCGAGGACCTGAGTAGCAAGGGTAGTCTCTCCTTATGAGACAAATAGGTTTTAAGAGAGAGTATTAATTGGGATACAGTAAAGATTGATTTGCGGATAAACTTTAAATAATAATTGTTGTAAGTCTAAGATGAGTTTATAAGTAAATGAGCCTATGTAGGGTATTTTGACATACATTTTCTGTTTTGGTACATTAAATTTCACGACAGGAATAACATTTATTATATTTAGGAAACTTTTAATTAATTTGTCGAGTGATTATTCTCGGAATAAATTAAATTTACAAAATTGTTTGAGATAAGACATCTCTTTATGAAAAGAATTTCAGTCAGACCATATTTTAAAAACACAGTCTATTATACAGCCTACATATGGTAAACGTGAGAAATAATTAGTGCCAAGCAGAAAGGAGGTGTATTTTCTGTATATGAAGTGGAAATTTTGTTATCTGAACGGGTAATCTTAATGTCTAGGAATCAAAAAGAGTTGTTAGTTTCATGCTCAAGTGTAAATTTTACTTCTGATGCTGGAAATTTATGTAGTTTTGAAACTGGTAAGCATGACTCTGTTTTTTCAAAAGAACAAAACAATCGTTGATGTATATTTTATAAAGTATAGGTTTAAACTATTGTGCGCTATTGAAATTCCAGCCTTATTCTAGTTTACACAGAAATGCATTTGCAAACGATATACCCAGAGGCAAACCCATTGCTATCTTATCCCTTTGTCTATAAAGAGTATTATTAAAAATAAATATTTTGTCTTCAACAGCAAGTCTTAGGAGCCTAGAACAATCATGTTTATTGAGACCAACAACTGTGCAATTAGTGTTAAAAAGTGAATTGCATATTATATTACAAGTTTCAGGAACAGGGATATTGGTAAATAGTGATTCAACATCGAAACTAGTCATGTGATACTGGGTAAATCCAAAGAAATTAATTAAATCTACGAATTCAAAAGAATCGCGTATAGTAAACTTATTTTTAGTAAGAGGGATCTATTATAGGTACCAAAAATTTACAAAGATTATAAGTATGTGTACCAATTGCCGAAAGGATAAGACAAATTTATAATCCGATCTTATGGGTGTTGGAGAGGCCAAACAAACCTGGACTGAAAATACTATGGTAATATTCTTCAAGTAATCCTTTAGACTTAAGTTTACGAAGAAATCTATTAATTTTATCCTCTATCCTAATGACAGTTTGAAATGGATCACAATCAACTTTATGAAATTTAGAAGAATCATTCAAGTTAGAATTCAGTTTACCCGACTTTTTTTTTGTCATAACCCTGAACACAAATTGATTTTGGCTTGGCCACCCTCAGGGATGAAATATTATTTCAGTATTATTTTAGTTTTATCCAATTGAATAAAGTTTACTGAACTTTACTATAAGTTACTAATTAATAAATATAATCTAATATAGATTGAATATAATTGGAGGCAAACCTTCATACTCAAGCAAAGATAAACAAACTTTTGACTGCCAACTATAATATTGTTTCATGAACGAGCCCTTCTGACTATTCAACTATTATTGACTGTTGAAATATATATATATATATATATATATATATATATATATATATATATATATATATATATAAATATATATATATATATATATATATATATATATATATATATATATATATATATATATATTAATGGAATAAAAGCTATTTTAGCCTCATGAATCAGAATAAGCTTATCCTTCAGTTGAACCCAGAATTCAGAGTATGATAGACTTTCCTAGAGATCTAAATGTTCTTCTTGAAATCCTGGGATATCTTCTCCAACATCAAGGACGTTCACATCGAACACAATCCTAACCCAGCTGTGTTAAAAAAGATCAACATTTTCTTGCAAATATTTGTCCATTTCCTCCTGAAGCTTTTGCAAATGATCTTGGAAAACAATTTAATGTCAGCAACCTCTATTTCTGATGAATCTTCCAGCACTGCACTCAGCTCAAGAAAAGCAACTGTTTTCCCGGTGGCTAATATTTCTCTCCAAAGTGCAAGTTTCTTCTTGAATGATGTAATTTTTTCACTGATGTCTACCATAGTTTGATTTCGGCCTTTTATGTCTGAGTTCAATTCATTCAAGTGCCTGAAGATGTCGCCTAAATATATTAGCTTTGCCACCCAAGCAGCAACTTTGAAAAGTCAGCCAGCTTATGCTTCTTCTCTTGAAGAAAACCTTTAATTTTATTTTTAAGTTCAATAACCCGTCCAAGGATGCGGCATCGAGACAGCCAACAGACGTTAGAGTGGAAAAGTAAGTCATTGTGATGTGATCCCAGTTCTTCAAACATTTCACCGAAAATGTGCGAGTTCAAAGCTCTGACTCTTATAAAATTCACAATTTGGAAAACCTCATTCAGCACAACATGAAGTTCTGGGTGGAGACATTGAGAGGCCAAGTTTTCCAGATGTAAGAAACAGTGAATTATTATGACATGAGGATTTTCTCCTTTAACACGAGTAACAAAATCTAATCAACTTCTCAAACAGTTCAACCAGTCTATGTTATTATTTCTTTAAAAAATTATCCACCATATTTATTTATTTATTTTATTTGTAACCATCCCGCGACCCTCAGGAGCCCCCTTTCGACCCTCATTTGGGTCGCGACCCTGGGTTTAGCAATACCACACTTCTGCCTTTATCTGGTTTACCTATAACTAAATCCGGATGTTTTAAGTTCTTTAAAATATTAATATCAGAAAAAAGGGTTAAGCTTGTGTAAGTATGAGTGTGCTATAGACTTTAGGTTATTAACTACATAAGAAATACAAGCCATGGCTTCGCCGCGCTCGCTAACAGCCCTTCGAGCTGTTGGCCTCAGGCCTATTTGGCTTTTTAAACCGATTTTTTTTAACACCTTTTCATTACGTTTAACCATCCCCTTGACCCCCTTTTAAAGTGAAAGGAAACAAAAAAACACAAAGTACCCAAAATACTTTATTTGTTAATTCATTCTTAATTTCTTTCTTCAAATAGCTTCTTTCTTTTAACAACTGGTAATTCTTAAATTTTTTTTCTTCTTCTTCTTATTGTTATTATCCTCTCCATCTTCTTCACCTCTCCTCTTCAATCTCTTCTTCTCCTGCTGCTATTCATTCTCTTACGTCTCTTCCATTTCGCTCTTTCTTATGTCACTCTCATCTTCTTCTCCTCTTCCTTCAATCTTATTCTTTCCTTTTCTTCTATTTCTTATCCATCTCTTATTCCTTTCCTTCTCAACTGTTCTTCTTTCTTATTCTCATCATTCTTTATTTTATTTTTCTTCTCTTGCTCTTCAATTTTTTCTTCTCTTCCACCTATTTATTCTATGCTTCTCCTCCTCTACCTCTCTTATTCCGTCTCTTATTCTTCTCCTACTCTTCTCATTCTTATTCCCTCCCTTCTTCTTCTCCTACTCTTCCTATTCTTCTTATTCCGTCTCTTATTCTTCTCCTACTCTTCCCATTCTTCTTCTTCGGTCTCTTCTTGCACTAGTCAATAATTTATGTAGAAATGCAGGAATCTCTTTCAAATATGTTGACGACTTGACTCTTGCACAGATTGTCGATGTTGATCACAATATAAATTGTACATTACCCTATACTTTAAATGATTTATCAGAAGGTTGTGTAGCCATCAATATGTCCCCTAACCCACTAAAATGCGAAGTACTGATCATCTGACCCACCTAAACGTCCCATCATACTTCCTGAACTGATTTTAGAAAACTCATCCCTACCAATTGTAAATAAGTGTAAACTATTGGGAGTACATATCAATGTAGATTTAAACAGGGACAATCATGTTGCACATATGCTGTCCAAGGCCAATCGATGTATTTTTATCTTGTACCGCGCCAGACAATTTGGGAATCAAAGTGGCGACGCTGAGACTTCTAAAACCAATCGTGGGCTATACGACGACTTATTGTGCCTTGTCCAAATACTTGGTTGATACGACGTTGCGATTGGGCAGCGTTTAAGCAGGACTTGTAATCATACAGTAAAACATTACGTTGTTGTTCACGAGAAACAGTCATTTGATGGATAATTTTTAAAACTTTAGGTATTGTATAGGGTGTCCGACTAAGTAGGCTTTCCTAAGCTTTGCTTCAAAGTGCATAGTGACCTAGTCTACCTAGGCTCTAGGTCACTGTGCACTTTCAAACTAGGCCTATGAAAGACTAGGCCATAACACCTTAACTAGTCGTACATCCTGTATAAATCTAAAGATAAATAAACTTTTAAATAAATAAAAAAATAAATAAATCAATAAATAAATAAACTTTTTAAAAAAGTCCTCCCCGATTTGTAACGTCAATAAAAAAAGGAAATCGGATCTGTCTTAGTGCCACACCGTATACTAGGAGGCGAAAACCAACGATGCCATCTCCACCAGAAAGTGTTAAAAAAAGCTTGCGAAGATAAAGTGTTGAAAGATAGGATATATGAAAAAGCGTGGACGATGAATAGTCCAAAGCTAACTACTTCTCTCACTAGAAACCTGAATAACAAGCAATTCTCACGAATATTTAGAAATAAGTTGAATAAAGAGTAATATAAAATCAAGAGATTGAAACGGGTATTTGTATAGATAGCGTTCAAGCCTCTCCCTACGTTTATTGACTTCACTTTTATTAAAAAAGCTATACTCCTTTTGCTGTCTCTCTGCCTTCTCTTCATAGATGCACAACAAAACGTAGCACATTTTCTGAAACGAACGGAAAAAAGAGAAATTAAAAAGTCTCTTCCAACGAAATTCTCTCCTACAAAGTATAGCATAACTAACAGAGAAAGGAACGTTCGACGCTCATAGAAACAACTCTCCCTCCTCCTCCGATATGAAGAATCAATTCTGCGTAACTTGATTAATTCAATTCAGCCTGACTAAAGTTAATAACGCCCAAGAACGAGATTAGAACGGCAGAATAGTCAATATAGAACCAGGAGAGGGAATGAGAACTAATTAGGTGGTACCAAAGATGCTTAAGCAAACTTGCCAAATTGATCGACGAGTATGTCGTAATAGTGGTAGGGTAAATTTTGCATCCATAACGCTATAGTTTAGGAATGCAATTTTTTTTAACAGTTTGAATTATAGTTTGTGAGTCACCAGGGTATAGTTGAAGCGGATAATATGGAATACACATTGTCAATTGGCATCGCATCATATTGTATTATTTTGAGGGAATTTTTTGTCTAAATTAAAATAGGATATGGACATTTTATATTACTCAATATTTAAAAAAAATATGAGTGATTTAATTAGCATTCGGGGCCGGGGTTTGTATAATGTCTGGAGTCAAGAATTTAGTCTAACGAGGTCTGGCAGCCGCTTTTGAATTCGAACCTAATGTTCGGTTTTTCGAATTGTATATATTACTAGTTAATTGCAAATATCAGGATAATGATGGTGCAATCCCCCACAATTAAAGAAGTTATATTTCGAAAATAATAAACTTAGGGTTCGAATTCAAAGGCAGTTGCCAGACGCCGTTAGGCGCTCCAATGCGGTCTTTAGACAGGTGAATGTATTTTATAATGACTATTTCCTTGAAGTAGGTCTAGTCTGGCAGTCTCCTGCCTCTGATGTTATGATTATTCTTTTAGCCCAAAGACGAAGCCATTAAACTTTCTTTTCGGGGCAGAGCTAGAAATGGAGTTATTAAATTTCCTTGAAGTGGGTGACTCGGTATTCCAACTTTACTTTTGAAGCTTTTATTCTAGTTCTTTCCAACACTTTATTTACAGTTCGAAAACAGCCCACAGGACTGGCTTTTCGTATATTCGAAGCTTTTATCAAAGTTATTTTCAAGATTTAAAAAATAAATAAATATAATTATCGAATGTTTTGTAATTTTTTAAAAAAATAATAATTACAAATCGTGAAGTTCAGAAAATGTATTAAAATTAAGACATGGCGATTTTATTTAGTATATTAAAGCAAATTTAGATGAAAAAAAAGCTTTGAGGATTGTTAGTTAGTTAGTTAGTCAGCGCCAATCCTTCCATGATACTAGGAGGATCCCCGACCGGATAATGAAGTTTATATAAGGTCAGTATGACAATCGCTGGTCGGCCCGAGGGCCCTAGGGTCCAGTCCTCTTTTGGGGAGAGGTGACAAGAAGAATTATGTTTTTTTCGGAAACAGAGAAGACCTACATTCCCAAGCAAGAAAAATGGAAGAACAAATGGAAGCAAAAAGAATGGAATACAAAGAAATAGATTAGTTATAGGAAAAAATAATGCATACATGGCTGCAAGAATATAAAATTTAAGCTGGCCATTTTTTAATGTTCTTTAACAGCATTCGCAAAGAATTTCTTTGTCCCGGAGTGGCATTAAATGACGTCGGCGACCATGGATCTCCATCTCTTCCTGTCGTTCCCCAGTCTGATCAGGTCCATAGTTCTTTGTCCATCGCAAGGTGTTGAAGAATCGTGTCCATACAGTTGCTTGATAACCGACGGGTGTTACCTGTGGTCCTTAACCATCACGACCAAACGAAGTAGCATCTGCATTGGCATAGTTCCTATTCACGTCGCTGGTGTTATTCTGTGGTTGATTTAGATTCATGGCTTTTCTTTGGTGTTACGTGGTAAAGTCCCCAGTTCTCTTCCACGGTTTTGGTCCACGGTCTTATTCAGCATATTCTAGACAGCCCCGATTTATCATAGTTCCCCATCCACCATGCGGGGGACGCGCCTGGTGGGAGTTTTCTCTCCCTTAGAGACCAGAAAATAGAAGAATTTATTCTAGAATACCCACCAGCAAGCAGATAAAAAATACAAAAACACGGCGTGAATATTTAAAAGGAGGAGCTGGCTCCTACAAATGGTAAATTCCGAAAGCGCGTTTTTGACGACCGAGACCTACGTCTAGAAAGGAAAGTTAAAGTTTACAAGGCTATATTTTGCCCTCGAAAAACTAAAAATATTAAGAAAATTGCCTTGATATACTATTGATCTACACCTTGTTGTGATGAAGAAACTCGCGTGCTCCAACGAGCCCTAGAGCACCTGCAGTGGATTTGAGCACCTGGTCGAGGGTGAGAAGCCAGACCAAGAACGATCCTCCAACGGCCAAGCAGGCAGATGAAAGGTTGCAACTGTGGAGAGGACTCCGCAGTGAAGATCGTGGGTACAATGTTCGTGTGCCAGTACATCCACGCTAAACTAATCACGCAGAGGCCTACCCGGGCAGTAATCGCCAACGCGAACATCAAATATAGAACCGCGGGCACAAACTATACTCGTCCGCGAATGGTGTCATGATGAAGAAATAGAAACCCTTTTTATTTTTTAGACCAAAACCCCTTTACTTGAGGCAGATAGGCCGTAAGGCCACAGACCGAAGGTCCTGCGTGCGAAACACAACCTCCTCCTGAAAGGAAGAATGGCGAAGCAGCTCCTCTTGTTAATATATTGCACAAATTGTATGACCTAAGTACATTCCCGTAAAATACAGTTACCACCTTAAGTATGTCACACATTACGATAAATTTGCTTAGGAATAACAATTAAATATTTTATTATTTAATGAGACATGGAGGAGCAGCAAGAAAAATGAAAAAATAGTGATTTTGTGAAAATTAGCGATGAAAATATTAATACAACAAATCTCAACCTTAAATGTAAGGGATCGAAGTGCAAATAAGAACCCCTCAGATTAAATTTACAAAAATGGCCGATGATTTATAAACGATGAGGTTGAACTTGCCATGAACACGACCCACGGTTCGTAATGCATCGTTTCTTTGTTTTTTAGAACTAGATAAATATTTGTGCGGTATTGGGATAGGTTAGATTGTCGAGGTTTGAGTAAGTGGGTAATCCCAGTCCCACTTCTTGGACATATATTTTATTACCGCACCGAGGTGAAGCGGAGGTGAAGCGTATCCAATACACCTACCTTAGCCACTTCCGGTGAATAAGAATAACCCCGGTGCGTACCCTTTTGATCAAAACTAAGATGATAATCCCCTGAGTGTGTTCCCCACTCAGTAAAAGCCAACCATGAGTGGGTCGGTGGAATATTGAGATTTAAGCCGAGTGGATTGCTTAATAATTGCCAAAGGATCGTCCAAATTAGTTAAACACACAGAAACAAAAATAATCTTTAATGTACATGAATTTGAAATAAGCAACAACGTATATAAATATAAATAGGATTAATCTTGCACTGAATAAATAAGTCTACAAAATGTCGTGGGGATTACTTGCAAATTACTCACTAGGGGGCTCGCGTCTTAATGGCAGCCACCAGAACGAATGGAATATTATTATTGAGTTAAACACTGAATTAAGTAAGCACTTCCAATATTCGAGGTTACGGGCTCCGGATGAGAATTCTAGTTCACAAATAAACTGGTGAAGTTAGGGGAGGAGATAATTCATTTAACGATACCTTTGAGTTCGTAAGTTTTTTTGAAGGGGGGCAGTGAAGATCTTCTTCTGGTAACGATGATCGCACCTAGTCCGGCCGTCCAAGGTTACCGAATGAGAGGGTAATCCTAGACCGGTGATATGCTGATCCTTTGCCGGATCACGAAGGTGAGCCACACGGTGACTCAAATCGGACTTCTTCCTTAAAGTACCTGTCCGATTATTCGGCTCCTTGAGTGGGTAGCCAAAACCGATTACCTAGATGCGTCTAGGTTATCCGCAGAGGGAGGTCCTGTGTAACCTTAGACTCTGAATGATGGGGGGGGGGGGCTGCGAGAAGTTTGGCACCTACAAGTACCGTGACGGCAACAACCAATTCCCCGAGAAGTTCCTTCCTTGAAGCGGGCAAACGGTTTCCTTGACGTAGGTCCAAGATCTTCTGCCTGATTCCAGGGAGAAGTTTTCCTTTTATTTTCCTCACGAGCAGAATCGAGAGAGAGAATCAAATTCTCGTAAAATCCGTATCATCGCGCGAAAGACCTTTTTCTCATCTTTGGGCCGACGGTATTTCTTTCACGCCTTCGAGCCATCTCGGAGTTTACGGGGGTGGGAAAAAAAGATGACGGAGAATTCGAGGCGAGAGGTGCATTTTAGGGATACGAGAGGGCGCGCAGCTTTGTGTCAGAGTGTTTCTGCGTACACCTATGTACGCGGTATTTAGACTTCTACATAGATAAATACCTGTTAAACAACCGTGCGCACAACCATGGAATAAAGTTACTATATCAACGGTTAGCCTCCTCAAGCACGCCTGGGGGGTGATCCTCATCTGCACCAAGCGAGTTACACCTCATGGCCTGTAACAACATAAGCGAAGGTTAAAATAGGCCATTAGAACAGTTTTTGGTAAACCTTACGATCCGTTCCCCGCTCGCGATTGTCCTTGTTCCCATAACATTTCGTCCATTTCCCAAGGGTGTGTGTGTTTCACCTAACTTTCTCATTAACTGTCTCTATAACTGTTTCAAGGGGGGGAGTGTACGGGGCGCAGCCCACCCAATTAAAGTGGGTATGGAGCCAAAGACCCCTACTCGTCATTTTTACATTTATACATCATCATCATCATCACTAACTATAATTTAAAAAAGGGATTTTTTTGAGTATTTGAATAATAATTTTATCTTAGTTTGGTTATGACTTATGTTTTTTATCAAATTTATTTCTAATAATTCTTTTATAATATAAAAAAACAAAATGGTGAAGTTCAGAAATAAATATAAGTATCGAAATTTTGTGAATTTTTTAAAACCCAAAGAATTACAAATGGTGAAGTTCAGAAAATTTATTTTTATATATCTTCTTATTCTATAACTATATTTTAGTAACGTGATATTTTGAAAGGATGGGGGGAGAAATTTAGTTTAGTGTTCGTTTTTAAAATTATTAAAATTGGCGAAGTTCAGAAAATTTATAAAAATTTAACCATGGCTGCTTTTTTTTAGATTTAAAATTTTAAACTTAGTAGCCAAGCGCAAGCTTCCCCCGTAGGATGGGGGGAAGTGGTGTCGAAGCCATTGCCTTGTCATTTTTAAAAAATAAACTAACTAACGAAAGAACGATAGCAGTTTACGTTTTTTTTCTTTTTCCTATTTTATTTTGTTTTTCTTTGTTTATATTCTAGAGTTATTGGCATTTTCCGTATACTTACATGCCTGTTTAATTTAGATAAAATCGTTTTAAGCATTAATTATGTTCTTATTGATTCTTTTATCGATGTTACTCTAGAATATTTTTTGTTTTGTTTTTAGAATCGTTTATTAGCATGTTTATTTCAGATAGACTCAATTTAAGGATTACTTAAGTTATTTATATTTAATCTTTTACCCATGTTTTTCTAGCAATTTTTTTGTTTTATCATTGTTTAAATTTTGCATTTTTTTAGGGATTTACCTAACATTTTAAAATAAATATTTAGATATTTTGGAGAACTAGTTTTTTACGTACATTCAGCCATCATACAATCCTGTAGGCGTTAAATTTAGTTTTCATCATGGCTTCGTCTTGGCAAGTGTGCGCGCGAAATTTCTTTACGCTCTCTGCCTTGTGTACACATCAAATAGTGATTAAATTTTTAGCTCACCACAATTTAATTAAATTGAAAATTAATTGTGAACATTGCGATCAGCCCCTAACGATACAACGAGATTTAATTTTTAAATCCTCCAAGAGCAAACGTGACAAAAAAACCAGTGAGAGCCCCCGCCATTATTTCTATCGATCGGCTCTCAATGGGACTTGTTTTCAACAAATACAATTTTATAGGCGACCACAAATTAACTACATTTTCAATTCCCTGTGATCATTGCGATAAGCCCCTCGATATACAACGCCATTGTACATAGTGGGGCAAGTTAGGTACATATATCGTGACAAATGTGCATATTTTGACGAAAGCACCAAACTTGGTGCATTAGTAGACTATCATATTATCAACAAATTTAGATATTGGGCCATGTCAAATTCAGCCACTGATGACTGTGGCAGGCATTTTTCGAAATGGCTGCTAGCGGCCACTATAATTTTACAAACCCTTAGTGTTTACCGAAAATCCATCTAAATAGGCACTATGCGAGGGTTAAGACACATGTAATGTCTTCAGAACATTTTTGTTATCGCGTGTTTCATTCTAAAACATTGTAAACAATTTCCATTTAATCCATTATATCATCTTTTTTATTCATATTTGCTAATTATAGACCATATTTTTGCAGGGCTGATGGTGATGGTTGCTGGCGAACGGAAAATATAGTTGCTGGTGAACAAACGGTTGCTAATGAACAGAAGATATTGAACAACTTCTGTATGTCTAAGAAATTCCAATTCACTGGCCTTGACTTGCCTCTCCCATCAACATTAACATCAACGCACCCAAGTAAGGTTAACTGGAAGCTGTGTTGCATTTGGAAAGAGGACAAAGCAGAGTCACTGACATGTCCTTCGTTGTCCAAGCGAAAAGTATCTGAGAGTGAGTACAGTTTACTTGCAACTAATTTGATGAGATTCAATGAGCTTGGACAACTACCAGAAAACATTCAGTTGGAAACACTCAATGAAGGTTATGTTATTGAAGCAGCCATGGTTGCAAACAATATTTTATACTATCAATGATGCAAACTCAAATATAATATTATAAAACTGAAAATAGCAGAGAAACGAACACTCATGGCAGCAGGAGAGATTCATGACGTACCGGATGCGTGCAAACGTCCCAGATTTCATCCAAGATCATCCAGTACAGAATAGACCGAAGAAGTCTAGTGTTTTTTATGCAAACAACCTGCAGGAACCGATGTTTTTCACCAAGTTACAACATTTAAAATAGACAGTAAAGTTCGATCCTGGGCAGACATTCTTGAAGACACAGAACTGCTCGGCTGACTCAGTGTAGGAGACATGATCGCCCAGGATGCTAAATACCATAAGATGTGCTTCAGAGTTCTGCACAACCGTGTTAGAAAGGCCCAGTCTGAAGGGTCCAAGTACAAAGACAAGGAGCGAAAATGACCTGGTATTGTCTTCGCCAAACTGGTCATCTACATAGAGGAAGCTAGGCTAGAAGAGTAGGAAGCACCCGTGTTCAAGTTAGCTGATCTCGTACAGCTCTATCAGGACAGAATGGAACAGCTATGGGTTAAGCTCGACACGAGGGTCCACTCCACATGACTGAAGCAGAGACTTCTCACAGTTCATTGACATGCGCGCACACACAAAATGGAGAGACGTCCTGCTGGTATTTGAAGAAGACGTTGGTGCTGCTCTCATGAAAGCATGTCACCTGGACAGTGATAATGATCTGGTCCATATTGCACGTGCTACAGAGATCGTGCGCTGCCACATGTTTGAAGTAGCTAAACCCTTCAAAGGATTCTCTGAAGGATGCCAAGAAGAATTTGTGCCATCACTGCTGCTTGTCCTGGTGAGCATGGTCCTAGAGGGTTCTAACATTAGGGATAAGATGGCAGACGCGACCCCTGCAGCACTTGCCATTGCCTAGATGCTGAAGTTTAACTGCATCAAGCACAATCTGGCTCATCGCATCACAACAACCGTAACTGTCAGGCACAGTACTGCATAGGAGACACCAGTTCCCACATATGTAGGGATGATGTTGCACGCTCACACACGAGATAGAGAATTAATAGATAGGTTTTTAGCCCATCAGATGGGGAACAGTGCCTGTCAACAGTTTCACAAAGAACAAGTGGTCTGTCCCTCAAAGATGCGCAGCAATGTCTTTACAACGTCAGCCGTAGACAATATCGACTACAACCTAGTTCAATGACAGCGAAAAATTCCTTCCATGGTACAGCTACATCACTCATCAAACACCGCTCTTTCACTAGCGAAAGAATAGACCGAAGCATTGTAATCGGTGGTGAATCACGAAATGATAGCTCAAAGATATTCGGCGACTTGCCATATTACTATACTCATGTGCCTCCAGTCCCTACCAACATGAAGAACCTGTCTGTTCCTGGTAGTGAAGTGGTGTCCTTGACCAGAAACAGCTTCAAGGAGCAGACTGAGAAAGAATATCTGTGTCTAGAGCAAGCAAGGCAAGTCCTAGAGGACAATTCTGGGATAGACGAGAACTTATCGTGGTCAGCGTTTCATGCCAGTCTAAAGGCTCCGTTAGCTCGAACCATATGCTCCACCGCCCTGCCCCAACTGTTACTCGATAGTGCTCACACAGTGGCCATGATCCAGTACTTCATGGATGAGGTAAAAAAAGCTGTAAAACATGTGAATCCTGGCCAGACTGTTGTCTTCACTTTGGATCAGCCACTGTTTGCCTTGTCAAAGCAGATTTAGTGGAAGTGGCCAAAGAAGTATGGTGAAAATAAGATAGTAGTGATATTCGGCGTGCGCTCCACATCGAGATGGCCGCCCTAAAGACGCTGGGTGACTGTCTGAGAGGAAGTGGGTGTGTACAAGCCTTGGTGCAATATAAGATTACACCGCCAGAGATACCGACTCCTTCTTCCGAGCTGCCCACGTCACCAGTACAAGAAGAGCTCATCAAATCACTGCAGCGGCACTGCACATCTTGAAACACAATGCGTATTAACGCCACTGTGTGACATATTTTGATACTCTTCACGAAGAAGAACAATGTGCAGCTGATTTCGCCAACCAAGGCAGCTCTGGAGGAACATGTAAAGAGGGCAGCATACCAAGGATGTCATGTGTGGGGTCAAACACTGTTACCAACGCCAGAGCTGCCTCCTCCATCCAGCTGGGGCTGGGTCAAGAATGACGACGGAATGTACGAGCGACACTGGACAAAGCTACCCGAAGCAGCCCACTCTTGCAATGAGCTAGTAGCGTGCAAGTGCAAGAAGAGCTCTCTGAAGCGTTGCAAGTGCAAAAAGGCCTCACTTGAATGCACAGTTTTGTGTGAGTGTGAGGGAGAGTGCTCTCAAAATTGATTGGCGGCCATTTTGATTATGTTTTGGTAAATTCAGCTTATAATAAATGTTCAGACCAATGTTCGTGTTATATTATCCTATTAACGACTTTTAATAAGGGAGATTGTAAAATTATAGTAACCACTAGTGGCGATTTTGAAAAATGGCTGCCACAGACATAAGGGAGTGAATTTGAGATGGGCCAATATCCAAATCTGTTCACAATGGGATACTCTACAATTGGCATGCTAAGTTGCCCCACCAAAAACTGGTTTAGTTTCTGTAGAGAGGTCGCAAATTGACTTTAGTCCTCGCTGTTATTTCGCATCTCTATCCTTTCCAATAATGTAAGTAAAATTCATTTTTCATTTTTTTTTATTTCATTTACAAGGTGTGGTGGCCTTTTTTTTTTAAATACATACATAAATGGCGCCATCCTGATTTGAACTTGGATTCAAACGAGCATATTCATCGCGCGTTGGACGAAAAATAAAACCCCCCACTAGTCCCAATTAAATTGGTCTTTTGGAAATAGCCACCTTCTTGTTCAGCGTGAGTAACGACCCCCAAGCGTAACCGAAGTATAGACCAGGAAGCGAGCCGTTGCTATAGCAACCACGTACCATGGCTTAAATACATTTCACCTATCCATCTGGGATGGTTGGGAAGTTTTTAGGTTGCTACGGTTATTTCTTTTACCTAACCTAATCTTGTAAGGATAAGTAATCCCAACAACCACTGGTTAAGATGAGCACTCCCCCTTTGGCTTGGCAGTGCTAATCTGTACTCGATCCAAGGTTGGGGAAACACTTCAAAGATCATGATGATTCCTTTTATAATTTAGGAAAATTCTATCCAACGAGGTGGCGCGTAGTCACTGAAGGGCAAGGCAAAAGGGGTTAAATAGAACGAAAACGACAATAAATAGTTTAGGAAATTAGCTGAGTTCGGAATAGTGGGATTGGTCTATTTAAAAGAGAAACAAGTTCGTACAAGGAGCACAACTGCTTGAAAGTGCGAACTAGATTTCCTCTGGGGCTCTGGTAGGCACCCAAAGGGAATTCAAACCCTAGGGAAGTTAGGCCCGCACCTTAGGGGGGGTCATGTCTTTGTTCGTAAGCAGGAGTCTAAGCGGACTCCAAATTACGAACACACACATTCTCGGTGGAGAGATGGAGCCGTTTTGTGATGGTCATCTTCGCGTCCCCAGATTGAACTCCGTCGCTCGAACTCGATCGGGTCTAAGAAGCTCCCTGTGATCGACATTCGCCCCATCGAGTTCTGGTCCGGGGTCAAAGGCGAGGGGGTGCAGCCCCGACTCTTTGGTCAGCCAAACTCCCCTGGGGTGGCTATGTTCCCGAACCCGTTCCCGAGGTCCCCCAAGTGGCTGGATAAGAAGATGTCCGATTACGACCTCACCAAAGTAAGTGATCCTTGTACTCCTAAATCGTTCACGGGGAAGGGGGGGGGGACCAGGCAACAAGGGTATTGGGATCAGAACCCTTCAAAGAGAACACCAGGATCCGAACCCATTAACGAGGGTATGGCTGTCGAAACCCACCAACGAGGGCAAGGGATCGGAACCCATCAACTAGGACACTAAGATAGGAACCTATCAACGATGCAAAGGGGGGTGGAGCTCATCAACGATCACGGCAGCGACAGGTGAGACAACATCGAGGGTGAATTTTCAAACCTTATGACCCCAAAATAGGAACAAAAAAAAAACATGAATTTAAAAGAAATTGACGAATACACACATACTAATTTGTGTGAACCCTTTTTGATGGGATTGGCATGAAACCCCCCCTAGGGGTTATTCCTTGGTTTATGCCCACCCTCGAATTTTGTAATAGCAATCGGTTTTAATGTAGACAATGTTTTTTCTTGGGCAAATTAAAAAAAAAGGTGTTTTGGGGAAGGGGGGTGTTAGGATATTGCAATCGCATCATATTGTATTATATATAATTTTTAACTTAATTTAGAAATGGGGCTTCGCCCCCATAACCCCACTTAATTGTGGTAGGTTGCACCTCTCTGCGCCGCAAATTAAAAAAAAGCCGTAAATATTCCTAATTCGAAAAAGCCTATCCTTAGTTTCGAATTCAAAGGCGCAGTGCCAAATCTCGTTAAGCGTCTATTTGTTTATAGCGTGTTACGTAACACGTTCGCGCCCATATGTACACAATTATAGCATCTTAATTAAAAAAGAAATATTTAAAGTGTTTTACAAAAATAAAAAAATAAACAATATAAATCCCTACGTAACCAATTCTTTTGAAGCGAAAACTTTGCAAAAATAAAAAGATTGGCCGCCATCTTCGAATTGAAAGAACCTAGTTAGTTTAACTAGATTCTTTCAATTCGAAGATTGCGGCCAATCTATTTTTCGTCATATCATAATAGCATTTGCGTATTTTATAAAATAGAGATATTTATAACAAAGCGCCCACAAAATTCGAGGGTGAGCATAAGCCGAAAATTCGCCTCCTCTCCACCTTTAACCAGGGGTTTGTGTTTAGGGAAATAAGAACAATATGGCGATAGACCACGGAAGGTTGGTTCCCGAGGATAAAATTGAGGAACAAAAAAACACGCACAAGAGAATCAAAAGGTTCCGAACCGTGACTCAAACTCACTCGGTACGTGTATCTTAATCCCACGGGATCCCAGGGGGACAAGTGTTTAAATTCTATAAGAACAGAAACCTGTGTAATCCAACGAAGGCATTTTGAGGCTGACAATGAAGGCATTGGCAAATCTACCCAACCCTGGAAAGTCGAAGGGAGATGGTATGTTATGCATCTCCAGGGAAAAGCGTGTACACATGAAACAAACACATGTATCTCCGTGGAAAATCATGTAAACATAAAACAAACACATGTCTCCAGGAAAAAGCGTGTATACATGATACAAACACATGTATCTCTAGAGGAAAGCGTGTACACATGAAACTAACACATGCATCTCCAGGGAAAATCGTGTATACATGACCAAACACATGCATCTCCAGGCAAAATGGTGTACACATGAAACAAACACATGTACCTCAAGGGAAAAGCGTGTACACATGAAACAAACGCATGAATATCCAGAGAAAAGCGTGTAAACATGACACAAACACATGTATCTCCAGGGAAAAGCGTGTAAACATAACACGAACACATGTATATCCAGGAAAAAGCGTGTAAACATGACACAAACACATGTATCTCCATGGAAATGTGGGCAAACATGAACAAACACATGTATCTCCAGGGAAAAGCGTGTATACATGACACAAACACATGCATATCCAGGGAAAAGCGTGTAAACATGACACAAACACATGTATATCCAGGGAAAAGCGTGTACACGTGACACAAACACCAAGAGTACAAAATATATCCTTCATTAAGGGGTGCACTGATGGAGTACAAATAGGAGAGTATTGAGGAAAATGCTTAATGTGGCGGGAGGTAGGTTGTTTTAAACTTCCTCGTCTCCAAATCGCCGAAAGGGAGGGGGGGTGCATTGCAGCGCACCCTCTTTACCCCCATACTTACTCCATCCCCTCTCCCCATCGCAGCAAATCCGCCCCCACCTCTACGAGTCCACCTCTTCGTCGATCGAAGAGACGATTGAAGAGGAAGAATTGGGCCGACTGCACTTCGCCTTCCACTATGACGTTACCGAGGCCCTCCTCGTCGTCAGGGTATGCTATTATTTGATTTATTCCGACACAGTGCTCTTTTGTATAGGTTCATACTACGATAGACCCTTCTAGTGCTCTTCCTTCAAATGTAAGTGTTTGTTTTATAATACTCTTTCATATGCATCTGTTTTTGCATATCCTCATCCAGTACCTAAAGCTTACACTCTTGTTTCGGTAGGTACGACAGCTACATAGCTTTCAATAGCGTTTTCTGCTTTTGAAATCGAATTTTTTAAGCCATTATTTTATTTATCAGTTGTCCAAAAGAGTTAGTTTTTATGTCTAAGTGGATCAATGAAAAGAGTTCAAACAATAGAATTTATTTTACAAAATTGTTTCCTATCCGTATTAAAGATCTTTTCCTCACAAAAGAAAAGTTTATTTAGGCGTCTTGAATTAAACTCTGTAGGCTTTGAAGTAAAACCTGTTGAAGGATCTCTTCGAGTGCGAGCTTATCAAATAATTTTTCATCGCAAATCCGATAGTGAAAAGACAATAAAATGTTGCAATCCAAAAGATACCTTTCAGGCGATTGGGGCGGCTGGGGCAGTTGCCCCAAATCTAGAATATTCAGTGTATCTCGCAGTACGCGTGTGACGTGTGGTCGTGCATTGTCTTACCGAAACACGACAACTTTGCTGTTGGCCAGCGTTGAATCTTTTCAATAGGCTCACATTATTTTCTTTTGCGATTGTGCAGCGTATAATTCACAGGGGGGGTTTATCCATAAGCAATCAGATTTGCAATAAAACAAGCTTTTTCTTCAAATAGTCTTTTTTTATTCAAGTGGCATATATAAACTTTTATTTTGTTGAAAAAGTATCCCTGAAACGGATAGAAACTATTTTATCGAATAATTTATATTGCTTTAAATGTATTTTTCTTTATCCATGTAGATTAAAAACACGATTACACTTGACGCCTTATACAGAGTACATGAAGATGAACACTTTGGGGATTTTAATGTTTACTAATGCTTCAATTAATTGCGTCATTCATTTATTCGTGTTGTAACATTTAGAACATTCAACACCAAATCTAAAAATTAAGGACACTTGTATTTTAGAAAACCCCTTAAGGGAGAGTCAAAGTTGCCCTTTTGAGTATACGTATGTTTCTTGTACGAATACATTCTTAGGTCTTTTAATGCTCACTCCGGGATTCAGATCAAAGAGGTTGCATGTCTTTCATTTCAATTTTTTCGCTACTTTTGTTTTCTACTCTACTTCTTTTCCTGTTGTCTATTTATCTCTCTTTCACACCTTAAAAATACTTTAGGATGTCCAAGGTGTCGAACAAACTCCAAGACTCTCTTCTGCAGAGTCAACTTCGGAATCGGACGGAGCCAAGTCTGGAGTTTGCTCTTACTTGGCAGTGCGTCAAATGGTGACACAAGCAGATTTATTCACAAAGTCAATATTTACAGCGGTGTCATTCATGAGGATGAAAAATTCCCTCAGGATGAATAAATTATGAGCGATAGCGTTCTATTCTTCTTTGAAGGACACATTGAGGTTGTTACAATTTATAAGTTCCCATTTGTCCCCATATTTAAAAAGAAGCCAAGAGATTACCGAATCAAATTAAAATTGAGTGGGTTTTCAAGGAGGTAGTATTAAACCACTTGTAACGTCCTGCAAGGGGGTTCAGATCTAACATTTGAAACTATGCTGAAGCTTACATCTGTAGGATCGCGTGCCCTACATGGCTCAACATACGCAGTTGGGTTCCATCCCGGACCGTACGACCGAGTTCGCGTGTCCTCCCTGTTTCAATGCATGCAGGATGATCTAAGGCTGTATATTTACACTTGTTTTCACTTCATCTAAATTCAGCACTTCTTTAAAATCACTGGTGACCTATGTGACAGTAATCCATCGTGGAGAAATCTGGGTACGGATCATCATCGAATTGCTATTGGATGATTTGTAGTTGCTTGTGGACAACAAAGCCATTGGAAAATGGGAGAGCAAATTCCCTTCTTTGAATGATCCATTCTGACGTCATGAAATATAGATTGTGAGGTCAATGAAGGAAGATTTCAGCGGAAGGGAATTTTGGAATCGCTTTTTCTTGTGACTGGTGAACTTTGAGTCGACGTTTCATTTATCAAAATATGATTTAATTGCAATAAAAGATAGATTAATAAGCTCGAGCGTGGAATAGAAGTAAAGGGCAAAAATCGATGAATCTTATTCACAACAGAAATATCTGGACATAAATGAGTACAATTTCTTAAGTCAAAATCACTTGTAGACCCATTGAGCAACAGTGAAGGAGGCTGTGTTATTTCCTCGAGGGCATTGCGGGTGAGGGCATAAGTGGAGAGAAGTACGAGTTAAGCTTAACGTGGAGACCAGTACTTAGCATTGAACAGGTACGTCCAGAGGCATATATATTCATATATAAATATATAGTATCCAACATTGTCTTTGCCAAAACGTTTAGCTATGAGTATAAAATCAAAGACTTTTAAAAAAAGGATCGTTGCTAAGCAACAGATTGAATGTTTTCGCGTGTAAAATCGCAGGATATCGATTGCTGACAAACTGCTCTATGATGGTATTGAAAGTACATGCATGAAATAAGAACTAATCGCGCTCAGGCAGGCGGTGTTTTTTAAACTCTAGCCACCCTGTAGGGCAAGAGTATAGTTGTAGAGGGGTCAGTCATTCTCAAGTGGAAATGATACGACCATGCGCCTGTATACAGTCCTGGAGTGGGACCACCCCACTTAAATGTATTCCACGTGAGGTTAAGTCACAATTTCTCTCTGAACCTCCCAAGCGATCGGAAAGAGCAGAGATCATTTCTGGGGGGTTCTTAATAACAATAGAACTAGTGACTAAGAAAAACGAGAGACAAAAAAGAAGAGTTGACTCTAAGAAGTTTTATGGAATAAAAGAAATATAATAAAAATGTGAAATATTAATCCTTCATTCTCGACAGCAATAAAGTGCGCTGTCTAGTGGATTATATAGCATCTATAGAACAATATTCCTACAGTATGAATTAGCCAATTTGTACTCTCTATTCTCCCATTAACCCCCCCCCCCCTAAGTGGGGATTCCGGTTCAGCACCCTTAAAATAGAGTAACTTTAAATTGTTAAAACTCTTATTCTTGTTGACAGGAATCTTGATTAACTCTTCCTGATTAACACATATCCACTTATTGTTGCCAGGAATCTTGATTAACTCTTCCTTATTAACACATACCCAAATTACCAAATTCACACCCACGCACAAAACGATAATTGTCCTAGGTTGGAACCTCCTCCCTTATCCACATACCTTGCTCCATCTGATTATTATCAGTTATTTCAATCATTGCGATATGGAGGAATTAGAGAATCAAATCAATGCTTATATTCCATCAAACCCAAATGCTTTCCTTGACTAACGTATCCATCACCTAGTGTTGAGAGAGTGTTTCTAATATTACGAACAATTGCTTGCTTGAATAAAGTTAATCACTAACTCTATAATTTAAGAGGGGGATTTTTTTGAGTATTTGAATAATAATTCCATCTTAGTTTGGTTATGACTTAGGTTTTTTTATCAAAGTTCAGAAATAAATATAAGTATCAAAATTTTGTGAATTTTTTAAAACCCAAAGAATTACAAATGGTGAAGAAAATTTATTTTTATATATCTTCCATAACTCTATATTTTAGCAACGTGATATTTTGAAAGGGGGGAAATTTAGTTTAGAGTTCCTTTTTAAAATTATTATAATTGGCGAAGTTCAGAAAATTTATAAAAATTTAATCATGGCTGCTTATTTTTAGATTTTAAATTTTAATCTTATCAGCGAATCACAAGTCATTGCCTGGTATTCAATAATTTAATAGTGTTTTCTTATTCTTTATAGAGAAACGATAATAATTTCTCCACACTAAATACTCATTCTTGTCATCTCGTTTCTGGAAGCATAAAATCAAATGACTCCCGCCTTCCCGGGACTCTTGGCTCTTAGCATTTATGAACGCAAATGTAGTATAGTGGTTTATGTCACTTTCGAACCACCTTCCCCACGATTGGTCTCGATGATAGAAAGATTTTCTATACGACATATTAAAAACGACATTAATTTTTCGACATTCTATTTATTTTTAACGCCACTCGGGTCGACTTCATTTGAGTAGAGTTGTAGATAGCTTTGTATAGGAAAGGGGGGCAAAGAAAAATAAAGAAAGAAAAGTAGCGAAACGAGTTTCGAACGCGCTTTCTGCGTCGCTGAACAGACGTTAGCAAAAGCCTTAAACTACTCGGCCCTCCTAAGTCCCCCAAAAGACTCATTCAAGCAAAGCTCGCCTGAACTTCTCGCACACTACACAGGCCCCTTCCTAGAAGCTGAGCGTATTTTGAGGGATTGAGGAGAACGGCGTCTGGAAATGTTTATCGAGGTCTAACTCTCTCCCTACCCAGCCTCCCGGGTTTGGGTACCATTGTAGATAGCTTCGTGTAGGAAAGGGAAGCAAAGAAAAATTAAGAAAGAAAAGTAGCGAAAAGAGTTTCGAATGCGCTTACCGCGGCACTGGACAGCCGTTAGCGAGAGCCTTAAACCACTCGGCCACCCTGAGTCCCCAAACGACTCATTCAAGCGTAAAGACATATGAGGGCGAACCTATCTGTGCATATTCGCGAGACTCGGAACCTCGCTGTGATTGTCGGGAGTCCCATACAACACCGATATATTTTGGTATCTGCTTTCACCGGGATTGAACCCAGGTACCGACATGTGGAGATCTAGTACCTTGACCTCTATGACATCAGGGCTCCACCCTTAATACATGCATAAATTGTCCAGATGTTAACAACTTCTGCTTGGACTTAAGAAGTTTTTGTAAGCTTTGGGATAAGACAAATACCTGACGATAACTCGGGAAGACATAGGCAGCGAAGAGGAGAAACTCTAAAGGGAAGAATAACATTGATAAGACGGAATATTTAGTTAATACTTCTTTTTAAACATTGGTACATATCAAGACCTCCCTAAATACGAACTTCTTTATTGTTTTTAGTCTGGCAGAATTCGGTAAAAAGCTCTCAGGTGTAACTCAATTATAGTACTTTGAAATTATATGGAGGTCTAACACTAGCAGGTGAAATGTAAAAGTCCACACCAAAACTAATTGTACCAAGTTAGAACAAAATATTCTGTTGTACCCAAACCAAATGTCCGATTCGTGGTAATCGTTTCCTTAGAGTCGTTTGGACATGTTTATTATAAATAATAAGTGAAAATCACATGCCACATGATATACAATGGATGTAGTTAACAGCCTAAAGAAAGGAGTTTGGACTGTTAAATACATCCATTGTATATCACGTTTCATGTGATTTTCCCCTATTATAAAAAAGCCCGTGCCCCCTCCTACTAGAAAGGCATTTAAAACCTACACTTCGTTATTCAAAAGGCTTATTGAATCAACCTTTGGGGGGTTGAGGATAGTGGTTCAGACGATGAGAGTTGTGGTTCTGATAGCGAAGAGCGCTTCACGACACAGGCTCAACCCCAACTCTTTTATTCACCTTCATATAGCGGTTAAAATAGTTTCCCCTATTTTCTACGTTTCTAAAAATCTCATTTTCTTTCTTAATTTTTAAATGGTTCACGTAATATCTTCCTCGGCGTCTTTCTGGATTGTGATGCCACTTTTTCTTTCCTTGGGCTGTTAACTACATCGTTTATTAGACATGCAGGGGAGTTAATGTTCACCTGATCATATGTGATTTGGGTTTATTTTTCAGTCCTTAAAATATTAGGTTGAAATATATTAATTCTTTTAGACGACGTAAAAAATACTTCTTGTTTACATTGTTCTACATTTTCTGAAAGCTGTTTAAAGATGTCTAGTAATGCCTAAGACAGTTTAAAGGTAAAAATACCTTGGCCTCTTTTAAACTTAAGACCGATGTTGTTTATGATACATAAATTGTGTTTGGGTGCGGCATAAACTATCTGAAAGGACAACGTTTCAATATTTGCAACGGTTGAATGAATCTCTTGAACACAAACATCGACTGGTTAACCGAAGGGCTGTCTTCCTCCTTCGTGACATTGCACATTTAAACTAAGAAAAATATTGTGTGGGGTTTGGAACTTCTCGCTCATCTTCAATATTCAGCAGACTTTGCATCATCTGCTTAGCATTTAATTTAGTCACTACAACATCACTTAAATGCAAAGGTTTACTCTGATTCGAGTGAGGTGGTAAAATATGCAAAATCATGGTTTTTTAAAACCGTCTGAATTCTTCCAGAGTAGTATCAATTACTTAATAAAACTATGGTTGCTATTTGAAATAATGATGGAAATTACTTTGGTGAGAAAATGTTTTTCTTTTATATTAATTTATTTTATACTTTACAGCCGAGACCAAAAGTTTCGGAAACCTAGAAAATTTTAGGAAATTAGATAAATAAAGGCTCGTAAGGTTTTTATTTGCATATCAATATTAATATAACAGTGAAATACTCAGGAATAAATAGCAATAAGTTATATATGCCCCAAACAATCAACAAGAATCAACAAAATACAAAATTTACCAATACATATTGTAACATCAGCAACATATAAAATAAGTAGAGCGAAGCTCTGGGACAATGACAGCATCACCAAACTGATACAGGAAGCTCAGTAGCGTGTCTAGAGTCCATTGGCAGTCATGATAGCATTTATTCAGTGTGACATGCTCTCCACAACGCTGCGACACTGTTTGAGAAATATCGGGCTGAGAGCACCTCCGAATTAATGGTGCTATCACAAACGGTGAGACGACCCACCTCTGAACTTGTCTTACAGCCCCATACCATTATAGATCAGCCAAAATGATTTGCTGTTAGCACTATGCAGTCTCAATTCCACTCCTCTCTTGGCCTCCTGCGGTCTCTAACTTTAGCTGGGGTCGAGAACAACTCGAACGTGGACTCATCGAATCATAAGACATGTCTCCACTGACACATAGTCCAGTTGCGCTGAGCACGTGTCCAAGCCAGGCGACGTCGCTTTTGATGAAGGCTGATCATCCGCTTCTGACCAGCTTTACATGACTTTAGGCCTTGTGCAAGCAGTCTACATCGGAAATTTCTAACGGATACTTTCATCAGAGTCCCTTCTCCTTTTGTCCATTCATGTTGTAACTGAACTGCAGTTTTCTTACGATTCTGAAGATTCATGCGACGAAAAGCCCTGTCGCCACGTTGCCTAGTGAGTCTGAGTCGTTCTGAAAGAGGTCGGTCTTAGATGTTTCCATTTTCTCAGATCCTCTTCAAAACTTCTGCAACACCGAACCGTGATCTACCGAACCTCCGGGCCATTTTTTAACAGCTGAGAGTCTCCTCGTTCAGCGTTCGTATCAAATTTCTTTCCTCCATGGTATATTAACGTGTTTTCACCATTATTATATCAATATCAGATATTGTCATCATGGAATATCATACTGATACCAGGATTTAATACATTTCAACAGCATCGCCATTATAGATATTTCAAGGGTTAGAAGTAAGCTTGTGCTTCTATTTTGCTTTCCAGATGTAGTGGACACATGGCTGCGAACCTTCAGCAGCATATTTATGGACATAACCAACGAAACCTTTGGCCGGGTCTGTATGTAATCAGTGAAACAGGTGAGACTACTCTTTTGTGAATAGTTTACGTTGTGGAATAATGCGAGTGAACTGAAAAATCCAAAGATGGGATTATAAATTTCAAGCTGGAAATCGCGACGTTCAAAATGAACTTCGTAAAAAATCATCAGTCATGAACGATGAAAGATGTAAAATGAATGATGAAGGTAAACCTAGGCCCTAAATCTGCTACAGTTGGAGAATGCAAAGTAGAACTAGGAAATTCACTGATTACTTTCCCCAGCCATTTGACTTATAGGGAAGGTAAAAAAAGAAGAAAAATGTGTAGTACATGGGTTAATGGTTGTGAGGGAATGACCTCGAAGGACCACCGTGAGAGGAAGCGCCCTCTGAAATACCTCTCTATTCTTTCAAGACCACGTGAACAAGCGCGAGAATTTTAGAAAGTCGAGAAAGAATCCGTCACACACTTAATCTCTCATCTTAGCTGTGTTTGTTTTCAGACACCAATCGTCCCCCTCTCCCCTGCGATAACGCCATGTGCGGCCATATTAACCCTACCCCCAGATCGCGAGGCGAGTTTGATCGTCTGGATCGACGCGTTATCATGAATTGTGTTTGCTTAGACTGGCCCCAAGTATTTGTTGGGGACTGCAATGCCCCGAGGCGTTTAGCAGAGCAGCCACCCGGGTGTCCAACCAGAAGCTCACCATCTCTCGAGGAGATCGAAACCCACCATTCACTCCGTCCAGACTGCCGTCTGTTTACGGTGAGCCCCCGTAACTCGTCGTCGTACGTCGTCGAAGATCTCGTCAGCAGGTCTACCTTCGTTAAGCTTCGGCTCTTGTTCAGAAGAAAGCTATCGAGCTCCCTACTTCCTGGAGAGTTGTGCGGCCATCTCATCTTCACCACCCCTTCAAGATTCCCGTCTTTCGAGACTGAGACTCCCTGCCGATCAGCAGAATCGTCTCGAGTTGAGATTACGTCTCTCTGAAGCAGAGAAAATCTCATTCTTTATCACGAAGTAACCCAACCCCATCTTCAAGTCCTCTGAGTCGGGACTTCCCGAAGTATCTTCTTGAAGACCTGCGCCGTTGTCTTCCACCCCCCATCCAATTCACCCGCACTTGCAGGTAAAGCGATCGTGTATGGTCATCGCCAGATTACCTCGTTAATCATCATTTAATTAATTTAACCACCATAAGTAATTTCTTCCCCCTTTTGTATATATATATATATATATATATATATATATATATATATATATATATATATATATATATATATATATATATATATATATATATAATTGCCGCTTTTTTCTTGTATATTAAAATTATATTTGGGGGTATTGTCTTTTAATATCTTTTGAACTGCAACTTGGCAAGCCATTATTCTAAACCCGGTCAACCGTAATTCGTACTCTTTTTAATCGCCAGACATAACTCAAGCGGCCTGTGTCTAGCTGTCTGTCCGTACTTGTGTAAGACTGAGAGCCGAGCTAGTCTACACAGGTATACCTCGACAATGATGCTAGAAAGAGTGTTCCTCACGCTCTTTTCACAACAATAATAACCATTTCTATGAATCTGAGAGAGTTTGAACTCTAATGAAGCACCGAGACATATATCGAAGACGCAATTACACTCACGTGAGGTTATAGTGATATTATGGAGGACTACAATATATGTTATACACTTTTCATTTATTTACAACAAGGAAATCGATTACTGCTAATACTTGCTGATAAAAAAATAATTTAATGCTTAAAAAAATAAAATCTAATCAACCTAGACCAACCAATTTGCTTCAAGGCTAATAATGTTAATATAGAATATTTTGATTAAACAAAGTATTTTAACCCTTTTGTATTGCCAGTTCATCATTTAAAATCGGACATTTCATATTGCAAAACCTATGAGAATTAAATAAATAAATGAATAGGATAAGTTAAGTGAAAAAAGAGAAGAATACTTCCCGGATGCTCAAAGATTGGAGGAAAAGTGACGAAGAGCTTGAAGTAAAAAAAGTCTAGCATGTCATGGATGAAGCTTTGTAACCAGTGACAAATTTGCATTTATACTTTAGATAAAGATTTAGATTGCTGTCACTTGAGCTTCTTCGGTAGTGGTGTTAATTAAGAAAGTTTAGCGAGCAATCAGCTTTTTTGCTTGTTTTCTCGAAATTTGAGAACAACTTCGTGTGATTATTGTTTTTGCTAGAGAAAATTTTGAGTACATATTTTCAGTGTTCACTTTTATAAGTGTTTCAGCAAAATAGTTGGACATGGTAGTGTACCTCTATTTCTTTGCGTCTCTATCTCATTATTGTATAAATTTCCGAACCTCGGAATGAGTGCTTCTTATCGCTAGCTTCTTTGCACACCCGTTTTAGAATGCACTAGGCGAGTTTGGGATGAATTTTTCGTGCTATGTTGATGGATGAAAGTCATTTTCTCATTCAGACCAGTCGAACAAGAAAATTTGACTCATTTAAATTAACATCAGTTAAATTAACAACGAAAGCCCCCTCAACATCATATACAAAGCAAACTCAGAGAAAATCATGCAAATCCAACAAAATCTATTAAAAATGCAAAGCTTCTGTCGCTCCTCGAGCAAGAGATTGCTTGGAACCGGAGAGAGCCGGAAATAATGACCACTGTTCCGCGAATGGGCCACTGTGCCCATTTTTTGAACATTTTCAGGAACATTCTATTCCATGACGAGTTATCCAGGTCTCCTTAACCAGACGTGACCCAAAGTGTTCCTCATTTCCAGAAATGCCCGACCTTCCAACAGATTCAACAGTACCAGGTCACCTCTCTTATTGTAGTAATGTAGAGACACGTATAAAAAGGATAAGTAGCTACTATTAATCAATTCTATCTCAAATAGGCGACTTTTGCCTTTTCCTTCACACCGTGTAACCACTCCTTTTTAACTTGTCTGCCCATTTCTATTGATGTGTCTTTGCCCTTATTTATTCCTTTATCATAATCCCGTAGGTAATCGAAGCGGTCGACTTACCGCTGCCAGCTAATAAAGACCGACTAGACCAAGCGAGCTCAAATCCGTACGTTCGGGTTTCTCTCCTGCCAGACTCCTCTAGCGCCAAAGAAACATCCGTCAAGAAGAAAACTCAAGAGCCCATCTTCGAAGAAACATTTGTCTTTCAGGTAACCATAGTAATTTCTAAATCATCACTTTTCCGGTAACCGGTGGAATGAATTTTTTTTAGCATTTTTGTAAACATAACGAAGGTGCTGATCTTTAACTTCCAGGTAAATGTAAGGAGGAAGCATACGTTTATTTATAAGGTACTCATGACGACAAGGCATATTTTGAGTTATCCGGTAGCTATGGCGATGACTCACATTTACTCATCCTATTACCATAGAAACGGACATATTTTCCTTAAGGGAAGCATAGCAATTGTGATCAAGTAGTATGAATAATCTGACCGTATGCAAGGACCATCCGGTTATAGAGACTATTTATATCAGAGCACTTTTCACCTATACAAACTGAGCTGAGACAACCACAGGATACGAATCACCACGCCACACCAGCTGGCAATCGACACCTTTGAACGAGGGCGACTCAGAACCTTCCCTCAATAAGCTCACCAACCAACTGCCCGTGCATCTTAAGCGTACCCGCAACAAGGTGAACATTCCAGAATGTTCCACCAAATTCCCCCAGACAGACCAATCCCCCCAAATACCAATAACACGCTCCCCTGATCATTAAAATAACCAAAAAAAACAATATATATTAAACAAGAACCCAATAATGTGTTCAAACGACACATCCACATATAGATAAAAGATCTATCCCCACAAAAATGATCACTAAGCAACAATATTTACAAACGGTCGATAACACTCCATCAGGATCGGACGTAATCGGACAGCCAATTAGGTGGTCTTATTACTCCCTGTGAACGTCGCCTTCCATCAACAGAATCGGTCTCACAAACAACTTCATCCTGTAATTCAGTGTTTGAATCATCAGAGGATGAAGAACTCGCAACAATGACTGGTCGAATGTCTAACACCTGACGTGGCATGCCGTTGCCAGCAACATTGTTCTCTGAATTGACACCAGTGACATACCCTTTATTCCATTTAGTAGTGCAACGAGCAAATGGAGGTTTAACCCCAAATTCATCACCAATCTAAATATGATCAGGCTTATATGTAATTAGTCAATGGCGCCTTTCATAGGTATATAGCAAACGTTGTGGCACCGACTTTTCATCATCCCCTGATCGTGGAGAGATATACAAAACACTGCTACTTTGGTGACAATGTTCCTCTTTCAGTTAATGTCTTTATTATTCTGTGGTATCGCTATACTATTCCATTTCCACCTGTTCTGTAAGCTGCTCTAAACATCCTAGAAATGTTCCACCTGTCACATAGCCGTTTCAACATCTCTGACCGGAACACCGTAGCGTTATCCATTAACAATTCATTAACCGGTCCTCTCTCAACAAATATCTCTTCTAGTATCTGCACTATCTCCGACGCACCATCCCTTCTGAACTCTCTCCATATATCAAATCTACTTGGTCCACAATCAACTAATGACAGGTAGAGCAATTCACAAAAATGCGTCAGACCAATTGTTATTCTGCACCAATTATTAGCAACACTCACTTCTTCTTGTCGATGGGTTAGAGGAGCTATGTCAACAGAGTGACCTTTTCTACAACAGCTAACAACCCTTTTAACAGCATGCCTGGTCATATTTGGATCCAATTTTGAGCTAAGTAAAAAGTTCTATCAATTCCCATATGATGCATATTGTGCATATCAGTAAGACTCATACTTAAGCCTGCGCAACACACATCATCATAGTTCATGTCTTCAGCAACATTAGTTGTTAACCAACTCTTTGTAGCTCTTGTTAGCACATCAGCTTTGTTCTTTATTGTTGAGACAAATGACACTACAATGTCACTCTCAGAGAATATTCATCTATCAGCTCTCTTAGAATACCCAATCGCCTTTTAACAATCATTTATGCCGCACCTTTTGTCCACACTCGTTTATCTTTCGTTGTGATAATATTTATCCACCCCTGCAATGTAACTGAATCAGTTTTCAATTCCATAGACTATAAACCCCATTTCAGTGCAAGATTAATACTTTTCAATTCAGCCTCCAGTTCTGAAACATATATATGGTTAAAATCATCTTTCTTACGCAGCCATTCAGCATCTTCAACGATCTTCTCACCTATCTCAACAACAACACAAATAGCGATGCTGCTTGCATCACACCATATAACACCGCTGTTCCCATTAAGAAAGTTCCAACATTATCAGCACCGGATCATTATTTTTTGTTTTCTCTACTCTCTCTTTCAACATTCTGACTACTTCATCACCCACCGGATCATCACTTTGTGACCATTATGCCCTTCTCTTTACATAGCTGCAAGCAATTCTTGGCCACCCAGCCAATGGGTAATGACCAACGAGTGATCCACAAATTGAAAACAATTTCCTTCTAGTTATCTTTTCTCCAACTTCCGGTACTTTGTTACTTCTCTTGAACCAAAACTCACCACCATCAAGTAGCAGCTTCAACCCTAATGCTGCACTACCGTTCAACGCTTCAGGAGACTTAGTGATCAATCAACACTTATTCAAGTGCTTAACAACTGAATCGTATGAGAATCTAGAGTTATTCACCAAAATTTCATTAATATATGAACTGGTTGCCTCTCGAGTATCTTCTCGCCTTGCGAACACAGTTTCAAGAATCTTAGGCATGATGCGAGTGGCATAATTCAGACGAAGCCTAAGTCTTGCCAAAGGGTAAGTTTTATTTTTATATTTTACTAACTGATATTTCCAGAGACTCCTATCAATTATAATTTGTAAATAGGCAGATTTAAGATCAACATTAGAGACATCAGGATTCATTAGTCTCCATTCACGAAGTCTCTTCGCATACATCAATTACATCATAGCCTGTATGACATTCTACACACTTATTTAATTCTCGAAAATCTAGCACAGGTCTGACTTTATTTTTTGTGGGTTACTCTACTGCCAATAGTGGAATTATTCCTTCATCAAATTCATCCTCCCATTGCATCAAAATTCCCTCATCAATCCATCTTTTAATTTCCTTTTCGAACTCTTCCTTCAGTTTTCCAGTCAGGTTAGTATTATAACAACTCTTCTTATTTTTAAGTTGGGCTGGCTGACTATTTTCCACACCCACCTGACAGTCTAATTCTTTCAATCAAAAGTAGCAGAAAACTCCTTATCTGTTATGCAACACACCTGTTCTTTCCCATTTTCAGTTCCTACAACTGATGCACAGCTACTTGATGACGATTTGCTGGTATGATTTATATACATCAAACTGCACTCCATTACGAGTCACCGTTACACGTCCCAGTGCTCTTATTACGTGCATTCCAATCAGCACATCTACATTCTCAATCAGATTATCAGAGACAATCGACTTTACTGTAAGAGCTCCCTCTAACACATACATATGAACAAGGCTGTCACCTTTACACCTGACATGGTGTCCATTAAATGCGTTCATAACACGTGCACCTGTACATTTTGAAACCAACCTCGACCGTACCAATGTCGAAGTACAACCCGTGTCTACCAGACATTTTACCGTTTAAGAATTGAGGGTAATCTCGATCACTGGCAAAGAACACAATTGCGCCCCAACATCTTTCGGGTAACTGTTGGCGCACCAGTCACCCTTCATTCGTTTCCCTAATTAGACTACTCACAGTTGGCAGCAATATGGCCATATTTATTACAGTTAAAACATTTCACTCACTGATCATTACAATATTTAATTAAATGTGGTCCATCACATCTGTAACACTTTATCTTAGTACCTTTTTTGCCAACAGCTGCACCCTGCTGAACACCACTGGCACCAGCTGCTACAACAGCCAAATCTGAATTTTTAGAACACAATATTCTAGCATGGGCAATAATATCTGACAAATACATTTTCATTACACCTGTCATCTGCTGTAATGATGCTCTTATATTATCTGAAAACCCATTTAAAAATCTCAATTTTATAATCAGATCTAAACCAGCACTGTCAAAACCTTCTAAACCAGCTAGTTGTCCTATTTCATTGGTATAAGAATACACCTGTTTTCCCGACCACTTAATAACCAATTTTGCATAAGCAGAGAAAGTATCATAAGCAAAGGTTCTCTCAACTTAGCCTTGATCATATTAGCATCAGCTTGTGATGCCTTGTCCAATTCCAAATACAAGGCAAGGGCATTACCTTTTAAATACAACGGCAAAAAAACTAGCTAAATCCAATATTTTTTGCAATTTGGCAATGAGTTAAATTTTTTTAATCTATGCCACGTCATCTTCACCGCTGAAAGTTCTAATTATATCAGGCGAAAAATTAACCGCCATGTTGATATGCCTTTTGCCTAGATAACTTGTAATCAAGTAGGATGAAAAATCTTACCTTATGCAAAGACCATCCGATTATGAACAGTATTTATATCAGAGCACTTCTTACCTATACAAACTGAGCTGAGACAACCACAGGATACGAATCAACACACCACGCCAGCTAGCAATCGACACCTTCGAACGAGAACAACATAGAGCCTTCCCTCACCAAGCTCGCCAAACAACTGCCCGTGCATCTCAAGCATACCCGCACCAAGGCGGTCATTCCTGAATGTTCCACCAAATTTCCCTAGACAGACCAATTCCCCCAAATCCCAAACATAACAATAAACAATCTTCGCCTTTTAGATAACCATGGTGACAGGCAAATAGTTGTCGTTTTTATAACCTGTATATGGATATACAAATGGTATTGGTAGAATTGTGATAATAATTCTTTAATTTATATATTAATTATATAATTAACTAAGTCAAAAGCTTTCATTAGAACACTAGTTCATAATTAAAGTTGATTCGATTTTTCACTGAGCTATCTTGGTGACGTTGGCGAACATTTTTTGTGGGGACAACTGATTGGTTTGACGTCACAAGTAATCTATCCACCTCAGTTGTACCCAACCCTCCCTCCCACTGTCTCCTTTTTTCCCACCATTGTAAGAAAAATTGACCAAGCGGGCCTTGTCGTGCTCTTCACACTCACACGTGTGCTGGCCTAGTTGCCCCTACCTCCCCCTTTTGGTGGTATGATTGCCCCCAAACTCCCTAGGACGCGGAGGAATGAAGTTTGCCTTCTCACACCCCGAGTCCTGCCTCACGATTGAGTTTGAATGATCACAGTTCGCCTTCGACTTGACGCGTCAACATCTCAAACTTCCAACACGTTTCATTTCTTCACCTTTAAAGTACAGTCCTGTGGGTTTCGATATTAAGATCCAAATTCCGAGTCTACTAAGGTAAGTACACGATTTCTTATTCTCGGGACAACGGAGCCTGTCCTTCAAATTTTCCCTCTTACCAACTCTTACCAACTCATCCCCATTTCATCTACCTTTCTAAACTGTGAACTACCAAGGGTTCTCTGGTCTGACTCCAATTAGAGAATCTCCCCTGAAAAGACCACATATATCTTTTCAAAACCTCACTCTTATTGATCGCTTTTTCCTTTCCCTGGCCTTTAACCTCATCGCCCTCTTGCTAACTAACTTAATACGTTGGTTCCGCGCCTTTAAAACTTAGGCATTGGGACTAACACCATGCCTATGATATAAAAGTTCAGTAACCTTATTCGAATGACGTCGCTGATTGGTTTGAGGTCATAAGAGATCCGCCCACAAACCCACTTCAGCTGTACCCCCCCTCCCCACATTCTCGCCTGGCTAGATTTAATGGAACTCGCACACTTAATACTTACTGAGTTTATATCTAATTTTAGTAAATGAGATATGTTTAGACATTGTTTCTGTGACAAGGGTCCCTTTCCATTCCACATCATTAACTATAGGAGAATTAATCAAAAATTATGTCTAGGGCAAGTTAGAGAGGTTTGGCAGATACAAATTTCGAGTAAAATAGTTGAAAATAATTAGAAGTGCTTAATGAGGCATGAAAAGGCAGAATTGTTCTAACTTAGAAGCATAAATGATTTTTTGATTTTTAGTAAATGAGATAAAGGTCACTGATCCGCCATTTTGTTGACCCTAGTGATGTTTTCTTAACGAAATATGAAAGGCTAGATTATTCTACATAAGATGGCATACTAGCTTTTTCTCTAATTTGTAAAGGTATAAAAACGCATATCAAACCGTTCATTTGTCCTATAAATCGTGACTTGCTGAGAAGTAGACTTTTACTCATTGTTCAGCTGATTTAACTTAAAGTTGTAACTATATACAATATAATAGAACCACTGATGATGCGGAATGGAAGTCCAGTAAAGAGATAAGTGCTCTTCTAGAGTATATTACCTTTTATCAGTTCATCGCGACGTTTACAGAGTACCTAAGTATTTTTTTATTTTTTTTGTAACTTGTTTTTCTTAAAGTAAATGTCGTTGGAATGATGGATTTAATGTTTGAATTAAAATATGTATATTCTACAGGTTAATACATCTATTATGACCGTAAAGTGAGCATTAATACATACTCATTCAATCCTATAGTTACAGAGGGTGTTTTGAAGGTAAATATCCATGGAGGATGAGGAAGGAAAACTGACATAAGAACTCTCTGATTCCATTTTCACTACTTTCAAAACCTTCCTCATTTCCTACCTTTATATATAGTTTCACGAATGAAGGTTGTGGGTGATATGACATACCTTGAGGTAGGTAGGAGTCAGACGACTTAGAGTAGCCACTCCATTTTACTAAACAAAGCTTGTTTTTCCAATGTTTTTTCCCTTCAACTATCCTCTCTACTAAATATTTCATACGGGAATCAAATTTATTTTCTCTAGTTCTTCTACATAATCCCCCTTCAATATGTTCTCGATTTAAATCTTAAATATAATACAGGTCTATTACTGTTAAAATTCCATAAATCTTGTAGATTTCTTCACTCCACTCTGCTTCATATTTGTTTTAAATTGATGCAAACCCGTGTGATCCGAACATATTCACTGATCTTAGAAACTTTTTTTTATTTCTAATTCTCTGATTCGGTATAGCAAAATCAGGCATAACTTTAAACTTTGTGTTCTAAATCATTTATATGTCTAGAATATTTATAAGCGTTTGAAAAAAAATCATCCATGACGTCTATGTATTTCCCTGTATTATTAAAAGTAAAATATCTGAAAAATCTTTCCTTTATTCTTCTTTGTACTCGCTCTACAAGACTAGCTTTCTTTAGTGAGTGAACATGATTTCGGAAATAGGCTTTTCATCTTCTTCCCTTTAAAGTCTCCTCAATCATCAAAAAATGCATTATTGAGCAAAATAAGAGAACGATTTTCCTATATTAAAATATTTTCAAAAATCTGATGAGCAGGGAAATAAAATTTCCATGGTATATAAAGGAATGCCTTTAATATATTTTATGAAGATTTCATATGATACAATCAGATATTCAAGAAATAAAATTAAATAAACTAAAAAAAAAATAGTGACACGTGTAAAATAAGAGAACGATTTTTCCACTGACATTCTAGAAGTTTGTTTAAATCATCTGGTAACCTTTTGTTCTGGTGATAAGAACTGTACAACCGCTTCGTTAGACGCTCTGCAAGTGACAGACTTAACCTTAAATGTGTTAAAAATTTTGCCAAGCATGGAGGAGGCAGCGTCATGGTATATAGGATGTTTTCATCTGAAGGAGTTGGTCCGCCAGTGCGACTAATTAGAACTATAAATACGAATGTGTATCAAACCTCCTACAACATGTTATACCATATAACAACATGTTTGGTACACATTCTTACCTTCACTCCGAGGATCTTTGAACCAGCCAGCAGTATTTATATAGGCCAAAAAGCCATGTCATACTGCAAAGTGAGAAAAATACTATTTCGAAGAAGAAAATATCGAAGTAATGAAGTGGCCTGCTCAGAACCCGAACCTGAACCCAATTGAGAACCTTTTGAAGATCATTAAAGACTAAGTTAAAGACTAGCAGCCTTAAATTGTGACGGATTTATGGACGAAAATTGAGCAAGAATGGAACAAAATAACACGATAATCTTGCAGGAAACTGATGAGGTCCTGTTGTCATCAGTGTGTCCAAGTAATAGAAATAAAAGGCTTCAACATCTTATACTATGTTGGTGTTTTAAGTTTCATCTTTGTCAAATCTTGCTTTATTTCTAGTGAATTTTCTTGCTAAACAATTCTGTGAAGGATCGTTCTCTTATTTTTCCCGTGTCAATATTTTATTTTGTTAGTTTATTTGGTAAAATTTCTTAAATTTACGATTGTATCATATGAAATTTTCCTAAAATATAATAAATTCATACGTTTATGTACTATGAAAATTTCATTTACTTACTTATCATATTTATGAAAATATTTTAATAAAGGAAAATCATTCTCTTATTTTGCTTCGTAATGTATATAACCTGGAATCCATCCGGTGTTTTCCATGAGATATCGTATAGCTTTTGACACTATCCTATCCATCTTCTCCTTTAAAGGAATTAACCATAAATATCTAGAATAGACGTGAATTCAAACAGAATATATCGTACACCATAATTAAATTTTGAAACTTTTGCATTACAATGAAATGAATCTGCCAAATCTCATTTCTACCTTGTGCTTCTACATGTTTTGGCTTGAATCTCTTTCGCACGGATTTGTGTAGAGTATAACTATTCATTCACGAGAGAAAGCTTTCTACGTCTGATCTTTTAGTAATCTTTTTTAGAAATTGAAGTAGTCGATTTACCCCACCAAATGATGTTGTCAGACTTGGAGATATATCAACCGAACCAATCGGCGATTCATTTTTAAATGAAAAACTGATAGGTTTACACTTTTTTATAACCATTCAATAAAAGTATATTAAAAATCTATTTATTTTGCGTCCAGACTAAAATAGATAATTTCAATTAGAATTTTATGGATATTTCAACCTTATTACTTTGTACGCATTTGCTGATTCTCTAAATCAAAAGAGTCTGGTTAATCCAATCAGGAAACGGTATTTGATATACAGCGGATAAAGATTATCAATGGGTATTTATAGTTTTGAAAATAAATATCAGAAGTTTTTTTTATATGATCTAAAATTTGAGTAAACGTACTTTTTTTATGAATCGTGCTGTAATAACAATTATTTATATTTGGGTTAAACTTAAACTTTCTTCTTGCAAGTCTTGATGAGGCATTTTAGTGGCTCTCCAAATCTGGATTTACATGCTGATACTGAGTGATAAATAGATATTCTATTATATTTTCTTTATAAGTAATGGTGACGTAGTCGTAAAGATCCCCGAAGACAAATTCTTTAAAAGTTCGATAGTGTTCCTTCTCATGTTCAGAAAACAATGAAACTTATCAAACCATGCATATTTTATATACACAGCTTTGGTGATGGTAGGGGGAAGTTTTCGACATTCATTGAGGCCGTCTTTGAATCCAAGATAACAAGCATCAATCATATTTTGTAATCACTTCAGCTGACATAAAATTCAATGAAACTCGCCTTCAAGTTGTAGAAAAATATCGACTTCATATTCGTTGTACAGTGCGTTCTTAAATCGTATAGGAATGAAATCTTCGTCCCTTTTCCAATAAATACCGAAATGTAAAATCGGAAATACTTTAATGGTTTGGTCTCACTACACAATTTAGTGGTTTTGCATCATAGTCCTTTACTAGTCGATCTACATGGTGGATATTTCCTATTTTTAACCTGTGTATTGCCTAAAACACCAGCCAAAACTCATTTCCACTGAGGAATAGTTTATCTTTATAGCGAGATCTTGCGTAGGTATTTTCAAAAAACACAATTATAACAGGCTTGTGGCTAGTAATCTTCAAAATGCTGAATTTATTAATATATTCTTGTTGTATAGTATCCTTCACCTGAAATCGAGAAATAGCTTCTTACGTCTTAGTATTTATGTGAATCTGGGCACACAATGAGACAAAAAGTTCGATATAGTTAGCCTTTGCCGGCGTTGCAATATTCATGTGTTATTACGTATTAGCATACCGGCGGAGTTGCCATTTCACTGTTTACAAATCTTGAATTGATCTGTCTAGTTGCCATTTTTCATCTATGAAATGAAATTGATTATAATTCAACCAGTTCAATAGTTTTCGCCGTGGGAGAAAAAGAGAAGTACGGCATGTAATTGTGCGAACCACTGATTTTGATACAAACGAAATTAGTATGTGAATAATTGTTTATGACATTGCGAGTTTTTTTATGATTGATTTAGGGAAATTAAAAGATACTATTAATTTTACTCTTACTTCCTCCCAGAAGGTTGGGAGTGTTTTTTTCACGTTCTAGCTAAATCGTTGATGTTAATTACCCATTCATTATCACAACTGAATCATTGTGTATTTTAGTGCCTGGTAAATTAATATTCCTCTTTCACGAGCACTAGCCTCCAGTGTTACCAGTACTTCATCTGTGTACTCGTTTATTTGATCATCATTAATTTTAACAGTAGGGGGATGCACAGTCTTAATCGTACTGTTTCAAATAGGGTTCCAACGTCATCTGATAAAATATAATACCTGCCTGGTGGACCAAGCAAATATTTAGTATAGTAGTCAACTCTCTCTCAAGAGATAAAAGTCTTTCTTGCGATGGGATTAGGTTTGAGGGTACTTACCTCTCTTTTTTGGGATAAACAATAATGTTTTTTTTATTTTAGAAGGTTATAAAGTATAGGTTTTAGAACAGAGAATAAGATTGGTAGGAACGATCTTCCACGTTGATTTATTATTTTTTCTTTAGATTTATATGACCTGGCTTCCGAGCTAACATACGTATCGACCGTTTGATCATGATATCTTTTGTGGATGTGATGTTACCATGGGAACATAAACTTTAATTAGATTAAGACATGCTTCACATAGACATTTTTTCAAAATCATTATCCATGCTTCCGATTATTGATTTTGATTTTTTTTAGAAAGAGTGGGTAAGGCATGGAATGGATGCGCATATATTTTCATTATATGGCTCATTCTAAAAGATATACGGTTTCGACCTCGTTTTGAAATATTCCCGTCCCCAAGGTAAATCATACACTATTTCTCGGATTGAAATCGCAGAGCAAATATCCATAGGATCTTAAGACTGATTCTCTATATACCTTCATGAAGCTAATCCCTTCCAGAGGCATTATTTGTCCAGCGAATATATTTATCTGGGAGTTGTCTCTCTTCTGGTTTAATAATATTAGATTGTGACAGTTTAAGGTAATATCGTGTATGTACAAGTTTTTATAAAATAGATTTTGTGCTAATAGAAATGTGGAGATATTCCTGTGATGGAGGACACTGTGAATACCTCTGTTATATTTGTATCTATCTTCTACATTAAGTCATCTGAAATAAGGAGAGTATGACTTATTCCATCCAAAGATGACACATCATAGACACTCTCGTGAAACATAACTTCATTTTTAATTTCTTTATATTATTTCTGCTATACAGTGTAACACCAAATGACTCTATTAAAGCGTTGAGTAAACATATACCTATTTCGCAGTATACGATAGAGGAAGTGCGTTTTTCCGCTAGACTTTCGCCCAATGATGAATGAAGTACATGGGAAGACGGACATATTTTTTCATACTGCTTTCACACATGCTCTCCTTCTCTACAATGAATGAGGCAATTTATTGCGGATTACTATGTATGTACATTATTTAAAATGGATGAATAAGAAGTTTAAGAATAGAAAATAAGTGAAAGTAGATGATAATTAGGATGGGGATGTTTCTTTCTCATAATATAAATAGGCTCACCTTTCATAGATGTTCTCATAAAATTATCAACGACTGTAAATCATACACGTGTAATATGAATGCTCTTCACCCATCAAGTTATGTATGTTAGAAGGCAGAACTCACTTTATTTACAGTTTCACCAACACAAACTTCCATCATAGAGAGTAAATATCAATCTTAATATCCCCTTAGCAATATCTTCTCCGAGCTCATTCCGTTTGAATATTATGCATCTGGTAACGGACACTGTTATCTAGACCCGAGTGAGGTTTATCTTTCCATTAACTCAAGAATGGTGAAGGAAAAATATAACGAACTTGAAGATAGCAAGAATAGTTTTCCGAAAAATAATATTCTTCACACTTCGTTCAGCAATGCTGACATTTAGGAACGTACTGGTTTATTCTTTAAAAATGAATGCAATAGAAAGAGAACTATTGTATCGAAATAAAAATGCGAAACTAGTTTTTCATGGATGGTTTACGAAAGACGTTCATCTATGTTTGCCTATAATACTACCGGCAGCTTATATGGTTAATTTGGAGAGCAGCCAATGACCTAAGTCTCACTTGGTAGCTGTATTTGTAGATAAAAAATTTGAGAGTTAGTTTGATAGCCTATGCGTAGGGTTCAAGAAGGAGTTTTATATTCATAAAAACTTAGTAAAAATGAACAAAATTGTTATCGCTAATCGATTTAGAGTTCAGTTATTTTCAGACTCACGTTTTGTTGGTTTCTTAATTCGGCCTAGCGGCTGCCTGGATGCTTCTTCGGTGAAGTTTTGAGTTCAGAAGGCTATGACTCTAAAAATAAAAAAAAGCCCCTTCTTGCTTAGTAGAATGGGTAAATGGTCATCGGAGATTTCCACAAAGGTAAAAGGAATCTTGGAGCGGGATTAGATATTCTTTATTCGGCGGCAACTTTGGAATCGTCTTCGGATGACTTTCCTTGACAAAAAATTAATCTTTTAACGCAGTCCAGCTCTCGTTTTACATACACGGCCCGTATACATGCGGTATTTTGACTTTTCACTCGAATTAATTTCTATTCTTTCTACTTACATTAACATTATTTTATAATAAAATTATTTTTATTTAAATCACTAATATATGCATATTACAGAAACAAAACAAAACCATTACATTTGTTGTTTTCTTAAGTCTACCTCTCATGGTTGGCAACTATCACCATTTCTCTTTTTAGGTGATCTAAGCTATAAATAGTCTTTGTTTTCAACAATTAAACCTGGTTTATATTAAATATATTGAAAAGATAAAATGGAAACTACTATCTATAGACTTTTACATGAATTTATATTTATTAATCAAAAAATACTATATTCCACTCTTTCATTTCTTTTTTCCTTTCTTTAATTCGTTTAAAATTATTCAAATCATGGAAATTTAAATTATTTAGTTATCGGTAAAAATAAACAAGTGATTGAGAAAATGACAATAATTTGGAGAAATATAGCTAACTAGGCTGTTTAATTTTTATTATAATGCAAAGGAGAAGTATTTACAATTTGAGAACAGTGCTCAATTTACAGCACTTATCATTGTATTACCTCTACATGGAATGTTATTTTGGTTTACCGCGAATCCATTATAAGATTTCATAAGACTCCAACGTGTTCATTTTTGAGGTCTCTTCGGTATTGTAATTCAATCTTGCAATTTGAGCACGGTAATTTTATGCTACCATGTAATCTGCAGAGTATCAATTAAATAATTATAGATATAAATAAAATAATTCAGAGTACTTTTTTATGTTTATTTAGATATTAATATGTATAATATGCATATTTAAATTCAAATGTATGTAAAATCAATCATTCAAACGGCATTAACTTAAAACGAAAAGTTACAAAAAATACGAAAATTATTTACTCTGTAAACGTTGCGATTAAGTGAGAAAGCGTAATATGCTCAAGAATGGTTTGATATACGTTTTTTATACCTATAAAAATGAAGGGAAAATTTATTTGCCATATTATGTAGAATAATTCAGCCTTTTCATATCTCGGTAAGTAAACGTTGCTATGGTCACCAAAATGACTGAGTAGTGATCTTTATCTCAGAAATAATGTATAGACATCTCATTTACTAAAACTAAAAAATTATTTACTCTACTTAGTTATAATAATTTTTGCCTGTTCCTGCCTCATTAAGCACTTCTAATTATTTTCAACTATTTCACTCGAAATCTGTATCTGCCAAAACCTCTCTAACTTGCCCTAGATATAATCTTTGATTAATCTTCCTATAGATAAAAATGTGTAATGAAAGGGACCTTTGTCTCAGAAACAATCTCTAGACATATCGAATCATTTACTAAAATTAGATAGAAAATCAGTAAAGATTAATTGTGCGAGTTCCATTAAATCTAGCCAGGCGAGAACGTGTGCGAGGGGGGTGGGTACAGCTAGGGTGGGTTTGGGGTGGACCTCTTTTGACATCAAATCAATCAGTGACTTCACTCGTATAAGGTCACTGAACTAGTATATCATAGGGATGCAGGGAAATAATGGGAGAGATGGGGAGGGGAGGGTACAACTGATGGGGGTGGATACCCTATGACGTCAAACCAATCAGCGACTTCCGCCCACAAAAGATTGCCAACGCCACCAATATGGCAGAGTGACCTGCTATTCTAATGAAACCCTTCAAGTTAATTAACGTATAAATATATATATATATATATATATATATATATATATATATATATATATATATATATATGTATATATATATACACTCGTATATACTAAAAGATCATTCTTACAATACTAATAATATCAATTGTGTATCTATAAATACAATTTAATCATAAGCTATGTTATCCATTTTAAAATTGTATTCTATATATCTGCACTCTCCATCAAAACTTTTTAGACATCGACCTAATGTGCGAAGAAGTCGATGGTCAAATATTGGAACATATAAAAAGTGGGATGCTTAAGGAGAAATGTGTTTGAAGCTCACTTCAAATACTGAGATGAGATAGGAGAGGTACAACTGAGGTGGATGAATCCCTTATGTCGTCAAACCAATCAGCTACTTCACTCGAATAAGGTCACTGACCTCGCAAATATGCGACTCTGGATTAGTTTAACAAAATGGCGGACTCGGCATTTGTATTACCATACTACTACTACTGCTAACGTACAACGGTATGTCATTTACAGAATGATATACATTACGATTTGCTCTTCCAATACGTGATATATTAGTTTTTTGTTATCTGCCAACTTTTTTTAGCTACACTTTTATGGTAAGGAGGTTGCACTGAAATAATAACGATTTGCAGTTTCTTAGCCCCCCCAAAAATGCTATGTACAACGGTATGTCATTTACAGAATGATATACATTACGATTTGCTCTTCCAATACGTGATATATCAGTTTTTTGTTATCTACCAACTTTTTTTAGCTACACTTTTATGGTAAGGAGGTTGCACTGAAATAATAACGATTTGCAGTTTCTTAGCCCCCCCAAAAATTCACGTTAAAACTAAAAATAAGAACAAAATAAAAAATAATTTTTAATATTTAGCGGAAACCAACTTTAACATCATTCATAAAATCAGAGTGCCTCTCCTAACCTAGGTTAGATAAGGTTAAGTTAGGTTAAAAGTGTAGTTTAAAAGAGCTGGTAGATCAAAAAAGATGGTAAATCACTTATTGGAATAAAAAAAGTGGGCAGATCACGTAAAATGACCTGGAAGGACTCCTAAATAAGGCCAAACTCTGCATTAGTACGGGTAGGTAAAGCTAAATATTTTTAGAAATGTACGTAGATGGGGAAGCTGGGTGCGTTCGGTACGGTCTCAGCTCTCCTTCCCCCAAGCCCGGAAAATTGTTAAAACTCTTCTTCTGTTGATGTTCTTATTAAAAAAAATAAACCTGCATTCACAGCATCAGGATTGGATTGATTAAATCATTAAAATTGATTTATATATGAGTCCTTTCCGCTGCAGGAGATTGCGAGTGATTCGAGCATGAAATATATACAAAGAGGCCAAATGAATCTGAACTTCCGAATCTAAGTATTTATCGATCAATTAATTGTACATGATGCTTTTATACGACTGTACATACTATACCATATTAAGTGACTACCGTATTTCGCATCCCACAAATTTTTTTTCTAAAGAAGAGGCTTTACTATGCCCTTTTGCATTTAATTGATGAAGCACTTATAGGGACATCTAGATGTCATAGGTGAGATTTCTGAACGACAAAGAGAGGACGACTAAGCTGATGAGCGAAATTCCTTTGCCCTCAAGCCGTCTGCCACTGGCGTGGAAATAGCATCTTAATCCTCTCCGGTACCCGGGTCGAAACACCGTAATTAAGGCAGCTAAGTCTCAAAAGAGTTTAGATTGCCGTGAAGGCTCCTGTGTCTTGCGATTACTATATTTCACCCAGTCTTCTGAATGAAGGGGTTGCCAATGATGCCATAAAATAATTCACATGCAATACGAAAGGGAATTGATTGAGGAAATATATCACAATGGCCGAATGGTTAAATAAAACATGAAATAAGCACCAATATGGTATATGTCAGAATTCAATCCTATGATTGGAAATGAGGTGAAAAACCTTGTAAGACTAATACATTGTATAGACGTTTACATAAAATTAGAATGCAAAATGGCACACCTTGACAAAACCATAGTGCTCATGCTATAGGAACATCTTGATAAAATTGGGGACTGGAAACGTCATGCGTATGAAATGAAAAATAATGTTATTTACATAAAATTGAAATGGAAAAAAAACAAACAATTTGGGAGTATTGTGTGAATAAATCGTTGGGAAAAGTGATGACTTAATCATTAATTTAACCTCGCTTTAGTGCGATATATTTGATTATAACACCTGAATGGTACCGAATTGGGGTGCATTGCTTATAACATCTGAATGGTACCGAATTTGGGTGCGATTGCTTATAGCAGATGAATGGTACCGAATTGGGAGGGGGGTTACTTATAACACCTGAATGGTATTAAATTAGGTTGCGATTGCTTATAACACCTGGATGGTACCGAATTTGGGGTGCAATTGCTTATAACACCTGAATGGTTCCGAATTGGGGTGTGTAGAAGTCTAAATACCCCATACATTAGTGTATACATAAATACACTGACACAGCTGCGTGTCCCCCCCTTATTCTAAATTCGCCTTTCGCATCGAATCTCCCTCACCCCTTTTCGCGCTGTCATAAACCTGCAGCTTGAGACGAGGAAAGATCGGATGACGGCGAGGCGTAAATATTTCGCTTGTCCTGGCAGCAAACAAAAGGTCTTTTGCGCGACGATACGGATTTTATGAGAATTCTGTGCTTTCTCTTGATTTTAGCTCATGAGGGAAATAAAAGGGAAACTTCTCCCTGGAGTCAGGCAGAAGATCTTGGACATACGTTGTGTGTGGAACTAGTCGTCCCACAAAGGAAACAGTTCGCCCCCGTTGCAAGAAAGAAACTTCGGGGAATTGGTTGTGACCGTCACGGTACTTGTAGGTGCCAAACTTCTCACAGACCCCCCCCCCCCTCCTTCAGACTCAGAGGTTACACAGGACCTCCCTCTGCAGATTACCCTAGACGTAGCTAGGTAATCATTTTGGCTACCCACTCCAGGAGCCAATAATCGAAACGGACACTTCGAGAGAAGAATTCCGATTTGAGTTACAGTCTGACTCGACTTCACGATCCGGCCTAGGATCATTACATCAGGACACCGGTCTAGGATTACCCACACATTCGGTAACCTCGGACGACAAGGCTAAGTGTAAACATCGTCAGAAGAAGAAGACCTTCACCGTAACCCTCCAAATACTTATGAACTACAAGGTATCGTTAAAGTAAATTATCCCTTCCCCTAACTTCACCAGTTCAACCGTCAACTAGAATTTTCATCCCGAGCGAGCTCATAACCTAGATTATTTCAAGTGATTAATTCAGTGCTTAATTCCATAATATTCTTCAATTCATTCTGTCGGGTGCAATTAAGACGCAAGCATCCTAGTGCGTAGAATTCAAGTGTAATCCCTACGACATTATATATAGACTTACCTGTTCAGTGCAAAGACTAATCTTATTTATACCTATATATGTTATTTCATATTTCTAATTCATGTACATTAAAGATTATTTTTGTATCTGTGTGTTTAACTATTTTGGACGATCCTTTGGCAATTGATAGGCAATCCACTCGGCTTAATTCTCAATATTACATAAGTCCACCCATGACTGGCTTTTACTGAGTGAAACACACTCAGGGGATGATTATTTTGATTTTGACCGAAAGGGACGCACCGGGGTTATTCTTATTCACTGGAAGTGGCTACGGTAGGTGCATTGGCTACACTTCACCTCTACTTCACATTAGTGTGGGATTATAATATATGCCTAGGAAGTGGGACTGGGATTACCCACTCACTAACCCTCGACAGGGTGCGAGTGCTTATAACACCTGAATGGTACTGAATTGGGGTGTGATTGCTTATAACACCTGAAGGGTACCAAATTGGGGTGCGATTACTTATAACACCTGAATGGTATCGAATTAAGGTGCACTTGCTTATAAAACCTGAACGGTACCCAATTGGAACGCGATTGCTTATAATACATGAATGGTACCGATATGGGGCGCAATTTCTTATAATACCTAAATGGTACCGAATTGGGGTGAAATTCCTTATAAAACCTGAATTATACCGAATTGGGGGGCGATTGCTTATAAAACCCGAATGATACCGAATTTGGAGGCGATTCCTGAATAAGAATAAACTAGTTAATTTTAGGAATTCACGGGCGTTTGTATATTAAGTTTAACGTATTTTTTTGAATATACGAAAGTGTTATACCATAAGTTCTACCGCACGGCTGTTTCGGTCTAGGAGTAAGGAGTAGCAGATCCATTTTGATGTCGATTGGTTGTTTTGGGGGTGGGCGTAGGTTTGAGATTGTTAAAGTGTGCCCAGAGGTGTCCCTTTTTCATTATAGGATAAATGGATTTGTAAAGGGTGCGTTGAGTAATTTTTTTCAGGTGGTAAGTCTGAATTCCGCGCCTGCGGGTTGTCTGGTGTCTGTTCTCTCTTCTTCCTATCATAGCAGAATCAGCTGTGCATCGTTTGTGAAGGAAGAAACATCATGGCTGATATCAATCATCCCCCAAAATAGGAAAGGCAAGCTATGCTGTTGGGATTCATGCCGGGAGTTCAAATGCGAAGATCTCCGAGTGTTTGGGTATCAATTTGAGGAAGGTACAAACGATCAGGAAAGATATGGATAAGTCAGGTTGTGATTCGGGAGGTAAGGAGCTCGGAAACTTCACTATAAGCATTCCAATACAAAAACAAACCCAGAATTTGTCGTGGAGATCCAGGCGATCATTGATAAGGTCCATAGCCAGGAAAGGCTGAGTGTCAGAGTCTCTCATCAGGCAGTTGTCCATGAGGACATCCGCTACTACTCATAGAAAGTGAGAAATAGCCAGATTTTGTGGCAAAAGGTGAAAGAAAAGCCTAAGGAAGTTGTTGCTCAGCTTGTGAACAAGCTGAACCATCTTATCAAGTCTGACATGCTTTGGTTCTTCTTAGACGAGAAAATTTCTGGCAGGGTCAAGTGGTGAACTCGTAAAGCAAACGCTCGCTTGCTGTCTCCCCTCCCCCCCAAGATGTAGATTAAGTCACGAAAATCGAGGTGCTGCTCAAAACATAGTTTGGGGGGTGGCAGATATTGAGGCCAAGTTATGCCCTCGATTATATTCCCGAAGGGTTTCAGTAACAATATAAAGAGCTACATCAAGTGTCTGGAGGGGTTGGTGTTGCTTAGGATCCTGGTGATGTCCGCTAGAAATCTGTAGGTCGGGTAGCATGACTCTGCAGCAAACCACGCAAGTAGGAGGACTTAGTCTTCTCCATATGACAACTTCTTTAATCACATCACTCCGAACTTCTGGCATTCTAACTCCCCACACTACAACCCTCTGGACTATTATGGTTGGAGTGTGGTTGAGAAAGCAACAATCAAGTCCCCTCTTGCCACCAAGGTTGAGCTCAGGTCCAGATTCACCACACATTTCATCCAGCTAAACAGAAGGACCATCGATAATGCCGGCAGCAGGTTCTAACATCACCTGGAACCCGTGGTTGAACCCGATGGCAATTTCTTCAACTCTTTAACATGTAACTTTAGTTAATATAAATGTATAAATGAGCTCTCTGTTGTTTTTTTTAATATTTAAGGTGGGTACCAAATTATCTACCGCCTTCTCCATTACCTCGTAATACTCGTATATTGTAGAAGGCCTTGTGCGGGGTGGAAAAACTGGTAAGTACTTGTTGATTGAGCCAAAAATATCATAGCATTTTTCCAGGTCCTTTGAGGTAAAGGATTTCTATCTGGGTAGTTTTCAGGCTACCAATGGTACAACTATGTTTATTCTATCTTGCAGATTAAGAATGAATGGCTTCTGAAGCTATCTCTTTCTCGTGTGACGAAAATGTTACCTGGAAGAGTAGGCTAAATTTATAACTCATTTGCAAAGGGGAATAGCTGGTATCCGGTTTGGGAGAACTGCACAATGCTAGAAAAAGAAGGGCACTTTGATGAGGAATTGTATGGATTCGCTCTTGAAACGCATTAATAGAAGGTTGGCAGGACTTGTATAAATGTTTCCATTCACTCTGAGCTTTAATAACTGTCTGAATTCTGTTATCCGAAATGATTTGGACTGGTGCTCCAAATCGAGAGATGTAATTATTGATAAAGGATTTAGATATATCACAGATTAAAGAAATGTTCGAGCAAGGCAGGGTAATTCAGATAGAAATAAAACATCATTTCTTACTTGAGCAGAAGGCATTTTCCAGGAGGTTTTTCAACTTGCCTCATACTTCTGGTAATTTGGTCTGACAATACAAAAGAATATATAAAACACGGGAAAAATAATTTTATTAAGTTTGGGCGATGAAAAATATTTACTTTTAATTCTTAACTTACATAAGCTAAGAATAAATTTTTTAATGGTCCACTTTCTAAGAATTAATGTTTTAACGGTCCACTTTCTAAGAATAAGTGTTTTAATGGTCCATTTTCTAAGAATAAATATTTTAATGGTCCACTTTCTATTTTTTTAGCTCTCACGTAAAGATGAATATTAATAATAATTATTATTATTATATTTACTTAAATAACCTTGTTATTTCTGAAGGCATGGGTATCCTAGATGTTGAATGCACTTTTGAGGGTGAAAGAAAGTAGTGACCTGGACATTGCCGAGGGGGGACGTGATGCAAAGTAGTTCAGGAACCAGTATGTAGACGAAAGTTGTACTCTTTGTATTAAGACGTTGTCAAAAGGTATAGAGTACTTTTGTTTTTCTTTGGTCAAATTAGCGATCGGGAGAGATCACTAGGAAATATATAAGAATATGGAAGGTGCTTCCAGGTTTACGTGTCACCTACAGTACGTCTGTACAGAGAGAAATGGCCTTGGACCTTCAGGAGTATTTCTTTAACATCAGTCATAAAGAATAATTGCAATATCTGAAGAAGCTTTTGATTGATATGCATTTATTTACTAGAGGTTAAGAGTATGATTAAGGGATGTATTGGATGTCAAAGTTGTAAAAGGTGCAAGTTTGGGACTATCTGACCAGATAATTGTGCTGTGTAAGTTTAAATTGGTTGGTGCATGAATGAGATGGCGTAATAAAGGTGGAAAGGAAAGACAAATCGAAAGTGTAAGGTTGTTGAGTGAGAAAGCTGAAAGAGTACGTAAGAAGGAGGGTAGGAGAAAGCAAGTGCAAACATAAAAATAGAGAAAATGTGGAACAAATCTAGGGAAGTCAAATCAGATAAGTATCGAATGGAAAAACTTCGAAGACACTTAAGCGCGGTTTAACAATAATCAAAATAAGTATATTCAGCTGTGAAAATATGTAAGTCGGTTTACATTAAAAATATAGAAAACAAACTATTTTCACACTAAAACTTCATTTAATTTGGTCATTTCAAGTAACAGCGGGTACATTCAAATGCTATTGTGGGTACTGGTCTAAACACCCCTACTCTAGCCTAAAATTGGTCAATCACCCTCGGAACTAAGTCTCATCAGGGAGAATACTCATCATATTTACATCGTACTCCTCTATCAATATTAACGACCTCATCCCTTTTATCTGATTTGAGCAACACAATTCTTCCTTCTTTCACAAACCTTTAATGAATGAAACAACAACATCAATAATTAGCTGAGAGGGAACGGCCATGATATAGAGATACAGGCTGAACAAATGCTAAATCAAGTTTTCTGATCTCAGCTTATGGTAAGAAAACTTAAACCAGGCGTACATGATGGGAGATTAAATAAATGTGTCATCAACACCAAAAACATGTAAACGAAACTCGACGATAAGATAGAACGCCGAAAAGGAACAACTACTTCCGAAGATGCCAAATGCGTAGAATTAAAAGAGAAGTCAATGAAACGGAGATATAGATAGAAACAACCAAAGCTAAATCCACCATCAGGAATTGCATATCTGAAATATCACCCCACAGTCCATGAATAGAATTACAGATCAAAAGACCATCATGTCAAAGGCCGCAGGATCGATTCATGGTAGAAGCTGAAGAATTATTTTAGGTTCACAAAGAACGTTCTCAGACTTTATTGAGTTCATTCATTCACTTTAGTCTTACGTTGGATGCTTTCTTTTTTGAAAATGATACTCTGTCACCGGGTATCGATCGGGATGTTTATATAAAATTACTGTCCATTGATGATTGGACATTCCATCACACTGAACATGTAAAGATTCTGGTTCCGTTTCCGTTTAGTAGATTTAAAATTTTAGGTTCAGCTACTGGCTCCTAAAAACGAGTAAAGAAAAATAAAATTATTACAGAAAGTATAAATGTGTGGGTGGGATGGAAGAGTTGTGCAGATTGTTTTTTTTTCCGTATTTCAAAAGAATTAAATAAAAGTTTTTTTCTTTTTTTTAGGCCTAGACAAGAAGAATTGATGTAAAGAAAGATAGACCAAAAGTAAATTATTAAAAGAACTGTACTGAAAACATTTAAAAAAAAATATAGACCCAAACCCCGCTGCCAGAGCCTGATAAGTCGTAAGCCACAGACAGAAGGGCTGTCTGCGAAGTGTAAGCTCCTCCTGAAAGAAGGAGTAGCAAAGCCACTCATCTTGTGTCCTTTGTTAAAGAAAAGTAAAAAATTAGCTTATTTCATTCAAAATTGAATAGATTATCATAAAAATGCATTGCGCAAGAATTCTATTACTAAGTGAGTGAAAGAATTGAAGACAACAGGCGCCTTTGAACCTAAACCACCATACAGAAGAATAAATGGGCCAAAGAAATAATTAAAAACGGATTCTTTGGAAATAGCAATACGAAAATAAACAGTCGATAAAATGATAGGAAAAAATGCACATAAAAAAGACTCGTCTAAACTTCCTTCATTTACCTCAAATGTTGCTCGAAGAGGATTACCATGAACTTTTCAATTTCAGTCATCATTTTAGTGAATAAATTGTCAATAAACTCTCACGTTTAAACAATTTGATATTCTCCGAAAAATAATCACTTCCATTAGTGATAGAGGTAAAAGCTAAACTGCGGGATATGAAGAACTGAAAAGCCTATATTATGTAGAGTAGATACGGAAAATATCACATTCGTCCATATTACATTGAATATTCTATGTTTGTTTTTCTTTAACGAAATATACGAGGAGCGGTCAATAAGTTTTGCAATTCAGATATGAGAAAACGAGATATGAGGAAAGTTGTTTTATTATTTTTCAATATAACTACCCTCGAATTCAATGCACTTGCGCCACTTGTCCCTGAGGCTTCGAATTCCCGACAACAAGAAATCTCCCGACTGCTGTTCAATCCACTCCTGGACGGCAAGCTGGACATCGTCATTGTCCCCAAACCGGCGTCCACGCAGTGCAGCCTTGAGCTGGCGGAATAAAAGGTATTCTCTAGGGGCTAGATCTGGACTGTAGGGGTGATGGTTGAGCTTCTAGAATCCGCACTCGCGCAGGGCAGCTTGTGTAACTCTGGCCTTGTGGACTTTGACGACGTTGAAGTCGATAATGGAGCGTGAGGTTTCTAGGGAGCCAAAGGGCAGATACCTTGGTCATGGCCAAATTGTCGTGGATGATGTTGATAACACTTCCATGTGATATTCCAAGTTCTTGCTCGATTTCTTCGACCTTCACACGTCGATTTTTGAGGATCATCCTCTCCACACGGGCCACATTGTCCTCATTGGTCACGTCTGACGGGCGTCCTGGACGGGGGTCATCTTCAAGGGACTCACAACCATGGAGAAACTCCCTATTTCAGCGAGCAATGGTTGCATAGAAAGGGGCGGTGTCGGTGTACACTGCAACCATGCGTTCATGAATCTCTTTTGCATTCTTGCCTTCCTTGGTCAAAAATTTGATCACTGCGGGGTGCTCAACCTTCTTCATTGTTGAAAAATCTGTGACTGACGATCTGCGATCAGCTCCTGCTTCTTAAATAGACGAGGCAGGATCGTGCGGCTGCAGGTCCTGACTTGTCTTAACTTGTCCTAACATCCCCCCCAAACAACCACCCCCCTTCCTCTTTTTTGCCCTACCGATTCGCAAAACCTATTGACCACCCCTCGTATGTTAATCAAAACATCGTCGTACCAATGCTGCTGAACTAGCGCTAGAATTGGACATCGGGACTAAGCTAATCAGGCCGTATCTTTATCCGAGCAGAACGGGCCATGGCAACTCGCGTTTGTTTACCCGAATTCTTTCTATTTTGGATTACAACAGTTAAACTCATCTAGGTTCACTCTAACTACCAATTATCTTATACTGAGCGAAAAAGCTATCATAGGATGGTGCTTACCCGTTAGAAAAAGAAGGGCACTTTAATGAGGAATTGTATGGATTCGCTCTTGAAACGCATTAATAGAAGGTTGGCAGGACTTGTATAAATGTTTCCAGTCACTCTGAGCTTTAATAACTGTCTGAATTCTGTTATCTGAAATGATTTGGACTGGTGCTCCAAATCGAGAGATGTAATTATTGATAAAGGATTTAGATATATCACAGATTAAAGAAATGTTCGAGCAAGGCAGGGTAATTCAGATAGAAATAAAACATCATTTCTTACTTGAGCAGAAGGCATTTTCCAGGAGGTTTTTCAACTTGCCTCATACTTCTGGTAATTTGGTCTGACAATACAAAAGAATATATAAAACACGGGAAAAATAATTTTATTAAGTTTGGGCGATGAAAAATATTTACTTTTAATTCTTAACTTACATAAGCTAAGAATAAATGTTTTAATGGTCCACTTTCTAAGAATTAATGTTTTAACGGTCCACTTTCTAAGAATAAGTGTTTTAATGGTCCATTTTCTAAGAATAAATATTTTAATGGTCCACTTTCTATTTTTTTAGCTCTCACGTAAAGATGAATATTAATAATAATTATTATTATTATATTTACTTAAATAACCTTGTTATTTCTGAAGGCATGGGTATCCTAGATGTTGAATGCACTTTTGAGGGTGAAAGAAAGTAGTGACCTGGACATTGCCGAGGGGGGACGTGATGCAAAGTAGTTCAGGAACCAGTATGTAGACGAAAGTTGTACTCTTTGTATTAAGACGTTGTCAAAAGGTATAGAGTACTTTTGTTTTTCTTTGGTCAAATTAGCGATCGGGAGAGATCACTAGGAAATATATAAGAATATGGAAGGTGCTTCCAGGTTTACATGTCACCTACAGTACGTCTGTACAGAGAGAAATGGCCTTGGACCTTCAGGAGTATTTCTTTAACATCAGTCATAAAGAATAATTGCAATATCTGAAGAAGCTTTTGATTGATATGCATTTATTTACTAGAGGTTAAGAGTATGATTAAGGGATGTATTGGATGTCAAAGTTGTAAAAGGTGCAAGTTTGGGACTATCTGACCAGATAATTGTGCTGTGTAAGTTTAAATTGGTTGGTGCATGAATGAGATGGCGTAATAAAGGTGGAAAGGAAAGACAAATCGAAAGTGTAAGGTTGTTGAGTGAGAAAGCTGAAAGAGTACGTAAGAAGGAGGGTAGGAGAAAGCAAGTGCAAACATAAAAATAGAGAAAATGTGGAACAAATCTAGGGAAGTCAAATCAGATAAGTATCGAATGGAAAAACTTCGAAGACACTTAAGCGCGGTTTAACAATAATCAAAATAAGTATATTCAGCTGTGAAAATATGTAAGTCGGTTTACATTAAAAATATAGAAAACAAACTATTTTCACACTAAAACTTCATTTAATTTGGTCATTTCAAGTAACAGCGGGTACATTCAAATGCTATTGTGGGTACTGGTCTAAACACCCCTACTCTAGCCTAAAATTGGTCAATCACCCTCGGAACTAAGTCTCATCAGGGAGAATACTCATCATATTTACATCGTACTCCTCTATCAATATTAACGACCTCATCCCTTTTATCTGATTTGAGCAACACAATTCTTCCTTCTTTCACAAACCTTTAATGAATGAAACAACAACATCAATAATTAGCTGAGAGGGAACGGCCATGATATAGAGATACAGGCTGAACAAATGCTAAATCAAGTTTTCTGATCTCAGCTTATGGTAAGAAAACTTAAACCAGGCGTACATGATGGGAGATTAAATAAATGTGTCATCAACACCAAAAACATGTAAACGAAACTCGACGATAAGATAGAACGCCGAAAAGGAACAACTACTTCCGAAGATGCCAAATGCGTAGAATTAAAAGAGAAGTCAATGAAACGGAGATATAGATAGAAACAACCAAAGCTAAATCCACCATCAGGAATTGCATATCTGAAATATCACCCCACAGTCCATGAATAGAATTACAGATCAAAAGACCATCATGTCAAAGGCCGCAGGATCGATTCATGGTAGAAGCTGAAGAATTATTTTAGGTTCACAAAGAACGTTCTCAGACTTTATTGAGTTCATTCATTCACTTTAGTCTTACGTTGGATGCTTTCTTTTTTGAAAATGATACTCTGTCACCGGGTATCGATCGGGATGTTTATATAAAATTACTGTCCATTGATGATTGGACATTCCATCACACTGAACATGTAAAGATTCTGGTTCCGTTTCCGTTTAGTAGATTTAAAATTTTAGGTTCAGCTACTGGCTCCTAAAAACGAGTAAAGAAAAATAAAATTATTACAGAAAGTATAAATGTGTGGGTGGGATGGAAGAGTTGTGCAGATTGTTTTTTTTTCCGTATTTCAAAAGAATTAAATAAAAGTTTTTTTCTTTTTTTTAGGCCTAGACAAGAAGAATTGATGTAAAGAAAGATAGACCAAAAGTAAATTATTAAAAGAACTGTACTGAAAACATTTAAAAAAAAATATAGACCCAAACCCCGCTGCCAGAGCCTGATAAGTCGTAAGCCACAGACAGAAGGGCTGTCTGCGAAGTGTAAGCTCCTCCTGAAAGAAGGAGTAGCAAAGCCACTCATCTTGTGTCCTTTGTTAAAGAAAAGTAAAAAATTAGCTTATTTCATTCAAAATTGAATAGATTATCATAAAAATGCATTGCGCAAGTGAGTGAAAGAATTGAAGACAACAGGCGCCTTTGAACCTAAACCACCATACAGAAGAACAAATGGGCCAAAGAAATAATTAAAAACGGATTCTTTGGAAATAGCAATACGAAAATAAACAGTCGATAAAATGATAGGAAAAAATGCACATAAAAAAGACTCGTCTAAACTTCCTTCATTTACCTCAAATGTTGCTCGAAGAGGATTACCATGAACTTTTCAATTTCAGTCATCATTTTAGTGAATAAATTGTCAATAAACTCTCACGTTTAAACAATTTGATATTCTCCGAAAAATAATCACTTCCATTAGTGATAGAGGTAAAAGCTAAACTGCGGGATATGAAGAACTGAAAAGCCTATATTATGTAGAGTAGATACGGAAAATATCACATTCGTCCATATTACATTGAATATTCTATGTTTGTTTTTCTTTAACGAAATATACGAGGAGCGGTCAATAAGTTTTGCAATTCAGATATGAGAAAACGAGATATGAGGAAAGTTGTTTTATTATTTTTCAATATAACTACCCTCGAATTCAATGCACTTGCGCCACTTGTCCCTGAGGCTTCGAATTCCCGACAACAAGAAATCTCCCGACTGCTGTTCAATCCACTCCTGGACGGCAAGCTGGACATCGTCATTGTCCCCAAACCGGCGTCCACGCAGTGCAGCCTTGAGCTGGCGGAATAAAAGGTATTCTCTAGGGGCTAGATCTGGACTGTAGGGGTGATGGTTGAGCTTCTAGAATCCGCACTCGCGCAGGGCAGCTTGTGCAACTCTGGCCTTGTGGACTTTGACGACGTTGAAGTCGATAATGGAGCGTGAGGTTTCTAGGGAGCCAAAGGGCAGATACCTTGGTCATGGCCAAATTGTCGTGGATGATGTTGATAACACTTCCATGTGATATTCCAAGTTCTTGCTCGATTTCTTCGACCTTCACACGTCGATTTTTGAGGATCATCCTCTCCACACGGGCCACATTGTCCTCATTGGTCACGTCTGACGGGCGTCCTGGACGGGGGTCATCTTCAAGGGACTCACAACCATGGAGAAACTCCCTATTTCAGCGAGCAATGGTTGCATAGAAAGGGGCGGTGTCGGTGTACACTGCAACCATGCGTTCATGAATCTCTTTTGCATTCTTGCCTTCCTTGGTCAAAAATTTGATCACTGCGGGGTGCTCAACCTTCTTCATTGTTGAAAAATCTGTGACTGACGATCTGCGATCAGCTCCTGCTTCTTAAATAGACGAGGCAGGATCGTGCGGCTGCAGGTCCTGACTTGTCTTAACTTGTCCTAACATCCCCCCCAAACAACCACCCCCCTTCCTCTTTTTTGCCCTACCGATTCGCAAAACCTATTGACCACCCCTCGTATGTTAATCAAAACATCGTCGTACCAATGCTGCTGAACTAGCGCTAGAATTGGACATCGGGACTAAGCTAATCAGGCCGTATCTTTATCCGAGCAGAACGGGCCATGGCAACTCGCGTTTGTTTACCCGAATTCTTTCTATTTTGGATTACAACAGTTAAACTCATCTAGGTTCACTCTAACTACCAATTATCTTATACTGAGCGAAAAAGCTATCATAGGATGGTGCTTACCCGTTAGTTTTGATGAATTCAACCTACTCTTCAATATCAGCAAGGCCAACTTTTAAGCCAAGTACAGAATATGCTACATAATATTATACACCCTACGAGTAAGACTTTGGGTCAGGTCAATCAATACCTGCCGTTTTAGTTGATCTACAATTCGCCAACAAATAGTGGAAATAAACTAAGGAAAATTGTCTTGTTCTTTTGTTGGCGTCATTCAAACACCATGCCCCTGGAATTTCACTAGCAATTTTAATCTTTCTAATATTGTTATTTTATGATGAAATAAACTTTTAGTTTGTTTATATTTGTTATTAATCCATAAAATAAATTTGCATTGTGTTCAGGCTAAATTTGATGATTTTCAATGTCTCCTTTTTTCAGGAACATGATGTATCGGTGAACAGTCAACGGCGTTGGATATCATACAGAGTAAAGTTATAGTTGATAAAAAGTTAGCTGGCATGGGTCGGGGGGGGGGGGGGAGGGCTGGGAGCCATCTGAATATTGGAAAAGAGTTACCTGCATCATGATGATTTGCGCCGGGTATCAACATACCGACATGAAGACTGGTGTTCAATGCTCTATTAACACAGTAAAGGTTGAAAGGCTGTAAAATGTGATATGGTTTGCTTCAAAGTAGACTACGAAGCCATGGTCAGCAGAAAGGAACACAGCAGGCGTTCTGACTACGTCCGCACGCCGGAATTCATCCACCAACTGCAGGACAATGAGAGATACGTGTTGGAGTCACCACCGGGAAGCTGACCGTGAATGAGGGAGGACCTTCACTACCACTCGTACAGGAAGTGCAAATGGACAAATTCTGACATGCAAGGCCAAGGAAAATTGATTATGAAAGCAAAAAACTCCTGAAAGGGCTGAAGCATTCTGTTAAGCCTGGAACGATCTGGTTCTTCCAAGATGAAAAGAACTTCTACCATGACCAGTTGTAGAAGACCCAGAACAACAGGTGTGTTGTCTCTAATCGATGCGACGTTTCACTTATCCTGAAGTCCAAGTTTCCCCAAACTGTGATTGTCTGTGGTTGTGTCTCCAGTGAGGGAAACGCCATGCTGCTCCACATATTTTAGCAGGGACTTAGTGTCAATTCAGACGGCTATGTCGTGCTGCTGCCGATTTTGGTCAATCTCTGGGTGGAGAGGGTTGCTTTTAGAAGGCCATACTTCCGGAAAGAGTAGTAAGTAGTTGTCATAGAGTTTTTACGACGTCACCAGTCCCACTTTCTGGTCTCCTAATTTCCGTGATTGTAATTCCATGGATTGCTCTGTGTGGAGCGCGGTTGAGAAGGTTGAGAAAGAGACCAACCATTTTGTCTGCAACATCACGAACGAGATGGTGGCCAAGATCAAGGAGATGTTCAAAGATCTTGCCAGGGACGCAGTGAGGAACGCATGCGCCAAGTTTCGGAGCCGTCTTGAGGGCGTGGGGGGAGCTGAGGACGGCTACCCTGAATAAACTGTTACCTCCCAGCCATAATCATATTAATATATATTTTTTTAATAAATATATTTATTTTTGGCTAGGATATTGCGGGGATTTTATTCTTTTATGCAAACCAACATATTTAGCCCGAACATCCTGTATATGAGGATAATTTATAGCCCCAATTTAGACATTATTTACAATTTGGTTTCGTCACTAATGCTCATGTCGGTCTTCTTTTCTAGACCTTTAATGGAGTCGTAACTTTGATTTTACCAATTAATTGCAGTCCCAGATATTCTCAGCGCCATTTGGTGCCTGTCTTAAAAGACGAGTAGACTCGGAATGATGCCTTAGGTGGGGCAGGGATAATATCAACACCGTCCTCCAGGGTGTATTGTAAACATAGACTAAACCCAGATATGGGCTGCAGGCTTCGGAAGCCATGCCCCTGAAGATTTTATTCCAAGAGCGCAATGCGCAATGGTGGTAATGGGTGGGAGAGTAGCGGACTCCATTTAGTCAGGTCTATTAATCCGCTTCAATATGTAAACCAAATAGTTCTGTTGAATGTGAGGGGTAGATGTAGTGTGAGAAAGAGGGAAATGGTACTTAATGCCATTAAGACAGAGGGAGTACAGATGCTTGCTTTTTGTGAGTCAAACATGAAAGAGAATGAAGTGTTAGTGTGGAATGGAGTGAATGGGGGACGATTAGGTGTTGATCATGGTAAGAGTAGAGATAGTGTGGCAGTACCTTTAAGGGAGGACTGGCATGATGCAGAGGCTGGATATGAATATGTGAGATGGAGAAGGATGTGAATGAAGTTGAGATTTGCAGAGGTGAAACTGTCCGTGGTTGTAGTGTATGAATCTTGTAATGACAAAAGTGAAGCTGAGGAAGAGAGATTCTGGAATGGTTTACGACGAGTAGTGGGTGAAATGGTGGAATTGGCTGAACGCTGATGGTTGTGAGAGGTATAAATGTGTATAAGAGTAAGAGAATGGGGGTGGGGATAACTGGAGTTTTTAGTGTACACAGAGATATTAAAAATGGAGAGTGGTGGAGGTAATGTAGTGAAAAAACTTATGTCTAACAAACCCATTCTTTCAGCATAAGGATGTACATAAATACACATGGGTTGAGTAAAGGAAAAAATGAGAATTTAAGGGTATGATTGATTTGTGCATAGTAAGAAAAAATATGCTGCTGGGTGTATGTGATGTGAAAAATGTAGGAGTATGAGTGTAGAAATACTCTTTTAATTTAATTGTGTTACAGAAGGTTAGATTGGTTAATTCATGGCTGAGAAGACATGAGGAAGGTGTGAAGGAACAAAGAATAAGAAGTGAAAGGTGAGAATGTTTGAGAATTAGTGAATAGAAGAGAGGAAATAAGATCGAGTATGAAGATAAAGCAAATTTGGAATAAATTTAAGGAAGTAGATTGTGCGATGGTTGTATGTAGGTGTGCAAGAACGGAAAATAAGAAGCAAAATGCTGAATGATGGAATGACGATGTGAAGCATATAGTGGAAGGCAAAAAGGAGGCGTGCTTGTAAATCCGTAATAAAGTAGAAAAAGATGTTAGGGAGATGCTGTTTAAAGCATACAATGAGAAGGAAGTGGAAGTGAAACAAGTGAGTAAACAGAGTAGAAGAGCAGCAAATGAAATATTTGGATGGAAGATGAATGAGGATCCCGATGGGAACATGAAGAGGAAGGAGGATCCCAATGGAGACGGAATTAAAATACTCTTTTAATTTAATTGTGTTACAGAAGGTTAAATTGGTTAATTCATGGCTGAGAAGACATGAGGAAGGTGTGAAGGAACAAAGAATAAGAAGTGAAAGGTGAGAATGTTTGAGAATTAGTGAGTAGAAGAGAGGAAATAAGATCGAGTATGAAGATAAAGCAAATTTGGAATAAATTTAAGGAAGTAGATTGTGCGATGGTTGTATGTAGGTGTGCAAGAACGGGAAATAAGAAGCAAAATGCTGAATGATGGAATGACGATGTGAAGCATATAGTGGAAGGCAAAAAGGAGGCGTGCTTGTAAATCCGTAATAAAGTAGAAAAAGATGTTAGGGAGATGCTGTTTAAAGCATACAATGAGAAGGAAGTGGAAGTGAAACAAGTGAGTAAACAGAGTAGAAGAGCAGCAAATGAAATATTTGGATGGAAGATGAATGAGGATCCCGATGGGAACATGAAGAAGAAGGAGGATCCCAATGGAGACGGAAGAGAAAGGAGGATCCAAATGGAAAAAAATAGAAGAATGACGATACTAGTGGGAACAGGAAGATGAAAGTCCGAAGTTGGTTGGTGTGCACGACGTCAGACTGCAGCCGAGACTCAAGTGGAGGTTGAAGCCGGGAACACCGAAGCAGAGATGGAAGCAGAGAAGCCGAGGCTCAAATCAACCAATACTCTCCTGCCCCACCCCCCACAAAGGGGTCCTAATATCACCTTTTTTTTGGTGTTCTGCCCCGTGGACCCGGCCACGTGGGCAGCAGCTCTGCTCCTCCTAGGGGGGGGGGGGAGACGTGAAGACCAACTCAGGCCCCACAGCATGGACATGTACACTATGCAATAAACACATCACAGAAGACAAAAACCCATAATGTGCAACAACACCACAACACACTGGGTACATCTCAAATACACAAATACTAAAATCAAACAATACACAAAGCACTAGATATCCCAAAACACCAAGCACCACACCTATCAACGCCCACCCAACTCCAACCAACAAACTGAACCCACATTCCCGCAAACATCCCAAACTCCTAGACAATCAAAGAAACGAAACACCCACAACAAGCATCTAAAAATCCTACAAATAAACATAAATGGACTAAACAAAAAAAACGACAGAACTCGAGCACCTCACAAACAAACATGAAATAGACATAATTACCATCCAAGAAACCAAACTCACGTAAAAACAGAAAACCCCTCAAATCTCAAACTAGACATCGATCAGAACCGACAGAAAACACAAAGAGCGAGGAGGTCTCATCACATATATCAAAGACAACATCACCTATACACAGACCCAACCCCCTCATAAACAACATAAACACACAAAAAACTAAAGCACAAGTCACCAAATTCCATCTAAGCAAAACTAAGCACTTACACCTCACAAACCTCTACACCCCACCCAGAGACACCACGAACCCCAACCACCCAAATGAAGATGCAGACATAACAAACTTCCTCACCCAAGCAACCAGTCTCACGAACTTTATAATCACAAGAGACATCAACGCAGACTCAGAACTTTAGAACTCACCCAGAGAAGACCACATACGAGAACTCATCGCTGACATCATCCAAAACTCAAATCACATAACCTTAAACACAGATACACCAACCCTCATACCCACACACCCCAACCAACAACCCAATTCGCCAGACATCACCACTACAACAAACACCCTACACAGACACCTCACCTGGAACACGATACACGCTCTCTCCTCTGACCATCTCCCGATCTTAATCACATTAAACACAAAAACAAACTTCAAGCGACAACAAAACCTCAAAACATACACAAATTATCACAAGGCAAACTGAACAGAATACACAAAAGAAATTGAACAAGCACTCTCCAACATCCAACTCCCCAAAATTGCACACACGACAAAGAAAATACTAACTACCACTATCTTACAATCAGGCAAACACAACATCCCACGTGGGAAAATACACAACACATAAAAACTACTTCCTGAATGTCGTAGAATGGCCCTCTGTTTTTGCTCACTATACTCTTTGCCACCCTTTTTGTAGCGGTATGCTTTGTGGTGCGTGAGTTACTTCTACGATGAAGTAGGCTTTGTTCTAAGAGTGCTAATTCAGTAGTTTTGTTCTTAAGCAAGAGCTATTTTAAACACATAAGGATAAGAGGAAACACCAGATATATACCAAAATAAACATGTATTTTAAATGAAACACTTAACTATAACAAACCAACAGTTAACACATTTCTATCTTTGGCATCTAAGATCTTTCGCATGGATACAATGACAAAAAATAAACAAATATGCTTCCCGTAAACATACCAATTGCCGATTAGTATTTTTATCGCGACTCTATTTGATTAGCGTTAAACATTAAATTAACGTACTCTCGTCTACAAACACATATGATCTAAGTTCAAGAACAATGGTTTCTACTCCCCTTTAAAACGTGTGACGTACTAAACTTCTACTATCGCAATATGAATATAAATGTTCTTTCTAACTTACATGACAGGAGGTATTAGGAATTGCCAGATGTCGCTGGAGGAACCTATCTCTCGTTTGAAGTGTTGTGTCCGGGGGTCGAAATTTTCGTCGAGGAGGGATAGCTTGCCACCTGTGACGGGGGCTTATTCTTCAACGTAATTAAAGAACGGGAGCTCGTTGGGGCTGGGTTCTTCTCCTCTCACTCTTACTGAGCTTGAGATGTGAGAGTCGCTCGAGTGTAAGCGGCTTTGCTTTTCTTCAGACAGACTTCTTCGCAGTCTGTAAAGGATTCTTCGGTATGGCACCGATATAAAGCTTGACTATTTAGGTTAATACGGCCCGGAAATGGGGGGGATCGATTTTTTCAATCTGATCCTATCGTTTCTCAAGGAAATAGTCTTGTATGGCGGAAGGATCGATCTTCACGAACTAACCCTTCTTCTGGCGTATCGACTTCTAATCTTCTTGTCTGGCTGAAGGATTGATCTTCACGAACTAATCCTTCTCTGGCGTATCGACTTCTGATCTCGTCTCTTTCTTTGCAGGGCTTATTTATTGGCGGATTGCCGCCCCATCTAAAGGCGAAAGTGACCAGGCCACAGAGGCAGGATGGGGGGGACGCGAATGGTGAGTTCGCATCTGGGGAGAGTAAGAACTGCTGAGGGTGGCACTGGGGTGCCCAAGTCAGCTCGCTAATTACAGGCTCGCAACCGCACCGCTACTTGGCGTGCCTTTTGACTCGCACTGCTTTTTTTTTATAACCACGGGTTTATGGGTCTCGTAGGTAATTGGATCGTTAGAGCGTCGTTTAACGACCTTATGTGGTCGCCTTCAAACGGATGTTAGCTCCAACTGCCCAAAGCGGCGGGGATATCAAACAGGGTAAGCAGTTATGGTTATTCGCCGGCTACCTTTCCCACGCTTCTCCTCATGAGGGGGGAGGGGCTTTAATGTACCTATACTCCTCCAGGATGCTTAATGTAGCCATTTCTCTAAACTGAACCAATCAGAAACCTCATAGCACAACGGAACAACACTAGAAAACAAAATCCATCAGACCCCAACATTATAGAACAAAAAAAAAATAGATCGCGCCATACAAGAACACAAACACAAACAAGAATTATGGAAACATCACCTAGACCAGCAATGGAACCACAAAACAAACACACACAAGCCCTGGAAAACCATTGCTGGCTTCACAAACAAAGAAAAAGACAGCCCCAAAAGAACACCATCACCTTCGGAAACAAAGAAGCCACAACACCCATACAAAAAGCAGAACACTTCAACAAACAATTCACAAACACAACCCTACACCAAACGAAAAATGAAAACAAGAAAATAGACAGACTTCCAAACCACAATTCACAACCACAACACAACAGACCATCAGAACCATACAACAAGCAAGAGACAACAACTCCACCGGCTCTGATAACATAAACATCAAACTCCTCAAACACCTAGGTCAAAACGACATAAACCTCCTCACGCACACTGACAACCTCGCTATAAAGTAGTAAAAATAATTCCAATAACCAAACCAAACAAAGATATAAACAAAGGAGACTCCTACAGACGAATAGTGCTTCTTTCCCCAAAGCCAAAACACTAGAAAATATCATTTTACTTTACATTACATCCAACATTCCAAGCACACACCCCTAACATGGGATCAAACCCATGCGCTCAACCACCACAGCATTACACACAATAAAAAACATAATCACAAATGGATTCAACAAGAAAATGCCACTACATAAAACCATAACAGTCGTTCTTGACATGTACAAATCATTCGACATAGTAGACCTACACAAACTAATCCACAAGATCCACAAACTCACCATACCCACCACCCTCATCAAGTACATGGAAAACTACATCAAGGGACGACTCCAATACACCTAAATACAAAACACAAAATCCAAACACAGACACACAAAATCCGGAGTTTCCCAAGGAAGAGTACTTTCCCCAACACTTTTCAACATCTACACCTCATATATACCAACTCCCCAACAAACAGTAAAAAATGTTACCTACGCAGACGACATCACAATACTCTCATCACACAACAAACCAGAAACCCCTGCACAAGAGATACAACCTTACCTCAACAAAATACACATATGGACAATAGAAACTCACTAAAGCTAAACGCTACCAAAACAATGACCACTCTATTCACACCAGACCCTGCAGAATACAACATAACCCTAAACTTAAACATAGAAAACATACTACTACCCACCACAAAAGAACCGAAGATCTTTGGCCTCACGTTTGACCCAAAACTCACATACTAAAAACACATCCAAAACACGAAAGTCAAGGCAACGAAAACACTCAAACTCATCAAGGCACTCACAACTACACACTGTGGGAAGACCAAGGAAACGCTCATTAACACATACAAGGCAATCACAAGACTAGCACTAGAATACGCTAACACAATCTGGTCTCCAATCATTTCAGAAACCAACACCAAAAAACTATAGGCGATACAAAACACAGCCCTCGGAACTGCTACAGGATGTACTTCTGACATAAATACCTAACATCTACGCTACGAGACGAACAGCATACCAATCAAAAATAACCTAAAACTACATGCATCGCAAATCAGGAAGAAAACACAACATCCAAATCATTTCCTCCCACATCACCAGACAACCTCCCAATCACCGACACAAAAAACAGACTATTTTCGTTAACAACAACAATACACCACCAACGTAGACACAGACCCTAACACAACAACAGAAGACACAATCGAGCAAAACATGAAAACAATCCACTCTCAGAGCACACAACAATACTAGACAAACAGAAGCCACAACAAAATATTAAGTACACCACCTCCAACCATAAACAACTTAGAACAAACACTCACAAAGCAGATCAGAAGAAGACTAGTACAGATACGAACAAACAAATCACCCCTCTTGATGTCATACATGCGCACAATATCTCCCACCACCCATACAAAACCAAACTGCCCCAAATGCTTAACACAGATACATGACACCACAAATCTTTTAAACTGCCCACAGATACACACATACCTGGGCCCGGTGGATCACTGGGAGGTGGCCGGTCTGCTCCTGGGGTGGGGCCTGGAATAGGTGTGAGGGTCCCCGACCCACTGTCGGCCTGGAGACGGGGTTTTCACCACCACAAGAGGATGAATCAGAATACTGGTTGGAACAAGATGGTGAATGTGGATCCTAATGATAAAAGGAAGACGAATGAGGATCCTGACGGGAAAATGAAGATGAACGAGGATCCTTGTACGAACAGGAAGATAAATGAGCAACCCACTGGAAAAAACGAAGATGAATGAGAATCATGATGGGAACAGGAAGATGAATTAAGATCCAGATGGGAAGACGAAGATGAATGCGGATCCTGACGGGAACATGAAAATAAATGAGGATCCGATTAGAACAGCAGGATGAATGAAGATCCCTATGGGAACATGAAGCTATTCTAGAAGGAAGTGAGATAGATAAGGAACTAGAAGAAGAATGGCTGTCTGAACATAAAAAGGAATGGCAGGGTACTTGTCAAGAATGAAGGGGTCAAAAGTATATAGCTATAATATTTTGGTAGTTGTTCAATGTGAGTTTGGAAGATGATGCAAATAAAAATAGGGCAGAATGAGATGATAAGAATGAGCTCAAAAAGCGGATGACGAAGTAGGAAAAATTTGAAAGCTGTCATGAGGCTAACCCATAGCTCAAAAGACATAAGCTCGTTTAAACCGAGCTTATGTTACCTGATTTTTTTCGTCCCCCCCAACCGTTACAGATAGAGACAGGCATCAACAAGGTGTCTTTGTTATGGCCTAATTTATTTTTTGAAATTTCCGTTGGAGTTTGTTTGTTATTTTCCTTTTCTTTTGTCTTTCCTACTTTTGGGTGGACATTTTAATCATACCTCGAGGAGATGTTTGGATACTTTCCTTAAGCTACTCGTAGATTAAAGGGTTAATAATTAGGTTTTGCGTTGATTGTGCCCTCGTCGGTTACCGAAGAGAATTACAGAAATGTCTACCATCTCAACGGGGTCCTGGAAAAATGGGGGCATTGGACTACTCTGTTTTTTCGTATTATGGGAATCTGTAGGGAGCGGGGGGGATCTCGCAGGTGTTCCGGTAGAGGACAACTGATTAACTTATTAATAATTTCCTGGTCCCCAATAAACATGGGTAAAGCCCCTGCTATACCCGAAACCTGGAGCAATGGCACACCCTCCCCACCATGGTGTACCCCGCTTGGGGTGTGGGGGTCAGATAGTCAGAGCATCTGTTAGGGTACGGCATCTGACACCTAGAAGATTGCGTGCCCTCCTAGCCCCATTACCCAAAGAGGATCGACTTTCTTTACAGATCTATCAATACAAACTTTTTTCGGGCGTTACCCTCGTTGGTTTTTGCTCTAAAATAATTAAAAAATATCTTTGCCTGATGAACGTAATCAATCAATCGATCTATCTCCTATGACACCCACGGATGCAAAGGGCCGTAATAAACTCTCTTCACCAGTACTTATCCTGAGCTATCTCCTCCAATTCGTCATCCCAACTATCTCCTGCCCCTCTCTTCATCGACCTTATCCATGTTTCCTTCGGTTTACCTCTTCCCCTTCTTCCATCTGCCTCCCACTTTGGTACATACTGCATATATCGTCCATCTCGTCTGTAAATATGCTCCATCTATTTCCATCGCGATAATCTCACATATTCGTCTAACGGTTATACTTTGGTAATTTCTCTAACTCTCTCATTTGTCACTCTATCCTGCCATCGTATACTTAATATTCTTCTTAACACGTTTTATTTTCAAAAGCCAAAATATTTGCATTTGTGATTGCCGTACTATACCACGATTCTATGTCCATATATAAGAATTAGTTTTACCATACTTTTATCAAGTTTTATCTTAGTTTCTATTGAAAAAATATTATTCGACACAGATATCAATATACCCGCTGCTTGGTTAGCTTTCCTAATTCTTTCCTTTAACTCACTTTTTAAAGAACTGTCCCTTAATACAATCGTACCCAAGTACATAAAATGTTCTACTTCATTAACGTAAATTCAAGGAAAATTATGTAAACAGTAAAAGTTCTCGATTCACTTCAAAAATCTTACCTTGGTAATTTAATAAATTTATTCTAGCGTATTTATTCAAATTTTGATTTAAATTAAATATACATTTATGAGAAATTAATTAATATTTAGTTTAGATATCCATAGAATTATTTGTTTTCTTTAACAGGTATTCATTTTCTATAAACATTTATAGTGGAGACTATAATAAAAATATAATTCCTTCCCAAATCTGTGATCTTTGTCGATGTTCGCTCTTTTAACCCAAGGTCAGCACAGTTATTCGTTAATATGTTAATTCGTTAAAAATATCAAGTTAATAAGTGTTAACGTTAATTATTATTTTAGTATTACAAAACAATATATAAAACGTTTTAATGCTTTAAAAACATTTCAAAAATTATTAAAGAACAAAGAAAAATGAGAAAACATTCATATTAATTTAAAACTAATATTATTTCATCAAACTTTTCTATCTATTCGCATTCATTTTTTCATTTATAATTTGGATTTTTTTTATATTTGGTTACTATCATGTTGGAACGAAAGTGATGTCCGATTTTCTAGCATCAATTTTTCAATAGCATTTATTAAAGTATTGCTTCTTGTTATCGTTTAGGAATGAAACGATGAGGAATTTATTTATACCCTTTTCTTTCAGATTATAGAAATATAGTCTATAATCTTCTTCCGTATTCGCATCTAAAGATCACATTAGACATGTTTTACTCTATTTCATAAAAGGAGTCAATGCAAGTACAGCGGCAAAATGCATTCAGTCCACTTATGGGGATGATGTAGTGAATGAAAGATGTTGCAGGAGGTGTTATTCCCGTTTCTGAAGTGGGGATTTCTGTGAAAAAGACGGACCAAAAGAAAGTGATCCTAAAGAACTTGATTCCAAAGAGTTAGAAGCTGTTGTGGCAGCAAATCCTGCTGCAATTTCTAGGGAACTCGCAGAACAATTTACCCTAACTCATACGATTGTTCAACGCGAACTAATAAGAGTTGTTGAGGTTCCAGTGATTGGAAAAATGGGTCCCGCACAAAATGGCATTGATTTCACTACACCTCCAGGCGCCATTTCTGGGTTGGCTTGTAACTGGTGACGAGAAGTCGATCCTTTATCATAACGTTAAACGCTGCCGTTCGTGGATCAGGCGAGGAAGCAGAATTTCTGAACAACCGAGAGGGGGACTTAAACCAAAAAAGATCATGTTGAGTGTATGATTGGATATTGAAGGAATTGTCCATTACGAACTGTTAGAAAACAATAAAACAATTAATGCTATTCTCTACTGCAATTAATTTCATCGTTTGAAAGCCGCTTTGGGTAAATGCGACTCTCCTTAGTCAATAAGAAGGGTGTGATCCTCCATCATGATAATACCTGTCCGCACACAGCCCTAATGACCAAAGATCCCTTGGAGGAGCTCGGTTAGGAAATATCGCTTCTTCCTCTATATTCTCCTGACCTTACTTCTTCCTTTATATTTTCCTGACCTTGCTTCTTCTGATTATAACCTGTTTAGGGGATTACAGAAACATTTGGATGGTCTTAGGTTGAAGAGAATAGATTGAAAACGAGTTGGATTCATATTTTGCATCAAAACCTCAAGAATTTTACAAGCGTGGCATTTATAAGCTCGTTGACAGATGGAATGACGTTCGCGAAAGCAATTTCGGTTATGTATAAAATTTCCCTAGTCATAAATTTTTCATTGGTAATTTTAAAATTTAAAATGCTGTTCGCCATAGATGATCACCATTTATCTCAGCTGTATGAATAAATTCATTCCTGCAACTTAGATTAGCATTTTCGATCCAATTTTAGGCAATGATTGAATCTCCAGTATTACGCGTCTGACAATTTCCTTACGCATCGGATGATCGATCAATGCGAGATTTCCCAACTTCTTTCCAATGATTCGGAGTCACCTTCGTCCTTAGGACGATGACATACAGATTTATCTTTACTGTGCCAAATTTTCAATTTGAGGCATTTTGAAGATGAATCTTTCTGGACGGCGTTAAAAAAAATTACAACTATTTATATTTATCATCCAATTTTGAAGGTTTGGTAAAAATTATTTGATCTCAAAAAGTCCCACCTTAGTTTTACCAGAGTCAATTAAAATTAGCCTGGGAAGAAAGGATAAGAAATCCCTCACCCTTTATATGTCATTGAGAGAGTTCGTGCAGCTTTGACATTTTTTAAAAGTAAATTATAATCAATTATATAGTAACATTTTGCTCAAAAAACTTTTACCATCAAATTTCTTTCAAAAAAGAAGAATTGCTATGCAAACATTTCTGTCAGAGAGAGAAGGTTACCCTTCCCCCCTGTAGAACCCAAAGTCTACCTGTGGAGCCTGAGGAAGATGGACCTGCACACCCAGATGGCCCCAAGGAAACAGCGAAAGTTTTGCGCAGTCAGACGACCCGAGTTGGGTTTTCTTTATCTCCCCGTCTCATCGCCTGATCGGGGCCAGACCTACGGCACCGAGGACCTTAGCGCAAGGCTGTGAGGCCCGGCGATCCACTTCCGCCGAGGCAGTATAAATAGTTCGAGAAAAACTTTGAGAAATTGGTATCATACAGCCCCGTGTTGGTTAGCAGCCACGTACAGTCTCGTACGCCCTACTTCGTCTCCCAACGGCTTCCAGCTACGAACGCAACGCGTCACCTCAAACCAGGCCTCGCTCGTACCTAAGGCCAGAGTTACCGCCCGACAGAGGTATCGACTTCGTTTTCGTCTGGAGTACTCCCTCGCTCATTTCTCAGCGAGGTTAAAGAAGAAGGAATTTTGCAAGTGGAACTTTGCAGCCCCCCGCGTACTCGTCGTATACAAAGTCTCCAGTCAATTAGCCTTTACTTGAGTCTCCCGATCATTTGTTGCACTCCCCCCCTCCCTTTCTATGGAAGCAATCACCGTACATCCTCTCTCGGACTCTCGTCCCGTCGAGTCATTTCTATCCCTTCACCCTGTTTGGTTGGTACCCCAGGTCTCATTTTATCTATTTTATTTATTTACTTGTTCCAATAATATTTTCTTTGTATATAGTAAATTTATTTTTCTACAATTAGTTTCTCTAATCTCAGAACCTCTAAGAATTGATTATTTAGGCTAACCGCACTTGATTTTGTTTATTTAACGCTCGCACTGGGATCTGTATCCCACTTTTGGGCGTGCCTTCTATAGGGTCACCCTACGACATCTATATTATATTCTGGTGTCAAGCTTTTAGGTTCACCCGCATTATCTGATCTCATTTATTTTAGCCTTAGGACAGATTTTAATGGGTGTTATTCTTGTATATTAAAGGTTTTTGTTTTAGAAACTGTAGAAAACACTTTACCCATTTCTCATTTTCCCTTTTGTGTGCATATTTTGTATTGAAATTTGCGACCGTGTGAAACTTTAACCCATTCCAGGCCTTATAAAACTTCTGCCGTATTGTTTAAAAGTTAATCCTATTTCTTTTTCTTTTGTATTGTGTTTGTCGTTTGCTCCGTTGCGTATTAGGCAACACAGGCTCTCGCTAAATTCCGGTGTGAATATTTTGAGTATAATTAATAATTCGTGCCGTGCGAAAAAATTATCGCTGTGTTTGTTTTTAGTTTTTTTTTTAAGTGAAGAATCGTAGGTTCACCAAAGCCTACCAGCACTTCCCCTGTGCGTCTAAATAATTCCCTCCCCCTTTTTTTGTGGTGCTTTTTTCCTGAAAGTTGGTCGAACGCGATAAAATGTCCTCATTATTTAACACGTTCAAATTGCAAAGAGAGTCGCTTGGTCTCAGTGGCAAGGACCTCTTAGCTTATATCCAAACGGAGAAAAGACCCGAAAGAAAAGAGACAAGACAAAGAAAAAGAGAAGAAAAGGAACGAGAAGAAAGGAAAAGAACCCGCCTTCATGAACTTGAAATGAGTAGGACCAGGAACGAGATGCTGTCCATCAGCTCGAGGTCCGAAACTCCCCCTACGGCCTCTGTTAAGCTTCTGGTTTTCAAGGAAGGCGAGGATTTCGGAGCCTTCTTAATCCATTTCGAGAAAATCTTCGAAATTTACTATTGGAACATCGAGGCAGATGGAGTGGCTTAATTGTTGTCCTTGCTAAATTCCCAACCTTAAAATATATTCATATCACTCCCTTTGAAGGCAAAAATTAATTATTTGACCTTAAAGTTGGAGTTACTGTCGGCATATAACATGACCCCAGACTTTTACTTATCCAAATTCAGACATGACCGCTTTCAGCCAGGCCAAACACACCGTCAGTTTGGGTATACCCTCCAGCGTCACCTCAACACTTGGCTCGGTGCGTCTAAAATCCTGCATGACTACGATGCCCTTGTTGACTTCTTCCTGAGAGACCAGTTGTTGGCCGCACTTCCGGTTGAAGTCAGATCCTTCCTAAAAGACCGGCAGTGCCTCACATTCAAGGAGTTCATAGAAGAGGCCGATATTTATTCATCAAGTCACAACCTTTATCCGAAAGAAGGGAAGAAAACGGCCCCCCTTTCCACCAAACCTAAGCCAAACAAAGGTAAATTCATCCTGCAAAATGGAAACAAGTTTGCCAAGCTAACTGGTCCGTGAAAGCCGAAACTACTCTTTTCGTCCGAATACCGGGATCTAAAACCGTTCTCTTCAGGTTCCATTAGGTCATCTTTCCCTAGGAGACTCATCATTTGTTTTTTCCTGTGGTGTGGAGGTCAATGTGAAAACGAACTTACCCTAGAACTCTCAGTTCAGGAATAACTCTTCTCACCAGGTACAGCAGATATGTGCCACGTCTGCGCCTCCATCAACACTATTGGAATCTTCTCCTCCCACGAACACTTCAAGTCACGGCAGCCACCAGGCAAACCTTTTGTTTGATAGGAATACCTCTGGAGGCCTTAAGTTTGAATCCTGAACGATAAATAGCTGACATGTCTCCACCCTTGTAAAAGATACCGGGTGCACCTGCATAGTGGTGTCGGAAAAGCTGCTTCCTCCAGTAGCCCTTGACCATAATAAATTTGCAGTCATGCACAACTACTTGGGACGCGCCAATCGGTTCCCCATCTTTAGGTGCTACATTAATTGTGCGTATTTCACTGACTGGGTGGAAGTAGTAGCAGCCCCTATTAAATTCTGCTCCGTCCCCATTGGCCAGTGTCCACGGGTCTTTTCCAGCTCCGTCGCTCAACCCGTGGTTACCCGTTCGCTAGTGGTAAAAGATTTGAAGATGCCCTCGACCCTAGAAACCTCACGTTCTTCAGAATTCAAGGAGGTTGCGACGACTAAAGACTTCGCAAAGAACAAAAATAACTGCAATTCCCTCCGACCCCTGTGGGTTAAGGCCCAGTCAAAAGAGCAAGAAGCCATTCGATGAGAGAAGGTGATCTCCTACCAAGTTACGGATGGCTTACGTTACCGTGCGTGCTCAGAAAACGGTAAATTCCCGACGCGAGTACTGTGTGTCCCGCGTTCACACGTTGGTCACATTTTAACCACTGCCAATGACCGCCTATTTGCAGGCCATTTTAGCGACACGAAGAGCACTCAGAATATCTTCAAATATCTCTATTGGCCAGGCGCCTATGAAGAAATCCTTTGCTACTGCACGTCTTGCGACATCTGCCAAAAGACGAGTAAAGGACGAGTTAAGCCCACACCATTGCAGAAACGAACCCTAATCTCAGAGACTTTTTCCTGTGTCGCAATTGATCGCATCGGTCCGATATACTCCCCATCGAGTGAAGTTCACAGTCACGTGCTAACTTTAGTGAATTTGCCACCTGGTTCCCCTAGGCCGTGCCATTAAAGAATATAGACAGCATCCCCTGCTCGGAAACACTAATTTCCATCTTCTCCCGCATTGGATTAGCCAAGGAAATCTTGTCTGATCGTGGCCGCCAATTAACGTTGCAACTTCTGGAGTACGTCGTTCCTCTCCTGATGATAAACCCCTTTTTATCACCCCTTTCCACCCAGCTGGTAACGGCATGTGTTAGAGGCTCAACGGCTCCCTCAAATCCATCCTCAAGAATGGCACCGTTTCTTGCCGGTAGCCCTTTTCGCATACCGGAAAATTCCCAACGCACCTTAGGTTTTGCCCCATTTGCGCTTCTGCATGCACGTAACGTTAGAGGGCCCCTTAACATTCTAAAGGAGCTCTTATCCAATTCGAAGTTAGACCAGGAGATTCAATCCTCCTACCTTTACCTCCTAGACCTGAGGCAGAGGTCAGGAAAGTGCGCAAAGATCGCACATCAGAACGCCGAGACAAACTTACGCAAGTATAAAACCTACTTCGACTGTAAATCCCAAGAACTAAAATTTAAACCCGGTGACGAAGTCCTTTTGCTACTCCCCACGGAGAACAACAAACTCTTGAGCCAATGGAAGGGCCCTTTCCCTGTGATCGAGAGACGCGGCCTCGTCGACTACTTGATCCAAACCCCACCTGCTACTAAGCTATTCCACGTGGACATGCTTAAAATGTACCATCGATGCGATGTGCTAACCAACTTGTGGCCCTGGACGAAGAATCCGCCTTGGAGTCCATCTACCCGCTTGACCCCTTGGTCGTGATACAAGTCGCCTGCGTGTAACAAGACGCGGGATATCCTCTTCACGTCTTGCCAGATAACCCCGATTCCCCATCAACCGAGTTGAGTATAAATCCTCAGCTTCCGATCCCCCAGAAGACCCAGTTACAACCGCTACTCACCCAATTCACCGATATAATCTCGGCTATCCCTAGTTGTGCTACCCACTTCAAGCACAATATTTAGCTCACCACCCAGGAACCTGTTCGTTCAAAGCCGTACCTCCTACCCATTCACTTAAGAAAAGAGTTCAATGAGGAGGTAGACAAGCTATTGAAGATGGGTGTTATAGAGCCCTAGGAGTCGGAGGGAAGTTAAACAACGTGTTCGACGCCGAACCGATTCCCTTGATCAATCAGAATTGTCAACATGTTTGAGAAGGCAAAATTCATTACAGAATTATATTTATGTAATGCCTATTACCAGGTTCCCTTGAGAAAAGAGGAAAAAAGGTACACGGCCTTCCCACCGACAAGGGTTTGATGCAATTCCGGCGACTCCCTTTTGGGTTGGTGACCGCGTGTAACAATTATAACTGAATGATGAGGCGAATATTGGATGAGTTGCCCCACGTTATCTTCTACTTCGACAACATTTACGTGGCGACCCAGGAATGGGACCACCATCTGGCTGCCCTTCGCGCCATCTTGTGCCGACTCTGGGAATACCACCTCACGATTGGCCCCAACAAGTGCCACTTCGCCTTTGGCACTATTGGCTATTTAGGTTTCCACATAGGGAACGATTCCTTGGCTCAACAAGCTGACAAAATCAAGGCAATTGTCGAAGTGACAGTGCCTGCAACAAAGAAGCAGTTGAGGTCATTCACGAGGTCCGCCTCCTTCTACCGACGTTTTATTATGAACTTCGCTTCCATTGCCGTGTCACTGTGTGATCCCCTCAAGAAAAGGCTCCTGAGTGCCTGGTCAGGACACCACGTACAATCGCTACCTTTGACCAACTTAAAGGGAAGTTAACTTCAGCAAGGATCCTCCGCTTACCCGACCCCCTTAACCTTTTGGCTACGGACTGACGCGAGTAACAATGGCATAGGTTGTGTTCTCGTCCAGTATGGTTGCCGTGGCGAAATTTTCTCCATCACGTTTGCGAGCCGTAAACTCCTTCCCCGCGAGAAAAACTATGCGGTAATCGAGCGAGAAGCTCTTGCCATCGTTTGGATCATCCACAAGTTCAAAATATTTCTCTTAGGTAAATAATTTATTATAGAGATTGACCATAAATCCCTCTCTTACTTACGGAACGTTAAGAACAATAATGGTCGCCTCATGAGGTGGAGTCCCTCCCTCCAAGAATTACAATTTAAAATTGTATACATTAAGAGTTCCGAAAATTGCCTGGCAGAAAGCTTAAGCAGAAATCCTCTGGATTTGTCCCTGGAGTAATTTTCCATTAATTGATTGTAACGTTGAATGGATCACTTTTGTATATATTCTCGAATAATTCTTGTAGTTTTGTGTAATGTCTTATAAGAATATGTGTCATTATTGTTTTTATTATTCTGTATATATTTTTTTTGATGAGTTACCCTGTTCGTATAAGCCTTTTTTGTATTTTGGGACCTTTCTTCTTTTTTTTTAAATATCCTTGTATGTAAGCCCCTGGTTAACGAGACTATGTTGATACCAGCTATTAATAACTATTCTGTCTGTCTTATTGTATTATTAATGTTATTTTTTCTTGATGTTGTTTGGTAATAAGGAATACCGAGTATTTTCCTAGGAACCCTTTAATTAACTTATTTTTTGCGCAGAGTAACCTATACCATCCCTTTTGTATTTGTGTCTCTATTGGAAAATTAACCGTGTAATTACTCTATATTAGTCTGATGTCATTTCCTTCAGAAGTTCCATCTTGGGATGGAAGGAGATGGCAGAGAAAGAAGGTTACCCCCCCCCCCCCCAGAACCCAACGTCTACCGTGGAGCCTGAGAAAGATGCATCTGCACACCCAGACAGCCCCAAGGAAGCAGCAAAATTTTCGCGCGGTTAGACGTCACGGGTTGGGTTTTCTTTAACTCCCCGTCTCATCGCCTGATCGGCGGCAAACCTACGGCGCCAAGGACCCCACTTCCGCCGAGGCAGTATAAATACTTCGAGATAAAGCTTTGAGAAATTAGTACCTATGGAAGAATGAGAGAGAGAACGAATCCCCCCACCCCCCCCCTGACTTCCCCAGTTCACCTTTTACTGCTTTAAATTCGTCTGTCCTATATACTGCGAAAATTAGAACAATGGAAAGACCATGGAGTGAGCATTGCGACTTCTCGCTATGGGCCCTTATCGCGACCCAAGGCAATTAAGGAAGTCCGTTGGCGATGAATCTCTTTCCCCGTCTAGATAATTTCTGGGTATATATTCGACACCTCAAAGTTCACATGCAGATTGTTTCTAAAGCCGCCGTCTAGTACGTTAGTTGTAACGTCTTCATTAGTCGAGAGGAAATCGACTACATTCTCGTCCAGAGAAAAATTGAGTGATTGTCGAAGAGCCAAGGAAGAGCTAGTTGTCACTCAGTGTTTTTCATGGAAATAGTTAGGCGCGCTTCAACCCTTCTTACCACGTCTTCGGAGAGACATCCTGTGAGACACTCACAAGTTCAAGGTTGAACTTACCTACCTGGTCCTACTCACCGCACATCAAGGTAAAAGGGATTTAACTCCCGCTTCGCCACACTCATTCCACCTTTACCGCCTCGAACCTCAAGGATTCCCTTTGCTCTAGAACTTACGTAATTCTAAAATTATTACTTAATCAATTATCCCTCGGTTCAAACTTAATTGATATATATATATATATATATATATATATATATATATATATATATATATATATATATATATATATATATATATATGTAAAACTGTCGTCAGGTCTTTGGGTTTGTAAAAAGATTCCACCGTACCTGATATTTTGCTATTTGCTTAAAGATCATTATTTCCACTCTATACATTTGCAAGTGTCAAGAATATTCAAGCAAAAATAATAGGACAATTTTTTTGGTTAATAGGCAATTATATATATATATATATATATATATATATATATATATATATATATATATATATATATATATATATATATATATATATTTTAGTTGAGCGTATTTACGTGAGTCAAAATACCACTAATTAAACGGCAAAATAGCCGCCAACTTTGGTTTTACACTGGTAAAATTACCAGAAGACTCAGTCCTGAGTCAGGTTCACTCGTTAGTTATTTTCTTTTTCTGGTGTGCATAATTAATTGGAACCTTTAGTATTTTTTTTTGTCAATTCGACATTTTAGAATGTACCTTATAGGAACCGAATTCGTAATTGAGAGTGACCATAAGCCATTGTCGTGCTTTCGTAATTTCAAGAGTCAAAATGGATGATGAATGCGATGGAGTCTGTTGCTGATGGAATATAAATTCCGTATTGTGTATATCAAGGGTACTTAAAATTGTTTAGCGGATAGTTTAAGCAGAAATCCTCTAGAAGATCCTATTGCCATAGATTAAAGATACCATTAGCGTATCTCCTTGTAAATATGTTTGCTGATTTGTTTTATATATAGGTTAATTGTTTGAAGTGTTGTATAAATATTCTCGGTTGTAGTGTGTCTTTAGTAATAGTTCTTTCTTTCTTTTATTTAGATACTCAATGTGTCGTATGGCTTAATTTTAATTTTTGGTTTGCTTTTTTTTTGTACCTGTGCGCATAGTCTGAAGTAAGTAATTATTAGTAGTTGATAACCCCGCTAATGTCAGAATTTTGTTGTATCTCGTTCAACTATTTCAATTTTTATATCATCTCCCACTTGAAGAAAAATTAGTTCGAAACATTTTTTTTGCATCCGACTTGTGGAAAAAGAAATGTCTTCCTGAAAAGGGAGGAGTGTGGAAGAATGAGAGAGAGAAGGATTTCCCCCTACCCCTGACTTCCCCAATTCGCCGTTCAGCGCTCTAAATTCGTCTGCCCTATATACTGCAAAAATTAAAATAATGGAAAGACCATTAAGTGGGCATTGCGACTTCGCACTATAAAACCTTATCGCGACCCAAGGTAATTAAGGAAGTCTGTTGGCGATGAATCTCTCTTCCCGTCTAGATAATTTCTGGGTATATATTCGACACCTCAAAGTTCACATGCAGATTGTGTCTAAAGCCACCGTACAGTACGTTAGGTGTAACGTCTTCATTAGTCGAGAGGAAATCGACTAAATTCTCGTCCAGAGAAAAATTGAGTGATTACGAAGAGCCAAGGAAGAGCTAGTTGTCACTCAGTGTTGTTTTTGGAAATAGTTAGGCGCGCTTCAACCCTTCTCACCACGTCTTCGGATTTTAAGGATCGGAAAGCCATTCCCAAAGCACCCTCTGTTTGCCTTTTAAGTATAAGAGGCCCCTCCTAACTTCAGTTTCCTGAAGTTGAATTGAGCGTACCGTGAGACGCCCACAACTTCAAGGTCGAACTTACCTACCTGGTTCAACTCGTAGCAAATCAAGGTAAAAGGGATTTAACTCCCGCTTCGTAACGCTCCTCCTACCTTTACCGCGTCGAACCTCAAGGATCCCTTTGCTCTAGAACTTGCATAATTGTAAAATCATTACTTAATTAATTATCCCTCGGTTCAAACTTACTTTTGTAGCCATGTTTGAATATTCCTTGGTCTAGCAACTGTGTATAAAAAGCACTCTTAAAGCCATTTTAAGGTGGAGCCTTAATTTCGTTCGGCCAGTAGGCCAGTGTGCGAAAAATGGCGTACACCGGATCATACCACGACAGTACCATACAGCCCCGTCTTGGTTAGCAGCCACGTACAGTCTCGTACGCCCTGCTTCACTTCCTTACGGCTTCCAGCTACGAACACGACGCGTCACCTCTACCAAGCCTCGCTCGTAACTAAGTCCAAAGTTCCCGCCTGACAGACGATAGACACGGACAGGAATCTATCACTTGAGTATCGACTTCGTTCTCGTCTGGAGTACTCCCTTGCTCCTTTCTTAGCAAGGTAAAAAAAAATGAATTTTGCAAGTGGTACTCTGCAGCGCTCCGCGTACTCGTCATATCCAAAGCCTCTGGTCAATTAGTCTTTACGTGAGTCTCCCCCTCATTTGCACCCTCCTTTCCCTGGAGCAATCGCCGTACATCCTTTCTCGGACTTTCGTATTCGTCGAGTCATTTATATCCCCGCCCCTCGTTTGGCACCCCTGGTCACATTTTATTTATTATTATTTATTTACTTGTGCTATTAATATTTTCTTTGTATATAGTAAAGTTACTTTTCTACCATCAGTTTCTCTAATCCCAGAACTCTAAGAATTGATTATTTAGGCCAACCGCACTCGGTTTTTTTATTTAACCCTCGTCCTGGTATTTCTATCCCAATTTTCTGGCGTGCCCTCTATAGGGTCACCCTACGACACTTTCATTCATTTGTCTTTCATTAGGGAGAGGGTTGTTAGCTCAAACTTTTCTGCAAAGCTATTCGTATTTTTTTCAAAGAATTTTGACGATAAAAGATTGTAAAGTATAATGGTAACTAGGCATATAATTGATTAAATTTGCTCAAAAATATATATATTTTTATTTTCAAAGAGCAGCACAAACTTTCTAAATGACCTAATACTATCGACAGAGAGAGAAATGGGCAGGAAAGCATCAATCATACTTTTCGTGAGACATCCACTCAATTCCAAATTTTGATGCTTGAACTGTGACTATACTTGAAGTCGATATTTATTATATAATTTTTAGTTGCAATTTTGTATTGAGTACTAAGCTGGTTGCAATAGTCTTTTGGTCACTTAAAAAAAATGGGTTAAGTAGAGAGAATAAGACACACTTTCTTATCTCAAGCTCTACATCTCAATTTCCCTTTCTCATATATCATCCCTTATACACTTTTCCTCTCTATATACTTCTCTCTCTCTCTTATTCTCCCTCTTATCATTCTCTTTCTCTAATTTTCCCTCTCTCATTCTTCCATCTCAATCTCTCTCTTTAATTTTTTTTCTCCATCTCTCAAATTCCCTCACTTAATTTCCCTCTCTCATTTGCCTGTCTCAATTTCTCTCTCCCTTTCTCAGTCTTACTTTCTTAATATCACTCTATCAATCTCAATCTCTCAATTTCTCCTTTTCAATTTCTCTATCACAATCTCCCTCTCTCAATCTTTCATCTCAATTTCTACTTCTCAATCTCCCTCTTCAAATTTCCCTCACCCAAACTCCCTCCCTTATTATCCCTCTCTCTATCTCCCTCTCTTAATCTACATCTCACAATCACACCCTCAATCTCCATCGCTCCATTTCCCTCTCTCAATCTCCATTTCTCAATCTTCCACTCTCAATCTCACTCTCACTACCTCCCTATAACAATCTCCCTTTCTCCTTCTCCCTTCCACAATCCCCCCTCTCTCTCTTATTATTACGTTCTTATTATCACTTTCTTAATATCACTCTCTCAATATTACTTTCATAATCTTCGTCTCTCAATCCATCACTCTCAATCTCCCTCGCTCAATCCTAATCTCTAAATTTTCCTCTCTCAATCTCGATCTCTCGATTTCCCTTTCTAAATCTTTCTCTCTCATTTATCATATCTCATACAATTTCTCTCTCTATCTCTTATTCTCCCTCTTATCATTCTCTTTCTCTTATTCTCCCTTCTCATTTTACCTATACCAATCTCCATCTCACAATATCCCTCTCTTAATCTCCATCTTCCATTCTTAATCTTACTCTCACAACCTTCCTCTTTACCTTTCCCTCTCACAATCTCCCTTTCCCCTTCTCTCTCTCAAAATCTCCCTGTCTCAATATCATTATCTTATTATCACTCTCTTAATATCCCTGTCTCAATATTACTTTTATAATCTCCTTTTTTTCAAAACTTACTCCCACAATTTCCGTCTCTCAATTCCTTACTTTCAATCCATCTCTAAATTTTCCTCTCTCAATCTCGATCTCTGAATTTCCCTTTCTCAATCTCTCTCTCTCAATTATCATCTCTCATACACTTTCTCTCTCTATAATTCCCCTTCTGTTATTCTCTTTCTCGTATTCGGCCTCTTATCATTCTCGCATTCTTCCTCTCTCATTTCTTTCTCCATCTCTATATCTCAAATTCCCCCCCCCCCCCAATCTACCTCTCTATATCACTCTATTATTATCACCCTCTCAATCTACAACTTTTAATATCGCTTTTTCAATCTTCATCTCTCACTCTCACTCTCTCAATCTCCCTTTTTCTTCTTCCCATCTCATTCTCCCCTCTCAATCTCTTTATCTCAATCTCCCTCTCTCATTCTCCCTCTCAATTTCCTTCTCTTAATTATGTATTGGTTATACGTTTCAGTCTTCAATTGAGACCATCATACGAGTGTAAATGAGAGAAAGATATATTTATTACGTGGTTGCTATTGAACTTGATTTAACGGGCACTTATTGCATTATAATGATTTTGATGCTGCATATGTAGACTGACACGACTTTTTAGCTCCATTTCTGGCACCATTTAATTAGTGGCAAATTACTACTCGGATTTGAATTGAGGAGATTGGTGAAATTACTCTTTGATTAAATAGGTGCTAAGGTTTTGTAATTAAAGATTGATTTTTGATTTTTTTTTTATAGCATGAGGTATTATGAATTAATAATGAATTAATTATGCCTGAATATAAAAATGACAAAAGGGTAATTTATATTGCCGCAAATTACATGTGGGTAGAAAATAGTATATTAATTTACACTTACACTACCGCGATTTAATTGCACTGATATTCAATTAGTCACTAAATTGAGTTGCACTTCACAAAATTGAATTAATCGACTTTGATTGCTTTACTTATGAAATGAATGGGCTACTTTTGATAGGATCTGAAGTTGTTTCGCCGGGAAGTGGAGAGAGGAGACTACGTGGGTACATGGGGAGTTTTCAAGTGGCGCGAGACTGCTGAGAAAGCAGTAGTCTTGCCGAGAGTTGGTAGTATGAGTACCTGGAGTGTTGTGGGGCGAAGTGAGAGTCATTGTTAATGATATTTTAGAGTCATCGCATTGATGAGCTCGCAAGTTACTCTGGCCATAGAACACCTGAGGCTATGAGCTAGGTAAGGACTGGCACCGACAAAATGGAAACTCGCGGTTAGGACAGCGTAAATGGGTCAGAGCTACTGTGAGTTTTCGAATGTTCTCAACGAGGAACGAAGTTAGTGGAGTTGTCAGAGAAGGAGCGGCGCTGTGCGAAGGGAGCACGCGCTGAAGCTGAGGTCGTCTGAGAACTTCAAATACCTATGAGGGAGGCGTCCTCTGTAAGGATTTTTGGATGCATCCTCATAGAAGTTTAGGTTTGAGAAACTCCATGCGTATAGGAAGCTTCTGGAACGCTTTGCGCAACTCAAACTGGCGTGATATCTTATTATCGGTCAAAGTCCGACCAGGCTTTTGAATGTCTGGTTCGAATTCGAGATAAAGCCTGGTCTACATGTGGTTTCCTCATGTGCTTCCTGAGGCTCTATGCGAGGCTGTCCTCTGGTAGAGTTACTTGCCTCTACAAATATTTTTTTTCTCCTCTATTCGTTGCTGTGGGATGACCAGAACGCACGGCCAATAAATGAGTAAAGTAATATCCTAGGGCCTTTTATTTTTTATTTTTTTTTCTCTCTCTCTCTCTCTCTCTCTCTCTCTCTCTCTCTCTATCTCTCTCTCTCTCTCTCTATATATATATATATATATATATATATATATATATATGTATTATGAAAATTAATGCAATATCGCTAGAAAAGATAAGGAATTAAACCACATTCTCCGGAGACAATTTAATTCAGAACAGTTTCGGTGTATCTCACACCCTTTTTCAACTGACACTGGATAGAAAATATAAGAAAAGTGCATACAAATAATACAAACATAATAACACAGGGTCAGGTCGTGAAAGATCCCCTCTTTTTTCCCCCAATCCCCCGCTTGTGGCTAATCTGGGACGGGGTTAGGCCTAAACATATTGAAGGGCTGACATTTTTCTATTTTGTTTATTTGCTTTCTTATTACAGGATTAAAAGAAAATTGACCCTCAGATAGATTTAAATTAGGAACTGACGATATCAAACTCGATTCTACGATTCTTCTCTTAACATAGTTAGCAGATTTAAATACCATTTTACTACCATTGAAATCGATCGAATGATTCAAGTCTCTAACATGGCAGAATATTCCACTGCTTTCGCTGCCCACTCTAATATCTCTTTTGTGTTCATACAATCTCTTGTCTATATTTCTCCCCGTTTCACCTATATAAACTTCATGGCAATCGTTGCATGGTATTGCATATACTCCTATGTTCTGAATTAAATTGTCTTCGGAGAATGTGGTTTAATTCCTCATATATATATATATATATATATATATATATATATATATATATATATATATTATAAGCTAACCTTCCAATGGCCTCATGGTAGAACGTAATTTCGTTCATTTATAATAGAAATGAGCGACCTAATAAAACACGAAGTCGAAATATGCATTTAAATTAAATACCGTTTCTTGAGGTGAATGAAAATGACTTCTTTTTCTCCGCAGATTCCTTACCCGGAAGTGACAAGAAGGACGCTAGAGCTCAAAATGAAAGACTTCGACAAGTTCTCGCGTCATTGTGTCATTGGCAGGATTCAAGTGCCACTCGGCACCGCGGATTTGTCGAGATCTTCTCGTCTCTGGCGCCCTCTTCTCGCTTGCTCTTCAGTACGTTGGTCTCGCTTATCATCGTATGGGAGTCGGGTTTTTTTTTGTATGTGTGTTTGTGCTTGTGTGTACGTACAAACGAACTTCTACAAACTTAGTTAATTAAGAAGTTATGAAACATCGAGTGCATCTTTGCTCTCCCAGGAAAGAAGAAAGGTGAATAGGAAAGAGCATGATAATAACAAAGTAAACTTCATTATTTCTAAATGTAAATGCACCCTGACCTTGTTAAGGATCATGGGTAAATTCTGGGGATTTGCATATCTTCTCTTCATTTGGCTCCTCGAACTATACACGTTTACACATTCTCACATGCTCGAAACTCTTTTTAAGACCTTTTGTTGAAAATACCTTCGTTGGATTCGTTTTTTTTGTTAATTAAAAAAGTCATTTTGGCTAAGAGGGTATATTTAAAGATTCCTCCTCGAGATGTTATTATCTTAAAACTAAGAAGCAAAAACCAACGATGGCAACGCCTCTAGAAAGTTTACAAAACGGGGGGTCTAAATAGAGGTTAGGATTGATTTAAAACGAACCATAGAAGTAGTTGTGAATAAGTGGATGGAGTAATGGAAGTGAAGAATGTTCGGAATGGAAGGGTTATTTTTTAATTCCATGAATGCCCAGCTAAAATTGGAGAAAATTGATGTTTTACAAGCGTAAATGTAGAGAATTGCAAGGAGAGGAGGTATACGGAGGGATTAAATGCAATGTTGGAAAGATAATAGAAAATTAAATGTGGAAATGCGTTAGGGATAATTGGAATTTTGGTGGGGGCTTCTGAAAGTAGGTGGAGTCTGGTGCTTGGTGCAACTCTTTCATGTATGCTTGAGTGAGGGTGAATTTATGGAAAATGAAAGCTTTAAGTATGGAACTTAATCGACGAATGGTTAAGAAGATAAACGTGCAGATTGGATAGGAACTGAGTGACTGCGGGCTAAAATGATCTATGAATTTGATATGTGTTTGGAAGAATATAGAAACTACTTCTTAGTAGCCTAGGAGCTATAAGTCCCGTTGATTAAGTTGGAAAGGCATTTGTTAGGGCTGAAATCAAAGCTACATGAAAACTTTAGTGTATGGTGTGACGGAAGGCTTTTCAATATTATAAGTATCCTTTATAAGAGTAACAGAAAAAAATGATGAGTAGGGAAGAAAGTGTGAGGAACTTTCAAACGGAAACAGAGGCCTTTTGAGAGGTGAACCGTTTTTCAGTGGAACACGATCCTATGTAGCTGTGACGGATTGGAACTCAAGACAGAGCTCAAGAATGCGAAAGAAGACGAAGAATGAAGCTATTGGAAGCGCTGCTGTTTTTGTCTTAAGGAGACAGCGGAGATCGGAGCTACCATATCATTTTTTTGTTGTACCATTTGTTCTTACACTATTTATTTGTTCTTTCTTCCGATGGAGAATAACAAGAAGTAATAATGAGGGAACGTAAAATTGCTGTTTTGGGAGTGAATGGAAATTTGAATGTTTTGTGGTTTATTTAAGAGAATATAAATGTGCAGAGAAAAAACTTAGACAATGAATAATAAAAAATAAGAAGAATTATGTTTGTGTGACGCTCTTCAAACCAAAGGCCCTTACTAGAACACCTTTCTACTTCTACCAAGCAAGAAATGGGTTGAAAGAAGAGGTTGGTCAGAAAGGCGCAATGAAGGAACCATGGGAGGCGGTGGATCGTAAATAGGCAAGCAGATCAATTTCACATGCTAGGAGCAAAGATCGATCCTCCGTGCAGCACAGACGACTACAAGAACCAGAAAATAAAGCAACAGAGCCGAACGTAAGGATCCCAGGGACCGGGATTGTTCAGACACTGCCGTTGCATATAAGATCCCATGGGTAAAAAAGAATTTGGAGGCATTGGAAGAACGGATGTTTAGCTAGGGTGGCTTACAGAGTAGGTTGGTGTTGCACAGGAGAAACGTTCCCGGCTGAGATTTAATGTTAGAAAGTTTTTTTTACAGAACCATTAAGTAATGATTGACGCAGAGAGAATAGTAGTAGTAAGCTAGGCAAACGAGGTTGTGTAGAGAGATAGGTAACTTCTCTTGTCCTCGGTGTTAAAATGAAATGAAATACCAAAGCAATTCGTGAAAAATAAGGGGCACATGGACATTATGAGATGGGGAAATGATTCGGAAAAGAGAGCGAAGGTATCAATGAAGGTCAGTTGTACATATGAAAGGCAGGGTCCACGGAAGGAAGGAGGGAAGCAAGGTCCAGGATCATTTGTATATGGTTGATTGTGGAAAGCCAGCAATGACGAGAAGAGTTGGTAGGGTTACACGAAGGTTGGGTGCGAGAGAAAGAAAGAAACAGAACTGGGTAGGAAAAAGGTAATATATTAGTGTTGAAGGCTCAGTTAGAGTGAAACGATGAATTTTGCCTGGAGAGACGAACATAACAAGTATATGTGTGGTGTGTGGGAGGAGGATTAAAGCCATAATGAGTTTAGAATTCGGAGATAAGGGAAAGTTTGGTAAAGGACATTGAAATCACGGAGGGATAAGCAACGTTAAGGTAAAGGTCTGGTATAGAAATTCCCCAAATCGTCAAATAATCCGTTTGACGGATAGCCAGGTGGTCATTAAATAACCACAATTTTAAGATAAGTCTTCGTAAGTTAGTAGGCAAGAAAAACATTAAAGGTGTTAGGAGAGTTGTTAGGAAAAGAGAGAAGAGACAGATTGGAGGGAGCAATTAAGCTAACAGCAACACCAACCTTGAATCCCTCGGAACATGGAGAAGGGCAGTTGATGGAGACTTTATGCGATCTAAAATCCCGGTCTCTGACACAGAGAAGTAAGCTCATTTTTTGCGAAGGGATCAAATAAATAAATGAAATCAGTTTTGTTTATAGATAGGGAACATTTGTTTAGATAGTCTACAGAAATGGGGCAAGGAAAAGAGGGTGGGTGTTCCCTGGGAGCCCTCCTTGAAATGAAATAACCGATTTGCTTTCTTTAATCCGATAGCATCTGTTTTAATTCATTGGTGGCGAAATGTAAGGTTTTTAATGGTAAGGTAAAACCTAATATTACTGACCTGATCCTGTTTATTTGGATACACTCCGAGGGGGATTGCTTTATATTTATTGAATTAATTTATGGTAATGTGAAGCATCCTTTAAGAACAAAGAGATGAACCATCCCAAAGGGAATCCACATGTTTTTGTGAGTTTTTCAACTATGAAAGCTTAAATAGAAGGATAGAGCATGGAAAGGGAAGAATAGCAATTATGCTTAGCGCTCTTTGCCATGTAGAGGAAGACAGATGTAAGTCTCGTGTATTATTTGGGTATAGGAATTTAGTGATATTATTGCGACTATGCTGCTGTATGTTACCAAATAGAATGGAATGAAAAGGACGGTGTTATTGGTATGAAGTAGCTGCATAGTCAATGTGGTATTAGAGTAAATAAAACAAGTCCGAAAGGTAGTGGTTTGGGAAAAACGTGGTACTAGTTTAACAAACGATAGGATTTCCTTGCAGGGAACAAGCAATGAGGTGAAAGAGCAACAGAGGAAGAAAAATAGGTAAACAGAGAAAAGAGGAATAATGAAAATGTCTAAGACTCAGACTAAAATAGCAAACCTCATGCGAAATAGAAATGTGGAAGATGGCTAAGCTTATATGGGTGAATGGGATGGAATGGATATTGTAGTTACCGCTTCGTTTGTGAAGGGTTGTGGGGAGAGAATTATTAATCTAATACACTCACTTCTATCAATGGATAGGGTGAGATGTGGGGAAACCTTTGGCCGTGTGTTTTATGGTTTCAGTGGGATAAAAGGTATACCATGAAAACTCATAACCACCTACACTTTATTTTTAAGCTATTTGTTTCCTCTTCAATGTCTATGAGTTTCCAGGACCCAGGTTGTTAGTTCCCCTACCTAGGATGTTAATTCATGAATATCGGGTGTTCCGCAGAGCGAGGATGAGCTTGGCGTGATTCTGCTGTCCCTTAACTTCCTCCCGATGGCAGGACGCCTCAACGTCGACATCATCAAGGCCAAACAGCTTCTGAGGACGAGCCTCACCCACGGCGCTGGTGAGTCGGGGACGGGGAGTGAGGGAACTGAGTAAAGGTGCGCCTGACTCCATGAGTGAGGATGCGAGCATTTAGGGTACCATCCGTAATTATTTGAAAAGCCAATAGCTATACCACATGCTCAGTTGAGGAAGAACGAGCGGAGTTAGGTTTAAGAGTTTGGAAAGGAAGTAAGAATCATAAGGCATGTTATGGCAGTATCTTTATTTATATTCTAAAGAGAAATTTAAGAAGATGTAGAATTTGAGGGAGAACAAGTGTAGAGAAAAACTCGAGAAGAAAAATAAAGGGTCTTTCAACAAGGACGCTCAAGCTTTGTCAGGCGATAGTGGCCATGTTGTTAATGTAACATCTGGCAACATCACTGTGAACTGTTCAGTAGTACTTGGCAAGTCACAATGGAAGTTTATGGCGTTGAAAAGCGTGTGCAAATCATCAAATGTTATTATTAAAATCAGTGCTCCGTTCTCAAACGTTCAGCGCATTACGTGATTTCTATCCTCGCCACAGCGATGAGGCCTATTTTGGGATGAATAGATTTGTGAACAAGCAAAATTGTCGGATTTGGGACGGAAAAAATCTACATGAGATACACCAGCACTAATTGCATCCCAACAAAGTCCCTGTTTGAGGCGGATTTTCGTCTAACGGAATCATCGGTCCGTATTTTTTTTAGAACAAAGAATGGGATTGCCATAACCGTCAACGGCGAGACCTACAGATCGATGATAAGCAACTTCTTGTCGCCTCAACTGGATTATATGCCTGATATGGATACTGACGACATGTGGTTCCAAAAGGACGGCGTTACGTACCACACTGCGCACGCCACGATAGACATTTTGCACCAGCGATTTCAGGGCAGGGTCATCTCGTGCGGCGACGACGTCAACTGGCCACCGAGATCATGCGATTTAACGCCATTAGACTACTTTCTTTGGGGCTACTTTAAATCGCAGGTCTATGCGAATAATCCGCAAACACTTGATGTCCTCAAAGTCAACATAACGAACACCATCCAGCAAATTCAGCCAGATTTATGCGACAAAGTCATCGAAAATTGGGCCTCCCGAATACGTTCCACCAAGCAAAGCCGCGGCGGACATTTGAATGACGTCATATTCCACACTTAATGCCATAAAATGTAATTTTAAATTTAAAATAAATTGAGTAAATATATGACACACAACTTGTTTTATTTACATTTAAAAATCGAGCGACCTTATTGAAAGTCCCTTTATATAGTAGTTAAAGAGATTGTGGCTGAAGGTTGGATGCCAAATAAGTTTAAATTCATCGTATACTTATATTTAATGTTTAAACTCAAAACATAATGGAGATACAGTTTTAAAGAAAGTTTAGGTATTAATCTTGTTTCTGCCACAATTGATCTACATATGATCATATTTTTCATCTTCCTTTAATTAATATAAACTTTTTTATTACTACCATTTCCATTGCAATTATATAGTTATTATGTTATTCCTTATTTTAATGAAAGAAAAGTTCTCGTTGAAGATTTGTGCATGATATCCTTAGCACATTTGCGAAAGACGGTGCATTGTCTCTTAGGATCGCGCGCCATCTTTATTGGATAGATTAGAATAGAGATTTTTTTTCTGTTCATTAAGTGTGAGCCTAACCTTTGTAGTTACTCATAAATATTCTAATAATAATTGTACCAAGTTAAAATGCTTAAGATAGCATAGTTTATTTGTATCCAGTTTCTTGGAAATTAGAGATATTCCAATTATAGTATTAACAATATATTTCATTCGTAGATACGAGAGGCGGTCAATAAGTTTTGCAATTCGGATATAAGGAAACGAGATATGAGGAAAAGTGTTTTATTATCTTTCAATATAACTACCCTCGACTTCAATGCACTTGCGCCACTTGTCCCTGAGGCTTCGAATTCCCGACAACCAGAAATCTCCCGACTGCTGTTCAATCCACTCCTGGACGGCGAGCTGGACATCTTCATCGTCCCCAAACTGGCGTCCACGCAGTGCAGCCTTGAGTTGCGGAATAAAAAGTAGTCGCTAGGGGCCAGATCTGGACTGTAGGGGGGATGGTTGAGCTCCTCGAATCCGCACTCGCGCAGGGCAGCTTGTGCAACTCTGGCCTTGTGGATTTTGACGACGTTGAAATCGATCATGGGGAGTGAGGTTTCTAGGGACCCAAAAGCAGAGACCTTGGTCATGGCCAAATTGTCGTGATTGATGTTGATAACACTTCAATGTGATATTCCAAGTTCTCGCTCGATTTCTTCGACCTTCACCCGTCGATTTTCGAGAATCATCCTTTCCACACGGGCCACATTGTCCTCGTTGGTCACGTCTGACGGGCGTCCTGGACTGGGGTCATCTTCAAGGGACTCACAACCATGGCGGAACTACCTATTCTAGCGAGCAATGGTTGCATAGGAAGAGGCGGTGTCAGTGTACACTGCAACCATGCATTCATGATCTCTTTTGCATTCTTGCCTTCCTTGGTCAAAAATTTGATCACTGTGCGGTGCTCAACTTTCTCCAATGTTCAAAAAATTGTGACTGACGATCTGAGATTAGCTACTGCTTTTTAGATAGACGAGGCAGGAGCGTGCGGCCGCAGGTCCTGACTTGTCAAAACTTGTCCTAACACCCCCACAAACAGCCATCCCCCTTCCTCTGTTTTGCCCTACAGATTCGCAAAACTTATTGACCGCCCCTCGTATAATGATACTAAAGGCTGCTACACACAGAACAATGAACCTTTAGGGAGGGATTTAATGGAAGAGGTGAAACTGCCAGGCATTTTGGCAAAATATCTATGCCAATGCTTATCTAGATATTTATATATTTATTAAGTTTGCATATCCGAGTAATATCCACCGATTTCTGCACGAAACGACACAACTTTACCTTCCGCAAACACAGAGAATGATGGTTGTGTACATAAGAGAGCAGCATGTGCATCTCAAAGCAGAATCCACTGTGCTTTTCTCTGCCATGTTTGACTCGCAGCTAAGAGTGTGAGTAGAGCGTATGTAAGATGTAGTCTACTAGCGTTTTGTATAACTGTAGTTGTAGGTTTATGCTGGCAAAATAGAACCTTGGCAACTTCTTGTTTATGTTTTTTTACTCGTGTTTGTATGATGTTTTAGTGTATGTGCAATCTTAGGTGCTTGTAAAATGTTGCACCTATGATTTTAGTGTGAGGTGTGTATTGAGTTTGGTTGGGTCAGGACGATTTGGTTCTGGTGTGTATGTGAGTATATTTGTATGTTTTGCATATAGCGATTGCTTGCGCCATATAGTGTCACCTGTGTCTTCTGAGTATCCGTAGCTATGAGCCACTTGTCCTCATAATCTGCCTTTTCGTTCATGATTATTTGTGCACAGTGCGCGATTCTGTTGGAGCCCTGGCCGCAGACGAGAATGGTCTCGTCGTCGGTGTAGGACAGTGTGTATGTGTCTACAGTTTTCGGATGGGCGTGGGGTGTCGTTGGTCTACATTATGAAGAGTTTGGGTGCAAGTATGCAGCCCTAGGGTACATCTGCGCCTGGTGCGAATGGGTGTGATGTTGTGTTATTTTATTTTATGTGACAACTCCGGTCGTCCACGTAATGAAAGAAAAGCCTTCTAGTCCAGAGTGGAAGCTCCGTGTTTTTGGTAAATTTCAAACGAAATTCTTCATGCCGCATCTTATCGAACGCCTTCTTCACGTCCTTGCTGATGGAGACTGTTTTCTGTTGCGATTGTTGTGCTTTTGTATGGTGTCATAAACGATCGTCACAACCGCTTAAGTAGACCAGCCTCTCATAAAGCCATATTGGCAGGGAAAGAACCAGATACTCTCCTTCAGAAAACTCCGGAAACAGGTGTTGATCATGCGCTCTAGTATCTTGCCTAGGTATTTTAACAAAACAATAGGCCTGAAGTTGTTTGGATGTTTGGGATCTGTTTTTGTTGTAGGGTAATATGTTGTGTGAGATTTTGAATGGCTGTGGAAAGTGGCCAGAGGCGAGCAAAGCGTTGAATAGGTTTGTGAGTGTAAGGAAGATGGGTTTTGTCAGGTAGTGAATGATTGTGGCTTAAAGGTCGGAAGGTCCGGGGGCACATTTTGGTGTTGACTTATATAGTGTTTTGTTTCCTCGATGGTGATCAGTACGGTCAGTGCGGTAGGGTTGTCGTGCGCTTCCATTTGTATCAGGGGGGCGGACCCAAGTTCATCAGCTGGAACCGGTACCATTCATGCACTTCCTGAAATTGCTTAAGTGCATGTGGTTTGGTTGGGTTGTGTATGTGTGTGTGTGTGAGTGCACCGTGTCCCAGTGAGATCTAAATGCGTCGACGAGGCCAATAGTGTCAGTGAGTGTGCGATTGTTGTGTTGGAGGGTGATAGGTTTAGGTGGGTCCGTGCTCAACATCCTCTTTAAGTGATACTGTAAGAAGTAAGGGTCGATACAGCGATTCCGGTCTAGCTGCACGCATTGTAGGATGCGGAGACGCGGGATTGTGTTGTTATATTTTCGTCGGCCTCTGTCATAGTGTTTTTGTATAATGTACGGAGTCTGTGTGTGTATGGAGAATGTAAAGTGTTTTATTATGTGTATGTTTTTATTAATTTATATATGTTGCGTGCAGTTTTTATAGTACCTATGAGTGTACCCGAGTGGTCATCTATGTGCTAGAGTTAGTGTCCGGGAGGTAGAGGTTTCGAAAATCGCCAAGGCAAATGAGAGGAGGAAGGGGAGTTTTAGCCGTCATGTTAAAACACAAAAGTCTAAAAACTATTAGCGAGATGGGTAGAGGCGAGGAGAGAGTTGACTGTTGGCCCGTGCTAGGTTGGTCACTTCTCTGAATGTCATATTCCTTGAATAGCTCTGAAGACGAAAACGTTTTTTGCACCTTCTGAGTCACTTGCCTCCTGAATCAAAGTCGAGGAGAAGAACAAGCTCGCAAAAATCCAGATCGGTTCTATGTATGGTGATTGTTTCTTTTGGTTCCCCAGATACTAGCATTCTTCAAAGAATCGTGGCAAAGAGAAGGGACAGTTAAAAACGCTGGTATGTTGGTCGAATGAGGTAATGAGTACAGGAGTTCTTTCAGGTCCATGCGAAAAAAATAATGTCTTTCGGATTTTATGGCAAGAACGATCTAAAGAGTTGAAAAAAAATATGTTGGAAGGGAAACACTTTTGAAGAATCTGCTCAGAGGGGCCTCTCGCACCTCTTACTCTCAATCTACCTACACTAATGGTTGTGGTGGTAGGTTTTTAGTTATTAGTCTACAAATAAGTTCTAATCTGTTCTGTTTGGGATTTAAAACCTAAACCATTGGGATAGGGTGGAAATGAATGTATTATACCTGAATCCACTCTGTTATACCATCCTTATTACTCTCCCTGGCAGATCCTTATGTACGGGTCTCACTGGTGATGAGGGGCCGCCACCACAAGTCGAAAAAGACGAGCGTAAAGCGCAACTCTCTCGAACCCACCTTTCACGAAAGTTTCAGCTTTCGCCTGTCGTCAGTGGAGCTGCGCGAGACCTCGGTGGTGGTCAGCGTCTGGGACTTCAACGCAGGCGTGATCAGGGACGAACTCATCGGCAGAGTCGTCATTGGTAAACACAGCACAGGTAAGGCAAGCGTGAGTTCTCTTTGACGCCTCACTCCCCTTGATTAAGGTTGATCATAGGGAGATTCACCGAGTAATTTACATATCGAAAATAAAAATAAAAGAGAGATGGGGGGCGTAGTGGGAGAAAAACAGAAAGAAACTAGAAAAAAATGAAACCAAAGCAGACATCCAAAGGATCGAGGATAAACTACCATAACAACTTACTACCATAACTAATATTAAGGCATTTTAAAGCGCTATTCAGAGTCAAGAGCCTTTTCATAGGATTATCTAACACGAACTAAGAACCCGATGGACTGAAGTGATGGAGATATCGGTTTTTGAAGGTACACCTTGAGATACCAAGAGAGGGAGAGAAGCCTACAGTACAGTTCATAAATACCAGAACGCCTGTATTTATATCACAACACCTTCCATAACCTTTGCCAAAGAAAATCCAAAGTTTCGAAAATTGGTATACGATAACCTACAGGTATAAGTTACGTATGGGTAAAGGTTTTATATATATATATATATATATATATATATATATATATATATATATATATATATATATATATATATATAAAGATAGATGAATATAATGATTAAATTATAAGTTGGAAACATTTGTACAAGTTATAAGTAATTAGTATTGAATGTGGAGGCATTTATTCTTGATGATGTTCACCTTTATGCAACAGGAATGATCCAACTGTTGACACTTTTGTGCAGTAATCTTCATCTTGAAGAATTTCCCTGAGTTCATGAACTGTTTTCCGATTCTTCGTTTTAAACCTCTCTCCGAGTGTCGTCCAAACGTTTTCAATGGGATTCGGGTCCAGACGTTGTGCAAGCCAGCTCCTTCAGTGACGTGTCCGTCGTCCAGGAAGGTCTTCACTGACTTGGCAGTGTACAAGCGGGCGTGAGCCTGGATGAAAGTTGTAGGCTGGGCTCCGGAGGCTTGCAGATGGGGCAAATCATGCTGTTGCAACAATTACTTGTATCCTTTTACATTCAATATGCTGCGTGAGCGCATAAGTTGCCCAGTGCCTTATACTGAATTCACGCCAAGACCATGACACTTCTTCCGGCAAACTTCACACTATTTTTAGTGCAATTGACAGACAATCTTCCGCTTGCTCTGCGACGAACGAACCTCTGTCAATTGAAGCTGAACAAATTGAACTTAGATTCATTCCTCAAGTAGACTTGGCCCATTGGTAATCAGTCCACATAACTTGCCAAGTGGCAAATGCAAGTCTAGCCTTTTTGTTCTTCAGACTGCTCATTGGCAGGGCCACGGGTTGCAAGCGTGAAGATTGTCTCCCTTCAGCCGACATGACACTCTTCCTAGAGCCATTAATAATCCAAATTCCAATATTCTTTTAAGAAAATGCTGCACTCGTCTTGAAACGGCTCTGCTTTAAAATTTGGGTAATGGCTTAGTATTTCATTTCTGAGGTTTTTCTTGGCCTATCATTTGATTTAGCAGCTTTACCTGTTTTGTCATAGGTTCACAAAATATTATGAACTACACTTTTAAAGCGCTTGATAGTCTCTGGACTGGCTCCAATTGAAAGAATATTTTGATGTCACAGCTTTATGGTCAACCTATGGACGGAGAGAGGTGTTGCAGATTTCTTAGGCATGCTACCTGAAAGAAAGCTGGCAATAGAATGGCATAACTAAGACGATAATGAACTGAAGTTACTTGATATATAAACAATGTCTGTTCTTTCTACTAGAGACCTAAGCCCTCGGATCCTTTGGGACAATTCAATCTTTTTAGTAAATGGCTTATTTGCTGATAAAGTTCATTATATGCACCCAAATTTGTAAAATCTTTACCTATAGGTGGTTTATACTTATAATTTATTGTACATCAATTTTAGACATTTAAATTTTCTCTGCCAAATGTTATGGAAGATGTTGTGATTGAAATGTAGTTCACTATACATTATCTTAGCGCAGATTATGGCAGCATGATCACCTACGCTACCCATAGATTACGATATACATACAGCAATGAGATATAGCCGGTATATGGTGTTTTCATGCAGTCGAGAGAGATTCAGGAAAGAAGACAAGTGGAAGAGAATAAAGTATATTAAAAACCATGTAATTAAGAAGAAACATTAAATCTGGAGCAGGCAACCTCCCGCCCTCCACCTTGCTCGGCATTGATATTGCAATCCAGTCGGCGAAACTCCAGCCCTCCCCCCCAAAAAAAAATTCTGCCTAACAGCATCTGTCTCAGTAGACTCGTAGAGGGAGAGAGGAATGTGTTTTAAGTCTGGCAGTGAAAATGAGTAAAAAATGAGACAAAAAAATGAGTAAAAAATGAGACAAAAAATGAGTAAAAAATGTCGTCCCCTCACTGCGGGAGGAATTTGCCTCCTGTTTCGCAGCAGTCAGGCCGCTGGCTACAGGCTTCAAGCTTTTCACCGCCCCCTTTGACTTCCCAGTGGACGACGCCCATGCCCCCCTTCAGATGGAGTTGGTGAAGCTGCATTGCAATGATGAACTAAGGGTGAAGTTCCGCACCTCTTCTCTTCTGTCTTTCTTCCACGATCTCGTCCTCCCTTCTAGCATTTTTCCAAAATACACTGCACATTTTCAACGCATCGTGGCCATGTTTGGCAGCACCTACTGTAGCGAAAAGCTCTTCTCCAAAAGGAAGTACACGAAGTCTTACCTTCGCTCCCAACTCTCGGGTCGCTACCTCAACGACATTCTTTTGTTGTCTACCTCATCCATCGAGCTGGAAATTGAAACACTTCTTCAAGACAAGCAGCACCAGCCGTCTCACTGATTTGTATGTTTTTCAATAAAATTCTTGTATAATGTATTATAGTATATATATATATATATATATATATATATATATATATATATATATATATATGTATATATATATGGTCACTTTGGAGATTTCTTTTGTCACTCCGGCCCGCGGCCTGCTGCCAAAAGTCTCATCTGGCCCTCACTCTGAAAAGGTTGCCCGCTCCTGCATTAAATGATGTGGAACAGGATGGAAATCCAGTACAGTTTTCGTATCAACTAAGAGTAAAACGAGCTGTTTAGTTTTAAACAAGGTATACGGGTCGGAGAGTACTAGCTGGTGATCCAGTAAGAAGGGAGCTGGATCATACAAGGAGGGAAGTAACGAAAACATGGATGACGATCTTAAATTTTCTATAGTCAAAATATGCCGTCTATGAAGAAATTTCAGAAGACTTACAGGCACGAATAACATGAGCTTAGAGCGAAAGATGCCTTGGTTTTTAACTGATAGAAGCGGTAACTGGGGGGACCATCATTGTTAATAAATGGACGGGACGTTTTGTATGTGTTAAGTAGCTTTTACTACTAATTCACACGTGTTTTTTATTCGTGTTTATCACCAATTCATACTTGGTGTTTAGGCCATTTTCATTGGGGACATCCATTTAATGTGAAATTTGAGCCACGGGTCGCTTGAGCATATGGCAGTCTAGGAAAGGTCGGTCCGAATCGGGACTCCATCCGATGTCTGACCGGAACAGATATGGCTTTCTTCACTCAACTGAGAGGCGACGTTTCAACTCGGCTTTCCTGGAACCTTGGGACAATCGATCCTAAAACGCATTTTGATAAACGAGATTAATTAAGTGACCCAATGCTGACGCACACATTATCATCCTTTCAAAGATTGTGTGATGTAATTTGTGCTGGAAGAGAGACTGAACGAATCCGAGGCGGACCGCCGTTATTGGTTGATTCCTGAAGTTCTGAAAATGTGACAGAGGCAGAAGTTTGAGCTTTCTTTTGAGTTTTTTTAAATAAAGAGAATTTTGACCGGCTAGATGAATAGCTCGATGAACAAACAAAGTCAACAGACCTAAGTCGCGTGCTCTAAATTATTCCTACTTATGACCATATGACCTTCAAAACTTTCAATAATTCTCGAAATAACTTTGCAAGGACCTTATCAGTTATATCTTTCGAAAGAGAATGTAAAACAACATATGTTTTTTAAATTTCGTTAAAATCGGCCGAATAGTTACGATGTTATTGCCAAAAAACTCATGGAAAAGTAAAATGGTTACCATCGGACCGACATACCTACGAACAGACATAGTAACTTATAGAATCGCATGCGACTAAAAATATGGATAAGAAGAAAAATGAGAAAAACTGGATGACAATAACAGTAATCAATGTCTTCATCAACACTAAATATTGGGTGTATACAATACAAACCTCTAGAAAATTATTCGTACGAAGAGTACCAACACTAAAATGTAAGCGCTTTGACCATCTGACCTGGGAAGGGTAGGAAAAGAGAGTGGGTGACCTTATCCGGTGCCCTATCCAACCTCTCGTCAAATTGAGTGTCGCCTAACCTGATTATGTATATCTTCCTTAACAGCATAGCTCGATCGGTGTATGCTTATGCATTTTAAAAGTTTGGAAACTCCAAGAAGTATTGGCCAATATAGTATTTTGTCTGCATTTTTTATCATAAAATTGTTTTCGAAATGGTTTATGCATTTTTATTAGACATGTCGTACGTGGCTCAATCTGCGCTTCTATTTATTTATCCCCATTAAATATAGACGTGTCACATTATCCCAAACTCAGGAAAAATTAAATTTTATGCCCACTACATCGTTTCGAGGCTATTAAACAGACGTTGTAATTTCCCAGAACTTTCTAGAGTAAGCAACAATATCTTATTCGGTGCACAGTAGACGTCCTTCATCCTATTATTGGTAGCTTGCATTGTTGCCACTTCTTTCCTGAATCACAAAAAGCAAATAATAGAGTAAAGACATAAGAAGGAGTGGTAAAGACATAGTGGTGTTGAAATTCGAGACTAGAGAAACAACACGCCTAGAGAAATATCCAAGCGAATGAATATCCAACTTGCATCAGTTCAGCCATAGTAAAGCGACACTGGTCACTGTAACAGTTAAAAATCTTCCAGGGTTTAAAAGGAAGCCCAAATGGACACCGAGTAATTTTCGTAGCATTGTAAGAAATGGTGAAGTTGATCCCATCACCAAATAAATGGCTTTTGTTTGTTTTATATTTTGCAGTTCTTATTTGTCGGCCAACAACGAGCACAATGCTACCAAAGAAACAAGTAAAATTTAACACTATAATAATTAATAAAAGCAATTTAATAATAAAATATAAGCAAACATATCAAATGTAGCAATTAATAAAGGAGTAACAATTCTGAGACATGCTTAGGTGACCTAGAGGAGACCCGCCTCCTACAGGGGACCAACTCACTATCAACAATATAAAAAAAAAATGTATAGGTGGTCTAGAATTCTCTAAAGATTCTTTAACGCCAGTCTGGTGTGTAGGAGCCTGAATACAGCACGAAGGACAATAGGTAACGAACACGCTTGTCACAGTACAAGGACAACAGGAAAGGCTGTCCCTGTCTCCTCAACCAACACGGCCATAATGAACGTGTTGGTTGAGGGGACCGATTAGTCTTCGCAGAAAGGTTCAGGGAAGACCTCAATCCAATGGTGGTGCGTCCAGAGAGTGTGCCCGATTCGAAGTCGACAGAAAATGAATTGATGATACCATTGCACCATTGCAGGATAGGTCCATAGAAAAAAGCTGAACGGGATGGCCCTCGACTTTAAATTCTAGAGATCCGTTTCCTATTTTATTTGTCATGCATCCCGAATGGATGATCTGATCCTTATCATGTAATCAGAGCGTTGGAGAGCGAAACACCGTTCCGGTAGCCTAGTCTGTGATGAAAGCCTGTCACTCTCATCAGCGCGCTCCTCTATAGCAAACCATACATATCCAAGAACCCATCAGAAGAAGATCTCGACTTTTTCGCGACTTGGAGTAGCCATGGCGTTACAGATACTACGAACAGTGGGGTTGTAGAGATTCTAATGCTCTAAAAGTACACTTAGCGCGCTTCGTGAGCAAGGCTAGCAATTTCTTGTACTGAGGGCTATATTTCAAGCGACCCAGTTGTGAAGACAGAAGCAGCGTCTATATTTGCCTTACTGGCTTGAAGTAAGGGAAAGTTAGCATGAGAATCACCTCCCAGTTTTGGCTTTAAGCCATTTGTTTAGACCAGCACAGCTTCGGCGTAACAAGATGCATGCTCCAAGAAATGCGAACTGAATACTACCGGTGCTGTTGAGGTGACTTCTTTGGCGAAACCATTGTCACCACCGATCCGCAAACTACATTTAACTCTTGAAGGAGTTTAATTGCGCTGAATTCGAAAGGTTTGAGGTTTGATTTGGCATCTATTGTTGGCATAGGCACAGTCAAGATTAGCCACGGATGAAATGAGAGCCGTTAGCAATCAAGGGAGACCCTAAGCCTTTGCGTACAAGCGCATCGTGCACTCTATACGACGTAAAGTGAGTGGCATCTCTGCTGAATCGTCAATAAGGCTCATTTTAGGGGACGTGCAGAAGGCAATAGTCGCCAATCGGAAACCGATGTGGTTGTTCGAATCAACCATTCGCAATAGATTTTCACACTCAGAGGAATAAATTTCGAATCCATAGTCAAGATTTGAGCGAAATATGGTGCAGTAAAATAAATGAAGAGTAACCATATCAGTACCGAAAGTGCTGAATGCCATGAAACGTAGTATTTGCATAGCATATGTGCAATGACCCTAAGGCTGAGAATATGACCCTCCAAGGTGCAACCAAGGTTGAATACAAAACCAAGTAATCGAAGAGTGTCCACGACGTCCATGTGACCCCCATTTAAGAACAGGTATTACCGAGGTGATACCTGTGATGCTCAAAGCAAAGAGAGCGACGCTGAAGGCACTCCAATGCAGGTCAACCTCCTGTTGTTCTAATTGGCTAGAAGAGGGTTTCCCGCTATAAAGTTGAAAGGCGTCACTTCGCCCCATACAATGGATAGTCTCCATAATGCCACATCGCCACGCGGTATCATACGCCTTGTCCAAATAAAAAAATACCGTTGCCAAATGCAAAACCTAAGCAGATAGCAATCTTTAGTCGGATGAGAGCATCTAACGTGGAGTGGAACTTATGGACACTGTACTGGGCATAAAAATGTAACCACCGTCTAGGAAATACGTTAACTCAACATTTACCAACAACTTCACCATTATTTTGCACATGCAAGAATTAAGAGAAAATTGGTAGAAACCAGTCGAAGTGAATTTATATCTCTCCGGCTTGCAAAAAATAAGCACGGTAGCTCTTCGCCATAAATTTTGGAAGATCCACTCCAACCATATCTTATTAAACAAAGATAACAGAAAGGACGATCCTAGCTCAACTAGGTGTCTAATTCTGGCGTACGGGATCTTGCCCGAACTGGGCGCGGTATTAGCAAAAGAAGCGAGAGTAGAACGCAACTCACTCAACGAAGACAGGTTATTGAAGTGTTCCCCGTCCCTGGAGGTAAACTCTAGTCGGCGGCCTTCAGCTGGTAGACGAGATGCTTGGAATGTTGGTTGAGCAGGATCTCAGCTGGAGAATGTGGAGAAAGCGGTGACGAAAGATTTTGTCATGGAGTCCGAGGTGGTGGTCCCGTCTTCCTGGAGAACTGGGAGGAAGTCGTGTGAGTACCTACCCAGAATCCTTTTATGACACGCTTTCATACTTCTTCAAGCGGCTTCTTCCTTAGAGTGAAGAAACGTTTGCCGGTCATCAAAAGCGGCGAAGGTGCTTCTTAACAAAACAGAACTTGACCCACACTCGACGAAATTCACACCGGGGGAAATTGTTCTGACAGCACCTCTACCGCTTATCGGTCTATCGTTTCTCTGCGAAGAATGTCTCGCACTTGGGCTAAGTAGTATTATGAGGCGACGATAGGAAAATGGAACTCTTTGGCCACAGATGAAAAAAAACCCATTTGTCAGAAAGTTGCCTAAGGGCCTTGTCCTCAAAATCACAATACCAACCCTAAATCACGGTAAAGGAAGTAAATATTATGAAATTTTTTTGCTACTATTGGCACAGGAACATGTTATAGTTAATGAAACAATGAAGATTGAAGCGGAGTATGAACGATTACTTACAGCAACACAAGGATTCCAAACATGCAGACTCTATAGTAAAAAATGGTTTGAATATTTCAAAATTAATGTTATGAGCTAACGAAAAACAAAAGTCAGGCCTAAACCTCGTGGAAAATACGTGGCTGAAGTAAAAAAAGGGCGTCTATCAAAGTAACCGACTAATTATAGATTAATTGTAAAGAGGAATTTAACTGTAAATTATAATCCAGGACAAACGACAACATCTAGTTTGTTGTTTGAGGCCTATGTGAACCTTTATTCTGGGTTTAATTTTGTAATTTTGCTGAAATAATTTTTTTCGGGCTCCGGAGCATTTTAGATTTGTCATTTAATTACCTATAGAATGACTATTAAACATTTACTATATCGCCCAAAATATTCAAATATTAATCGACTGAAGTAATTAAAAGGAAGACACCAGTGACGAGTATTAAAATATCTGCTACAAACTGTACATATGCCTGTATTTATCACTCGATCAACTACATCTCACACACTCTATAAATTCACCTTGTCCTGTAATAGAGGTACTAAAACGTTGCTCTGGAAAACAGAGCAATAGTGAGCGTCGATAAGGAAACTACGAGTTAAAAAGGCGCCATGATGCTCCAGTAAGGGAAACAGGAGTTAAAAAGGCACCATGCTGCTCTGGTAAAGGAAACAAGAGTTAAAAGACACCACGTTGCCTATCTAAGGGAACCAGCAGTTAAAAATGAGCCACACTGCTACAGTAAAGGACCTGCGAGTATAAATGGCGCCACCTTGCTCCACTAAGGGGAACAAGGGTTAAAAAGCTACCATGTTGCTCCAGTAAAGGAAACATGAGTTTAAAAAGGCGTCATGCTGCTTCTGTAAGAGAAACAAGATTTAAAAAGTAACTATGCTGCTCTAATAAGGGAACATGAGTTAAGAAAGGTCCACGCTGCTCTTGTAAGGGAACCAGAAGTTAGAAGACGCCATGCTGCTCCGGTAAGGCAACCAAGAGTTAAAAAGGCGCCATGATGGTCTAGTAAAAAAAACATGAGTTAAAAGGCACCAAGCTGATTCGGTAAAGAAACCACAACTTACTTATAAAGGTCTCACGCTGCTCCGGTCAGAGAACCACGAGTTAAAGCGCCCTACTCTTTAGCTAAATGAACTACGAGTTGAAAAGGCGCCATGGCGCTTAGTTAAAGAAACTACGAGTTAACAGACGCCATGCTGCTCCGGTAAGGAAACCACTAGTTAAAAAGGCGCCATGTTGCTCCGGTAAGGAAACCATTAGTTATAAAGGCGCCATACTATTTCGCTGAGGAAACTTCGAGTTAAAAAGGGGGCATGCTGCTCCGGTAAGGAAACCACGAGTTAAAAGATGCCATGCTGCTTCGGTAAGTCAAGATTAATTAAAAGGCGCCATGATGCTGTGGTAAGGAAACCACGAGTTAAAATACACCATGCTGATCTGGCAAGACAATCACGAGTTTAAAAAGCGCCATACCTTTTCCTAAGGGAACTTTGAGTTAAAAATGTACCACGCTACTCTCGTATGGGAACTACGAGTTAAAAGATTCCATGCTGCTCTGGTGAGGCAACCATAAGTTAAAATACGACATGCTACTCCAGTAAGGCAACCACGAGTTGAAACAAGCCATGCTACTCGGATAAGTGAAACAAGAGTTAAAAGACTGCCCTACTGTTCCTCTAATTGAACGAGTTAAAAAGGCACCATGCTGCTCCGCTAAGCGAAAGGACAATGTTTTGATTCCTAGAATCAATTAGAGAAGAATGAATTAGTTGTTTATGGAAGGGAATTGAAATTAATTACAAAAGATAAGCGTCTTTTAGGAATAGGAAAACAATGTTATCATAAGGAAACGTTAAGAATAAAGCAAAAGTAGGATACTAAAAACAATGATGAAAAGCCTTGGATCGGTAGATATAAAAAGAAATAGTATACAGACATAATAGAAACGCACCGGATGAAAATGAAGTCTGTTGTAACATATCCAATATAATCAAGACATTGGGATGTATGGTTGAATATGGATGATCTGCTATCCCACTGCTAAATATTTGCCACTACATGGATGATGCCAAAAACCAACACTTTTATTGTCATCATCCTTTAGATTTGATAACACTTGACCCAGTAGGGAGAAACGTGGGTTTAGACGATCATAATTAAAGGTTGTTGGTACCAATTGGTTGAATGATTGAAGAGAAATCACGAATGAATAGTTAAAAAAGGTAAATGGAAAGTATATTTAAGAAAATGACCTCTCGGAGAAAAGAAGGGAATATATGGCCATGAGGGATAAGATTTACTCTACCTAAATTACATAAATAGCTCTTCTCTGGATCAATTACATACAAAAGTACAGTGAAAGGTTTAGGGTTGTTATAACAACGAGTAATCGCTTTCAAACTGCATCAGACACCCCTGGGGGGGGGGGGAGGCGCTCTTCAGTCAGTGACTGCATCTACTAGATCAATCTAACAGTCATAAAAAGTTCAATCTAACAGTCATAAAAAGATCAATCTAGTAGTCATAAAAGGATCAATCTAAGAGTAATAAAAAATCAATTTAACAGTTATAAAAAGGTAAATCTAAGAATCATAAAAAAGATCAATCTAACAGTAATAAAAAGGTCAATCTAACAATCATAAAAAGATGAATCTAACAGTCATAAAGAGATGAATCTAACAATCAGAAAAAGATCAATCTAACAGTCATAAAAAGGTCAATCTAACAAGCATAAAAATATCAATCTAACAGTCATAAAAAAGGTCAATCTATCAGTCATAAAAAAAATCAATCTAACAGTCATAAAAAAGTCAATCTAATAATCATAAAAAGATCAATCTAACAATCATAAAAAGATCAATCTAACAGTCATAAAAGGTAAATCTAACAATAATAAAAAGGTTAATCTAACAATCATAAAAAGATCGACATCAATATGGTATTTTAACCTTAACTTTTGAAGTCGCAGGACACGAGATCGTTTTCACCCACCAGTGTGGGCATGGGATCGTTTTCTCCTACCCGGGGGGCAGCGGATCTTTTGGGAGGCAGGCTATATTTTATAATAGTAATGAAAACTACACTGTATGCAGTGATGGTCTATTGGATGAAGTCACTTCTTGGCCTGGGTGCGGAGCTTCCCCCGCGTGTGTCCAATGCAGTGTGAAAGAGGCTACTCATTGCTATACTAACTCCATACCATCACTGCATACATTACAGTTTACTACTAGTAATAAAAGTTTTCCTAAACGCAAACATACGTACTCTTTGTTGTGGTAGTTAATACTACAATGATTTTATATTTTCACCCACTCCATTACACTTTCACACGAGAAAAATCAACCTTAAATAATCAGCTTAAAATTAATCAATGTTTAAATAATAATCGAGATTAATCTTTATGAGCTTTTGACGCCGGGATCTAACATCACTGTCTGTTGCCTAGGTCAGGTGGAGGCTGGGCACTGGTCGAGTATGTTGGCATCGGAGAGGCACGCCGTCGCCACTTGGCACTGCCTTCATTCGAGGGTAGACTGCGATCAGGTAGGGAAGTGCCACTGTTAAATGGAGGCTCTACTTCGACCATCGATGGGTAAGGAGCGCCTAAAAAGGGCTTCGAAGGCATTATTTTGAGTGCCACTTTTCCATGTAGTTTTTCTGGACAGTTTTTGGACCATCCTCCCACTGATGGCATTTTATTATGTCCTCTTCTTCATCTGACATTTATTTTAGCTTTCTTATGGCAGTAGTCAGCCTGGTATCGGTTCAAAAAGGGGGAATTTTGTTCAAAAAAGGGTAATTTTTTTACAAATATTCAAAATTCGAAATTTCAATATTTACAACCAATCCAAAAGATTAAAGGTACCCATCAATTACCCCCTTGATTTTTTTTCGCATGTATATAAGGCAGGATAGGGGCCTGTGGCAATCGAAGATGCTCACTCTAAAATCCCTGTCTCAGGGAGTGAATAGGCAATGCTGGTAATGGGCGAGGTTGTTGCGGACCATGTGCGATGAAGCCATTAGTATCGTTGATGCTAGCCAATATCACCTCGAGAGAGAGAGAGAGATAGATAGATAGAGAGAGAGGTGGTCAACGATGAATATATTAAAAATGCCTTCTATTTTTAAAGCCCATTCAATTTATTAGTGTTAAGCCTTTTGGTGCAATTTACAGCATTAAATAACTGCTGGTATGGATATTCCCCTCTTGAAACCCTATAGCAGTGTGCATAGGCACTAGTAACATGAGCATTATTGACCTATAAGTACCTGGGAGTGCAGGCATTATTGACCTATGTTTACCAGGAAGTAAGGCATTATTCTATGACTACTAGGAAATATATAGACTTAGTGCCTTATGATTACTAGGAAGCAGAAGCATTATTGCCGTATGGTTATAAGGAAGTATAGTTATTATTAACCTATGATTACCCCCAAAGTATAAGCATCATTGACCTATGATTACCAAAAAGTAATGGCATTATTAACCTATGATTACCGGAAGATATATGAATCATTGCTCTATGATTACCAGAAATCATAGGCATCATTGAAATATGATTACCAAAAAGTATAGGCATTATTAACCTATGATTATGTGAAATATAGATATTATTGATCTAGGATTACCAAAAAAAACATAGTCATTATTAACTTATGATTACCGTAAAGTATAAGCATAATTGACTTATGATTACCAGGAAATATAGACATTATTAGTCTATGATTACTCGGCATTAATGCCATCATTAGCTGATAATTACATGGAAGCCATGATGTGTAGGAGGGTGCAGGCTCGAGTGTGTAGGAGGATGCAGGCTCCCTTTTAGAAGTGTGGTCTCTCTTTCCCATTTTATTAAATCAGATTCAAATTAGTTTAAATGTAAAAATTTGCAATTTTAAAATCGAAAAAAACTCCGCACATGAGAAGCAAAATAATTCGCATGTGAACCACTAAAATGAATTTACTTATGACATAAAAGATCTGATGTAATTTAGTGAGAGTAGTTGTGGTCCTTGAGACCACTTGCATCTATAGCAGTTCCTAGGTTAAATTTTTGATTGAAATTCTCCATTGGTCTCTTAATTAATAAAATAAAAAATGTGAAAAATATATTCTATTTAATACGTCTACATAAAGTTATCACATAAACAAATTTAGGGGGGCATGTTAATTGGTTTTGGTAACTATTTTATTTCTAGTAGTAGTAGTAGTGTTATTGACTTCCAAGTCTGTTTTGTATTTGTTTCGTTCAACCTCTCTGGATGAAAAATGTAAACATATATTTTCCCCGAATTTTTGCTCCAATTAACATGCTATTTCAGGTCTCCGCTGCATCTCGTCTCGTCCCGTGAACAGCATATTTTACCGACCTCGGAAGCTCTGTCCTCAAACCGAGAAATGGTGAAGGGATCCACTGGTCAATCTCACGAGCAACGAGGGATGGAAACCGGAGAAGACTCCACGAAAATTCTGGGGAACTTATTCACTTATTCTTCCACGAAATGGGGCAGATTAGGAATAAGCATGGGAGAATCCAAGCATATGTGTGTTAATTGTTTAAAGTACTCGTCATATATATATATATATATATATATATATATATATATATATATATATATATATATATAAATTTGGGCAGTATACTCATATGTTCATCACGGGGCAGGTTTTATTTGCCTTCTCTTTTTAATTCAACTCCTCGCCAATAAGCTCCCCGAAGTTCATTTAAAATTAAAGGTTTGTATCTTAAGGAGTGTAGCAGTATATTAATGTTCTTTTCCACAATATTTTGTCACACTGATGCATTTCGATACGTCATATATCATCTTAAGAGACAAAGTCGACAAATATTACAACAAATATGTTTATATATTACAACATATGGTTAAAAACTTACTAACAAAATAAAAACACGGAAACGTGTGAGAGAACTAACGCCCATTAGGCCAGGTGGAAACAGGTGGGGAACTTCCTGCCGACAGGTAGGGGACAGAGGTGATAAGCAAGTTTAAACGAATAGGTTAAGCCCCCCAACCCCCCGGTTGGTCGTTGGCTCTGTCCTCTTGCAGGATTATTTCGCGGGAATTGAATTGTACATTTAATCTTCTTTGCTTTTCTTGAATAAATATAGGTTCAAGGAAGAGTAATTAGCGTCGATTTAGTGCAGAGTATTGAATTTTAGTATTTTCCTCTATCATTTTCTTGTTAAGGTAAACTTCGTATTTTTCTCGTGTGTGTGCTCTTGATGCTCGCTTATTTTAGCGATATGTCATCATCCTAGAGAGTGTCGTTTCGGTCATTCAAATATATGAGTGAGGTAAGAGCTCACAGTCTACTAATTTACAATGGTACTCATATATTAGATGGGTCGTTTGTTTGGGTTCAGGTGCAGGTCTTGGGTTATTATTTATTATATGTTTAGAGGCCTGTCATACTTGTAGAAGCCTGCCCCTGAAGTTACCTTTCGATGGACCAAACAGAATTATGTATCTTTTAGTTGACGGAGTTGCTATGGTTTCTACTCTAGGAGTTAGTTATCTTTGCTAATTTATATATGGGAGCCGTCGAAGAAAAGGTTTTCTTAAGGATACATAAGCCCCACATCTACTGCATATATAGACAGAAACATAAGTTTAAAACATACTTTTAGTTAATGCAGATTAATGAAATTTATAAAACACGTGGAACTTTATGTAATAAATACAATATAATGATCTGAAAATAGAAATAGGAATGAGGAAAAACATTATAAGGATACTAGTGAAATTTAATAATGCAAAGGCTTACAATACATTCATATAAATACATATAAAAAAATTACATCTGCAAAATGTCCCATTACAAACTAATCCTCATTTATTCCTGAATATATAGATTAATCTAAACTAAATGCGAGGTTTCTTTCATCATCATGTAAAGCTACTGTGTCATCATGGAAAAAAAAAACAAACCAACTAGTCAATATCTTCGTGAACGCATTGTAGCCCTTCATAAGAGTGGCCTTGGATACAGGAAGAGCTCTGTACATAATACGCAACTGGAAGTCTCGTAATAAAATTCATCCCTTCGTTCGTTCAGGTCGCCTTCGGATGTTAACGGAATATGCAGCTTAAAAACTTGCTAGAACAGTATGTAATAATTCAAAAACTACTCATAGAGAGAGGCAGTAAGATCTGAAAACAAGTGGAGTTGAATTTATGAAGGGTCGTTACCATCTCGTTTCTCGTACTCAAAAAAAGACCCCACACCCTATTAAAACTCACTAATATGCTCGCTTGGCGCTTGCTAATAAACATTTAAATGAACGGGCAACGTTTGGAAACAAATCCTTTGGCTAGATAAAAGGGAAATAGAACTTTTCTGTCAAAGTTCAATCAGCAATGTTTGGAGAAAACAAAGTGTGCAACCTATGCACCAATGAATACAATCTCTATAGTCAAATTCGGTGCTGGGTCAATCATGGTATGGGGTTTTGTTCATCAGGAATTGGGAGAATGGAGGAAGTCGAAGGAAGAATAAACGGCGAAATGTACATAGGAATTTTGGAAAGAAGTTTGTTATCCAGCGCCGGCAAGCTTTAGTTGAAAACAACGGTTATACAACCAAGTACTAAACCATGATTATTTGAATATGTTGTAAACTTTTGCGTTGTCAAATGTCATTATTGTCCTTATAAAGTTTTTCCAGTTCACTATTTGGCTTTTCTGATCATTACATTGCTTGTATTACATAAAGTTACACGTGATTTGTAAATTTCATTTACTTGCGTTAACTAAATGTATGTAAATTTCAACTTCTATCAGAGTGTTGTAAACTTTTGCGGCCCACTTTACATTGATGATATTTACAGTAATGTACAATCCAAAAACGAAATATATAAGCTGGAGAAAGTCTTTCAAGACTATTCTTCCGTAAAGAAGACCATTGAACATAGCCAAAATAACCAATTACCATTTTTAGAAACCTTAACTACAAACATTAATGCCAGAATAACCATGCATTTGCATGAATGCAGAAAGTGAATGCGAAAACGGTACAAGAAGAATGAAATTACAACGTACATCAACGGTGCCTTTACCCGAAGCACCACATGGAAGGAAACACATAATGAGCCTAAAGGAGCCACACCTGTAGTCATTAATAACGGATTTAGTAACCACAGGGTACAGACATCAATTAGGAATAAAATGAACCGATTATACCTTACAAAACCTCAAAACAACTGAAATATAGATAAAGAAACCACCATGATCTCTTCTACAACAACAATATGAGTACAGAATACGAACCAAAGGGAGAATAATGAAGGACATAATTAACCGAGGTATAACGCCAAAATTATTGTGCAAAAGGTTACATTAACTATATATCACCAAAATAGATGGACCTCTAACCTTATTATGAAGAATAACGCAAGACATGAACCTGACCCCAAACAAAGGACCCATCTAATATATGAGTACACATGTAAAGCAGGAGTAGGTGAGCTCTTACCTCACTCACACATTGGGATGACTTAAATAACCCTCTCAAGGAGGATGGCATATCGCCTAAATAACAGAGCACCAAAAGCACAAACTCTGTGAAAACCACGAGGTTCGCCTTAACAGAAAAGTGAGTGCGGAAAATACTAAAATGTTAGACTGTGCAAATCGACGCCAATTACTCTTCCTTGAAGCTATATGTATTCACGAATGGCAACCATGGTTGAATATACAATTCAATTCTTGCGAGATACTTCCAAGTGCATGAGGATGGATCACACCAACAGGGCGCGCTTAACCTATTTTCCCTAACCTTCGTCAGGAAATTCCCCACCTCTGATATGTTCCCCCGACCCCCTAAATGGGCGTTAGTTCGCTTACACGCTTCCATTATGTTTCGTTTGTTAACAAGTTTGTAACCACGCATTGTAATATAAACACTTATTTCGTGTAAGATTCGTCCACTTTGCCTCTGAAGATGATACATGACGTATAGAAAGGCATCAGTATGATAAAAAAAATGGAAAAGTACATTAATATACTGCTACCTTCCTAAAGATACAAACCTTTAATTTTAAATGAACTTCGGGAAGCTTTTTCACGAGTTTAATCCACTAGAGAAGGCGAATATACGACAAATCGAGAAGATTAAAAAAAAATGATTATTACGACATTAATCTTCTCTTTCAATAAAACCTACCACGATGAACATATACAGCCTAAATATATATATATATATATATATATATATATATATATATATATATATATATATATATTTAGTCAGTCCAAGAAACTCATTGTTAACGGTGGAATTTTGATGTCGAATCGTTCATATTTTTATATTAGAAGGTTATAAAAAGATAATTTTATAAATATATATTGATTAGATCTTTACCAGTATAAGCTATAATTATTTCACCCCAAATTATTTTAGCTATTTACTTGCAAGTAAATAAATATTTGTGTGTAACGGAAATTCGATAATAACTAAACCTTCTTCAAAGGAGTAAAAAAAACCTAGATTAAGTTCAAGTAACAAATATCAAATTACTGTCTCAAAAGATTGGTAAAATATAACAAAATCTTGAATAATTGTTGTTGTATATCTAGGATTTGTTCTAGGGCGCTTATCATATTCACAATCTGTAACAGCTAGAAATATGTCAATTATTCACTTAGAATAGTTAACAAGCTAACACACAAGTTCGAAATGCTCAATTTTGTCCTATTCTTAAATGCTCAGTGATTGTACTCGTATTTTATAAGCATAATTATATATGTAAACAACTGATTTTGTCTTGGATGTGAATTAATTAGTACATTTCGAAGCAAAAATTCTGAAAGAAGTAATATTTAGCCTAGAGATTGATTGTTAATAACCGATAGATTGCTGAAAATAATCAATTGATTAGCCAGAATTGAACATAACTTCAATTTTTTTTAATTAAACTGAACATTTGCAAAAATTGTTTAGAAATTAATAGGTACTAAAAAGAAGAGGAGGAAACCTAACCATTTTTTTTAACACAAATTAGTCTATTGCAATCGAATTGCCACTAAAATGCGTTTGTATCAGTGATCATATCTGGCCAATGACTCCTGTTTTACTTCATCGAAAACCCGAATATTTTGGTTGCCTAAGCCAGGAGTAGTGTACTATGAGCTCATCGGGAAGAAAGGGAGAGTGCACAGGCCGATAGTTAACACGATGGCACTGGCACACACAAGAAAGCAAAGAGGGAGAAGTGGTAATTTTGCCCTTTCTCGAGATACTTGGGTTGTATGGGATTTAAGCCCGGTATCATTGCCTCCAGTCATTTTCCTTTGGTCATCTGCCCTTTATTTTTCTCTTTTCTGTCTCTTTGTGGTTATTGACGCTGACTCCTGATTTGGCGGCATTGGTTAGAACCCAAATTCGTCCTCTTGCAGCTGGTACAAAATGAACTCAACTTTTCATCCTTTATAAGAGGTCTAACTTTGCCTTGCTACGTTTCCTTGAATGGTACTACCAATGCGAATTAGTGGTACAAGGTATACCAAACATGAACACTGTTCTTGCTTTCAGTTTGTCAACTCCTGGATGAGTCGACAAACGCTGAAAAAAGGATTCAACCCCTCCCCAACCCTTAACAGATGAAGTCAATGTCGTCTTTTCCCATTAAAAGGGAGTTAATCCCGTCTTTTTCCTAAAAGAGTGAGCCGATCCACTTTTTCCCTATAAAAAAACAGATTCCTAATTTATAACTCACTAGCAAAGATATCCGGCGTTGTCCGGGCATAAAAAACTATCTTAAACCAACTAAATTCTTTGCTTGAGTTCAATTACGCAATTAAAAGTTGGTAGGTATAAAATATAAGGTTTATTTTAATTTTGAGTAATGGAGTAGTGTATCATGAAAGAATAACAGAGAACAATTTTCCCATTACAGTAGTGCGGCAGGGTGAGCAAGCGGGCAGGCAAACGTGAGTACGTCAGTGGCAGCCACGGACTTTAGAGCGCATCTCAAACAGATGGGTGCGAGTTTTAAATAAATATCTAAATTATTCGAGTCTCTTGCATACTGATAATGCGTATTATAGCGTTTTTTAAACATGCACTCACAAAATTTGTCTGGCAAACCTTAATTTTTCCTCGGGCAATGTTGATGTTTTAATTGCAACTCATATTTACGATTACTTGTCTCCCCCAAATCTAGAAAGGATAAAAATATGTCATAACCTAAGTTAACAACCAGGTGGCGCCCCTTTTTCCAAATCTGAGTAGCCTACGTTACTCCATGGATCAAGTTACTCCCAAAGGTGACCTTTGTTGGCCTTCAAGGTCGCTTTCAGTGGCCTTCTATAGCGCTCATATATATATTTATATATATATAAGTAAAAAAACACAATGGCGAGTTATGGTATATGATAGTGAAACCACGGTATATGATAGTGAAACCACCGTATAGGAGCCAAAAGTTTAATTTACGAGACTAGTTTCAGTCTGCAGTTTATCATACTGAGAATGCAATTGACACACGAGGCAGTACCACATCCAGTAGTTTTAATCATATTAGCAATTTCAGCAACCAAATTGACTATTCAAAGGCACAAATCATATATAATTGTAAAGATTTCTATAAAAGAAAAATAGTAGAATCTATATTAATAGGAGAAATTCCCAATTTTAATTTGTCAGATGGGCAATTGAAATACAGCCTCCATTCCCGTAACCTCATCGTAAAAAGCTTAGTCAACGATCTTAGACTTATACCCTCTCATTAATGACCTTTTTTCCCCGTTTTGTGTTTCTTTGTGTTTTTTCTTTGTGTTTTTTTCTGATCTGTAACGCTATTTATAGACTTTTGTAACAATTGCATTCTCAGTATACGACTGAAGAGGGTATGATATACTACATTCTGAAACTAGTCTCCTAAATTAAACTTTTGGCTCCTATACAGTGGTTTTACTATCATATGAAATAAGAGTAGGTGAAAATGAGTGTGAGGAGCTTAGTTCGAGGAAATGGCGACTCAGAGGAAGCGCATCTCTCCAAAATCTACCTTCCGTTCAGTTTCATAACTAGTCCGCTTATCCTGGTAATCGTGCCTAGTGGATGGCGGATATAGACTCGCTAAATTCTCTTATGAGCCTGGTATAAACGAACGTAGGAACAAATAAATAATAAATTTAAAAGACTTTCTGGATATTTTATGTGATTTAATTGTTGATGTGGCCATTGAAATTATCCTGAGCACACAGTGGCTCATGGAAGACAGGTAAACGAGGTAATTCTTATATGCGACGTGCTGCTTTACCCGTAAAAGAGGTTGAGTTGCAGTACTTTTTACTATGATTTTTCTATAAATATATATATATATATATATATATATATATATATATATATATATATATATATATATATCACTAATATTATAAGGTGTTTGCATATCGAAAATATGAGATACAAAAAACACGTTATTTGATGTTCGTTGTCATTTCTGTATTTGCAGTTGATTCTCAAGACGGGAGAAAGACTAGATGAGGTATATAAGCTTCTCCCACCTAAACTCCAACTTTCCTTTACCTTAAGTCGTTCTCATTCCCTTCCAATACAAACACCCAGAAGCAATACATCGCTCTATTGCAACAACGCAGTAAAATCCTCCTGTATCCTTTCTTTTGCCTCGACAATGCAACATTCCATTATTCTCCTTCTTTCTGTAAGGGTAAAACTCTTCTACCTCTTTCCTATTCTTACGATTTTAAAATGTTATCCTTTAGGGTGGTGACAAAGGATGAGACATTACCTTAAGGAAATACAAGAAGCAGAAATAACTTCATTTACATATATCCGTCTGCTTAATCAATTCAATGTACTTCGATACGCTTATTTTGTCCGGCTTGTTCTTAATTAAACTTCATATATATTCTTCTATTGAGCTATGTTATTTTCCTCTCTTGTCGCGCCACTGGAGCTTAATGACCAAATAAGCAGATGCCCGAAGGTAGGTCAGTGTTTAGAGGCTGATTCGTTCTGTTGGTCCCTTCGGGAACTGAGAATATTCGATGGAGACTTGCGTGGCTGTATTAAATCCCATTAACTACTTGAAAGAATTATGGGAGGTATATTTCAAAAACCATCGAATCGCAAGATCCCACAGTGTGGAATAAAATTCTTACTTTAGTGTTACTGTATTAATGTGTTCCTTTAATTCTATTATTTTGATCACTACTATTGCTATTTTTTGTTTATTCGTCTTTATGCTGGCATTTCTCTTTTTATACTTTCTTACGCCTGATAAACAACTCACTTAAGGTAAAAGGTAAGTGTTGAGCTTTGTAGAAGGATGGATACCTTCTTTTTTCCTCTGCTTCGCAACGCTTATCACGTTCCAGGAAGCCACGTGTGTAGACAGACCCCACATGTCCGAGAGTCACATGACGAAGCAAGCTCAGATGCGCCCCCACCTCCATCGCACCATCCAAGCGAGTGTGGAGAAAATCTTCCACGCGGTCGGAAATTCCAGCAGTTTCTCTTCCGGAGATAGAGATAGGGGGTAAAAGAACTGGGCAGCTTGAGGCGCCAACTGTCGGGAATAACACCCAAAGGGGGGGGTTATTCCCCATCTCCCGCTTTAGGAGACTCTGCAAATTTTAGCCTTTTTCCCGCCTGGCAAAGGTATTAAAGACAAGGCTCGCTGGCAGAAGACATCATTTGTCCAAACTCTGTGTGTACCCAGTCGAAGTCTGGACACTCTCTTCCCGGTAAGGCATCCACGGTCAAACGAAAGCTCCTGCCCCCGCCGTCTTCTGAAGCAGCTGCGCCGGATTACTCCTTTGAGTCCTCGAAGCACCCAGCCCCGTCGAAATTACTCTGAGGTAGCCATTCCTCTCCCGAGAATCACCAAGGATTCCTGATCCCCCCCCCACCTCGAACACAAGCTAAGGTTATAACTTACACCTTCACAGTTCCGGAAGTAAGGTACCGACCATACCCTTTCTTCCCACTCTTCTCTTGACGAGGATCCCTCCTTTGAAGACGCCGACAACATCGTCTTGCCGAGCCTCTACTTTTCCCTCAAGTCTCCAGTGAAGTCGCCGTTGCCCTCCAACCCGTAAGCCCCTTTTTCCCTTCTACCTAGTGAGCCCCATTTGGATCTGAGTAGGTAGCTCTAAACTAATTAATTTAATTAAGATTTTCTCACCAGTAACGCTAAATCATTAGCCAATCATTCATTTCCCTTCATATCATATTTGATCATTTTAATTTGTAAATAAAATTTATATTTTCTTATGTTTATCTTCAATTAACCTGTACGTCACTCTCGGCCTCGTTATTCAAATCTCGCCAACCTCGAACTAGACCCGATTGACCCCACGTTTCAATTAGACCTTTATAATCTGCACATCAACGTAGCGTTCAGTCTTTGGATGGTTCGCTTTAATAGCTTGAGTTCTACCCTTTAATAGTCGGCTATACCACGACAAGCTTTTTATAACAGTCTCAGGTTAAATCTTAATGGGCAGAGGAAGAAATCAAAGGAGAAAGTAAAGAGAAAGAGAAGAAAAGAGGTTGGCGCAAAACGAGTTCCCCAAAAGTAAACTGGCCAATGTGTGAACATCATCATCCTACGATATTTATATTAGAATTTTGAACGAGTCTATTTTCTCGAACCTGGTTTATATACTTTGAAAATCAAAGGAGGTCCACAAGTCGAAATAATCGCGTTAATTACATTAGTTCAGGCAATGGATCGTTCATCACTTCGATTGTAATTTTTTAAAGAAAGAAGTAGGTAAGCATGAAAGAACTACTCGTCGAATAATATCTTCAAAGCAGCCTACATATACTTAGTCATAAGTAACAACCTATTAGAAACAGCAGGTTTCAAAAGTATCTATAGGTAATATAACCATATCTAGCCTCTTTAACAATGAGACAATCAACTAGTGAAAACTTTTCTGCCATTCCTCGTATATGAAAAGCCTTTGATCACAAAGTATAAAGAGACATTCATAGATTTATATTTAAAAAATATTTAATCAAACTTTTTCGAATTTATCATATTATTCATAAATATGTATGATAGTAATAAGTATTTTGCTAATATGTTTGAATTACTTAGTCTTTTCTTAGATGGGATGTAATAAATAGAATTGTATCTTTTCTAAAATCAGAATTTAACCAATGTTTCTTATGTTTCAGCTTAAATTTATAACTATTGTGTATTCAATATCGTTCTAAATAAGTAATATGACTAAAACTAAAGAACTTACATACGCACAGAGAGCACAAATTCAACTTTTCTATGGCCAGTGCTATCACTAATAGAAATTGCTAAAAAATAAAATGTTCAAGAAACCCTGTCCAAAACCACTATACAACGGTATGAGCTTGGTATCAAGTATCAGAAGTGACAAAAAACGCCATAAGGGAGCTACAAATGACATCCATAATTCAAGCTTCATTACAGAGTTGCAGAGAAACATCTTTTGGACTTAATGGGCGTTTAATGAATCTTCAAGTTCAAAAATATCACCGAGCATAGTTGAAGGTGACTTAAAGATCAAGATGTAGAAGGTGATGTATTCAAGGTGAGAAATACTGATGACAACAGAAATAAGTATCTTCTGTGTGCCAAAGCTCGCCAAAATTGTCAAATGAACAATGGTCTAAAGTTAATCTGGCTAGATGAAAGAAATTATCAGTTATGAAAGCAACACTATTGCAGTGTTGTTTTGCAAGTAATTTATATAATTCTATTCAAAAATATATTGGAAGAAAAATATTTAAAAAATCATTTTTCAGATTTTCTGCACCTTGTGAGGAGAAGAATTGGGAGTCATTTGACCCAAGTTTCTGTGGTACCAACTGTGAAGCATTAGGGTGTTCTATCATGCTATCGGGCTACATGTCTTCATCGGGGCCATGAAAGATGTTTTTATGCCAAGAAAGCATGAAATCCACAATTTATCCAACCCTGTTTTCACGTGTTTAAGGGACGTCTATCCAAAAATTGTATCCCAAAACACCAAGAAGTGAAGTTATGTTCCACCAGAACAATACCCTATGCCATACATCCAGCATATCAAAAAATGGTTTGGAGAAATAGGGATCTCTTCTATGTAGTTGGCACTAGAGAGCCCACAATTAAATCCAACAGCTCACTTCTAGAGAGTACATGGAAAAGCAATATGAAGTACCACAATTACAAATAAAATTAAACTGTAGGAAAAATTATAAGTTAAGTGAGTCAGAATTGTGTGAAAATTTGTTGAAATCGATGTCAGGAAAAGTAATGGCTGTAATTAAAGCAAAAGCGGTCCAGCTAAGTATAAAAGAAATTAAAAATAAATTAATAAAGAATAAATATATAGAACATTCATTTACCACAAATTACTAATTATATTATATGAATGATTCCATCGGATGCTTTAAGTAAAGTAACAAAATAAGAGAACGATTTTTTAGGGAACATTCAAGAAGTTTCTTGAAATCATTTGGCAACATATTTCTTGGTAGATAAGAGATTTACAACCTACATTGTTGTCATACTCTGCAGAGATACCAACACGCGTGAAAGTGACTCCTGAGCTCCGTCAGAGAATTGTTCGCTTGAAAACAAAACTTATAAATCTCCTGCAAAAGTCGATCGACGCCGCATAACTACGGTCCACGAAGACTGAGATATTAGTCTTTTTTCTATGAAGGATCCTCTCGAGACTGAAGCAGGAGTTTCTCGAAAAATTAAGACCAAGAGTCGCAAAGAAGTGAGCCATTTTCCGTCGCCTCAATGCATCTGGTTTAAAAGCTCGTTCTCCAGCAACCGAACCAATCATCAGCAAGATGAACCAGAAGGCAAGACTCGAAAATGCTGAAGCTCATATTATTTGGAGGGATCAAAATTAGGAGAAAATTAACTTAAGTGACAAAAGTAAATTTAATCGAGTTGAATCTGATGGTAGACGCTTTGTTAGATGCTTTGCAGTTTACAGACTTAACCGTAAATATGTTCAAATGTATGCCGAACATAGATGAGGCAGCGTCAGGGTATTGTGAATGTTTTCGTCTGAAGGAGGCGGCCCGCTAGTGCGAATAATTTGAATGGTAAATGCGAATGTGTGCCTAAACGTCTTACAACAACATGTTATACCTTCACTCCGAGGATCTTTGAATCAGCCAGCAGTATTTATGCAGGACAACGCACCATGTCATACTGGAAAGCGAGTAAAATACAATTACGAACAAGGGTACATCGAAGTAATGAAGAAGCCTGCTCAAAGGCCGGACCTGAACCCAATTGAGAACCTCTGGAAGATCATTGGAGACAAAGTTCGAGACCAACAACCTTCCACTGTGATGGATTTAGGGACAGAAATAGAGCAAGAATGGAACAAAATCACACCAGAATTTTGCAAGAAAGTGGTAAAGTCCTGTGCTTCAACACCTCATATTAAGTGTTATAAGTTTGATCGTTGACAAATCTTGAAGTGTTTCTAGTGTTATTGTTTGCTAAACAATTCTGTGAATGAACGTTCTCTTATTTTTCACGTGTCAATATTTTATTTTGTTAGTTTAATTAATATAATTTCTTGAATATACGATTGTATCATAAGATATATTAAAGGCATACCTTTATGTACCATGGAAATTTCACTTACCTACTCATCATATTTTTGAAAATATTTTAATAAAGGAAAAACTCGTCCTTTTATTTTACTCAGTAGTATAAATATATATATATATATATATATATATATATATATATATATATATATATATATATATATATATATATATATATATATATATGAGGTCAAACTAAGCATAAGACACTCGACTAATTAATTCTTGATTTCTGAGTGAAGAAAGTGGATGATGGAGTGTGGAAGTGAATAGGAGAGATAGTTTGGAAAATTTAGAAGTAAGAGAGAAATTGAGATCTGCGTGAAGTGTGAAACAAAGTTGCCAGGTGACTGGCTCTCCGTTGAGCGCCAGGGAAATGAGGGTGGGGGGCGAGGGCCCGTTACCCCCTTGTAGTTTTCCGACCCCATTCCACCCGAGTCTGGGACTCAGAGTGGGAAAACATCGTGTTCGGGAGTGAGAGGAACAAGAAGAAGAAGGAAAGTTAAGGATAGAACAGCGAGAAATATAGTCTGAAACAATAGAGCTGGCCTAGTAGTTATTGGCCCTACAACCTAACGCCGGATTCGAACCACGGTGTCTTTTTCTTATCTCATTCTATTCATTATTTACTTTGGTCCCCTGTCCCTTGTATATGTCGTAGGCCTGGTGAGCTTGAGTTTTTGATAGAGATTGAAAGTTCTTAGGTTAAAAGTGACGGAAGTCTAAGGTTTGCATAGGCTTGCTAGGTTGCCTGGAGGTCATAGTGATAATCTTTGTCCGCCGAATATTTTGCAATTTTTGTGGATAAATAAATTGCATTGTAATAACATGAAAACAGTCGTGTAATTGATTATGAAATCACTCCCATAGACCAAACACTAATCTATTAATTATCATTATTTTTTCTTTTCTGTATCATTACTATCGAAATATCATACTAGTAGGCTAAGTAATAGATAATACTTCAGTTTAGGAGCGCACGATAGGACGCACTATTTCTGGGCTATAATTAATGCGATTGGCTTTACAGGTTGATCGAAATAATAAAGACGATAGCGCCCCCTACTTTAGGCTATTTCCGCCAAAAATGAACATTTTTTAGGTACTTTCGAAATGGGGGCTTCGCTCTCCTTACCCATATTTAATTGTGGGGGATTGCACCTCCCACACACCCGCACTTAAAAGAAACTCGTAATACTCCTAATTTGAATGCCTACCATCAGATTTGAATGCAAAAAGCGATTGCTAAATGTCAGCCGCGGTATCGTCATCTTAGATTGCCTAATAAATAATCACGTCACGACAAAGGCTAAACCAATCGGCGATGGTAAAATTAGAACGGCCAGTCTGTTCAGCAACTTCAACCTACGTAAAGCGATTTATTACAAAAAAAAAATGCAACCTGAACAATCTCGCTGAGAGTTAAATGTGACAAAACAAACTTACTATTTAGTACTAGGGATATTATAGTCAATCGGTACCTGTCGCAACGCTTCGCTTTCAAAATAAGGCTATAATTTCAACAAAAGTTTATTAAATTTAACGAGGAATTAGGAGAAGTCTTATTAAAGATTAGAATTTACAAACTCTAAAAACACGACCATCCTGAAAGTTAGAGACACGGATTTTAACGTGAAAATCGAAAGCAGGGCTCTTATAAAAAGTTGTATACAGTTGCCAATTTGTTAATTAAGTGCGAATTAAATGTTGCGAGTGTGTCAAAATAATGGTTTATTTTCACATTAAGAGAAAGCAAGGATGACGTATTTAAAAGTCAATTTAAAAGGCATTTACAAAATAATTAAGAATACAGGCCAGAAAAAACAAAAATCAAATAAAACGCCGTGATTGGGCAAATCTCGATTAGGCTATCGTCTGACGTAATAAGGCCTAAATTGTAGCCCATAAATAGTGCCCCCTATCGTTTACCCCTAAACTGAAGTATTACCAAGTAATATATTTCAATTATGTGTATTCTTTTTGTTTGTGCAAAAATAAACTTTATTTATTTAACTATTTTGATCCGTCGCTAAAAGAACCGCAACCTCTGGCAACTCTGTAAAAATGGCAGCCTTTGGCAGTTTTGCGAACAAGTTATTCCAAAATTTGGATAAGGAAAGATTGTATATAAATAAACACATCATATATCCTATTTTTTAGTTACATGATCAAATAATATAATAATTGGTGTATTTATCTAAATCAGATACCTACATATATTCACGAAAGCCAAAATTACAATAAAACGTATTCAAACCTAAAAGGAAAATTAGTTTTCTGTTTCGTTGAATTATCGCTTAACTATATGACGTCACAAGAGAACTTGGTAAATTTTGAATATACATCATTCATTTCAAGAAATTTAATGACTCCATTTGTAGCTCCTCTCCAAAGGGGCGGAGAACTGTATAAAAAACACTGAACATTGGAGCGCCTAACACCGTCAGGCAACCACATTTAAATTCGAACCCTAAGGTAATTAATTGTAAATAAGGGCTTCGCCCCTTATACCCTCCTTAATGCGCATAGGTTGCACCCTCTGCTATTTGTAATCAATAAGTAATATCACATTTCGAAAGCCTAGCATTAGGTTCGAATTCAAATGCGATTGCCAGACTTCGCTAAGCGGTTTAATGTCCATTGTTTTTATGCCATGCTTCTTGATTTAGACATATAAGCCCCGCACTTGAAATCTAACTAAATCAATCATATTTTATTTAATATTGAGTAATACAAAATGTCTATATCATATTTTAATTCAGAAAAAAATCCCTTCAACATGATATATAATAAAATTTGATGCGCTTCCAATTGACAATGTGACTGTGCATTCCATATTTTGCGAAGACTTGCATTCACCTTGACAAAACCTCATTTAATCTATAAAACAAGGCAATGGCTTCACCACTGGGGGAGCTTGCGCTTCGCTACTAAGATTAAAATTTAAAATCTAAAAAAAAACAGCCATGGTTAAATTTTTATAAATTTTCTGAACTTCGCCAATTATAATAATTTTAAAAAGGAACTCTAAACTAAATTTTCCCCCTTTCAAAATATCACGTTGCTAAAATATAGTTATAGAAGAAGATATATAAAAATAAATTTTCTGAACTTCACCATTTGTAATTCTTTGGGTTTTAAAAAATTCACAACATTTCAATACTTATATTTATTTCTGAACTTCACCACTTTGTTTTTTGATATTATAAAAGAATTATTAAAAATAACTTTTCTAAAAAAAAACATAATTCATAACCAAACTAAGATGAAATTATTATTCAAATACTTAAAAAATCCCCTTCTTAAATTATAGAGTTAGTGATAAATATACGTGTAAATAAATAACGTAAACTTGATATAAATATTAAAATTTTAAAATATGATGGTTTAAGAATATAAAAAAGTAAAAAACAGAATTTAATGAATAAATAATGATGTAATTAACATTTTTTCCAAATATAACGACAAGTACTATGTATGCAAGTTGTTCCTGCAAATAAGGATTTTTGAATTTGTTTAAGGGTGAAAAGGGCAAAAATATCTAACACCAGAAAGCGATTTCAAGCTCCCTCCCAGAATAAAACCTGGATAATTATCAGATGCAGCTTCATTTATTCCACCTTCATTCAGCTTGGTCGCTCTTTTACACAGCTTTCTTTGAAACACGAAAAGAGATACAGAAATCACCTTCGAGAAATCCATTAATTCCTTGAACTCTTTCGAGGCTTTGACGACCCCTACTACGGTTTAACAATTCTTGGTATCACCGGGACGAGTTGAATCTCTCACATCCACTTAGGTACGCAACCAACACCAACCCACGATAACGAAGTTCACTCACACACCACATCACTACCTCCCCACCCACCCCTATAGCTACTCAAGCTTGCAGCTGTTTTAACAGAGCTTTTCGCTATTTTCCATATTTGCATATAATTTCTAGGCACACTATAAAAGGCGACAGAGAAAACTTAAAAAAACTATCCGCTAATCAACCTCACCTCAGTTACTATAAATTATCTATTATAATGGCTCTCGAACAACTTTTTGAAACTTAATCGCGAAAAGATATGTGACTGGTGAATACTCCATCGGATCTGGGTCGTTGTAAATCTATTGCTCCATTTCATAACCTTAGATGATCTCCGGTTCCCTTCCCTACACCATTAAAAACTGGGCGTCACATTTGATGGTCAATTATCTCTTAAGGCCTAAGTGGATAATGTTTACAAATTCGCTCTGTTTTCTCCGTAATTTTATCCATATCCGCAGCTCCCACTTTGCATCCAATAATACTTTCGAGTTTCCATCCACATTTTTTAAACATCCCGCCTTGATTACTGTTATTCTTTCGTCTCTAGATTTTATACTTGCAAACTTTGATACTTAAAACTGGTTCGAAAGTTTGAAGTCCGTTTTCTTCTACGGCGGAGATTTTTCTACCGTTTAAACTCACTTCTCTCTGTACTGCCTTAGCTACCCATTTGAGCCGGAAACACCCTAAAGGAGATAAAATCTTAAAAACTGCAGTCTCCTTCTACCTCTATTCTTCACTGGACATATCCCGTCCTCTAAATACCTTACGTTCCAGCTCTGCCTCTATGGTGTATGTTCCTTGTAGTCGACTGTATTGCACGGGTGATCGTACTTTCTCTACTTTTATCCTTAAATGTGTAAGTATTTGCCTGTTGATATACCCTTCTCCACCTCCGTTAGTGTTTTTAAGAACCAAATCTTGAAGACTCAACTCTTCCATAAAACCTTTTTATTTTAATTCGTAGGCAGGTGTACTGTATTGGTTTATGACATTGTTGAAGAGTGCCTTTCACTAACCTATGTATTACATTGTGTAGCCTACAGACTAACTCAAACAATGGACTGTAAACAATCACCGTAGCATGCAAGTTTCAGATTTATCTAGATACTGATAATAATCATTTGCCTGCTGTTCAACATCATTGCAGAGAACAAATTGATAAGAAATACCTCTCCCAGGAAAATAGTGTATTATAAAGTCTTTGATAGAGCAATTAGATTCAACGACAAAATTTTATAGATGCACAAGAATAAGTGTACTTATGGCAACTTGTTACTCCTAATTGGGAAGAACAGGGAAAAAGGAAATCAGTAGAAGAATAAAATTAGGCTGGAGAACTTTAGGAAAACTTGGCTATATCTTTAGAATCGACTTGCCTCCACGCTCAAAATACAATACATCTTGCGTCTTTTAACCTATAGGAGTAAAACTAAGAAACTGAATGCAAAATAACACGAGGAAACAGGGCAAAATGATATAAACGTAAGACCACAGCATAAATAAATGGATAACAACACAAACACCCCCCCCATAGAGCCTAAAAATTAATTAAAATTCCGAAGTGAAAATGGGAAAAATTCATTGCTAAAAGAAACGACAGAACCTGTAAGAAAGAAATCACAACCCGGATACTTTTAAGTTCTGTCCCCCGGCCTAGAAAGCAGTGCATAAGTGCTACGAATAGGGCTAATAGTGTATTAAGGTTTATTTGGAAGAGCGCGAGAAATAGGAGTGTTGATGTCAGTCTGAAACTGTATATGGCATTAGTTAGGCCTCATCTTGACTATGCGGTGCAATATGAGTCACCATATTATAGGATTTATATTGATTTGCTTGATTCTGTACAAAGAAGGATGGCTAAAATGATTCATGGGTTGAGGAATTTACATCGTGGTGAAAGGCTTAGGAGACTATATCTACATACGTTAGAAAGGAGTTCGAAGGGCCTTGATTTAGGTCTTTAAGTGAATAAAAGGTTATAATAGGGGAGAGATAGGAAAATTTCTTAGTTTTAGGGAACAGGATGGGACACGTAGCAAGGGGTTTAAGCTGGACAAGTTTAGGTTTTGGAAAGAGATTAGTTGAAATTGGATTACAAATCAACTGGTAGATGAATGTAATAGAAGCGTCCTCCATAGAGAGTTTTAAGAATAGATTGGATAGATTTATGGATGAGGATGCAAGGTGGGACTGAACTTGGTGATAGGAAGAGGAGATGCCTCATATAGGCTTGTCGAAGTATGGTCAAGTGTACTGGAATATACGCACACAGGCTCTAGGGTTGGCTAAGCAAGGCAACAAAGGTTATTGTTCTAGGAGAGCGATCTGAATAGTTAGCTGCAACTGCGGGACAAAGGAATATTCCACACACAACGACAAAAATAGATTTTAATATACACTAGATAAAGGGTACACAATAAATATATTTATACATATATATACATACAAGAATAAGACGGAATTAGATTCTGAATGCTGATTAAATAACCAGGGTTATTAAATGATTATAATGGGAGATTTGGGGTGGTGAGAGATATAGTTCCTTTGAACCTAGAGAGTAAAGTGGGGCGAACTTGGGGAGGGGGGCTTGTTGAACTTGATTACTCACGGGTGTAGACGGAAACCCGAAGAGGGTGATGCTACGTTCCCTAAATTCTGATTTAGTGAGGTGCGGGCCTCTTGCCCTCAAGAGGTCACCGGACGAACTTCGGAGGGGTGGGTGACTTCTTCAAACTCAGATTAAGCGAGCTATTGGCCCTCTTGTCCTCAAGAGGTCACCAGAAGAAATTTGGAGGACGGCTTCTCCAATCCTAGATCCGAAGGTGGTTGAGAAAGGCTGAGGTTGCCTCAAGAGACTTTTCTTCCTGACCTGAAGTTACGAGTGTGATGTCCAGCTCTTCCGTGGCCTGCGACAGTCACTAAACACTTCTCGGGCGAGAGCGTCGTTCAAGCCAATCTCCGTTCTGAGAAGCTTCGTCTAAGCGAATCTCTGTTCGGGGAAGCGTCGTCTAAGCGAATCTGCGGGTAATCCTTGGGAGGGCGCATATATACCCGGATTTATCCAAAACAGGGAGAGGGAGAGAGACCTTCTCGAACCTTCTTTATCGTCCAGGGCAACAGAGCGTGTCCTTACGGGGAAGTGTAAGAGGCCGGGATCAGCGGGTCTGAAAGAACGCCCTGCGGCTGGAGCCATAAAAGTTATCTCAAGGGGATCAAAAAAGAACAATTGGCAAACCTACAAATATACGAATAATCTCCCGACTCTGGGGGAGGGAAGATAGCCTTCAATTACAACGTCATGCCTCGGTGTGAATTTCCCAGTGACCGGGCGGAAAGTCCAAAATAGAATGTTGATTTCTCTACGGAAACCTTTGTTCCAGGGTTTGTTCAAAAGTTTTGAAATTACTATATATTTCATATAAGAATTAATAGAGCTAATCAACGTTACATTTTGTTTTAGTGTTTGTATCATAATTTGGAAGAGAATTATGGGGAAAATTTAAGCTCAAACCAATTTTTATTAATTGATGCGCGAAGTCAATATTTACAACGATGTTCCTTGTTCTTTAGGACTGCTTCACTTCGTTTTGGCATGACTGAGTGTTTATTGAAGGTTTGTTCAATAAGCACCTCCAACCGCTCACAATTAGATGGCTTCTGTTTATTTGATTATTCCACTCAAATTCTCTATTGGATTCAAATCTATTGAATTCCAGGGCTAAGGTCCCAAAGGTTGGATATTATTTTTAGCTAAGAACTTTGTTATTAGTTTTGTTTTGTGCTATCATGATAAAAAATACAGTTATTCTCGCCAAATTAGTCCCGAACTGTTGGAAAAAGGTGCTAATGCAGCACATTTTAGGACCATTATGTGTTCATGAGTGTTCTTGAGAAAAATTATTAATGGTCAAGTTCCAGTAGATGAAAAGCAGCCTCTGACACGCAGTTTATCTGGATGCTTTATCGTTGGCACCACACAGGACTCATGAAAGCACTCCCCTTTTCTCATCCTTCTTTTCTCATCTTGCAGAAGCTCCAAACGGGCGGAATGGAGCTTCATCAAATAATATTACTTTGTTGCACTCTTCTACAGTTCATTATTTATATTTTTTCATGAGATGAGGCTTCTTCGCATCCCTTCACGAATTAAGACCTTTGTAGAAAAGTCTATGCGCGCCGCAGAGTCCTCACCGGCTTCTTTTCAATCGTAAGCAAGGTAGGGATTGGAAACAACTCGATCCCGCGACCTTACCAAGATGCGATTTTAGCGTTCATTGGAAGCTTTTGGGCGTCCAGAAGACTTCTAAACAGGAGTTTAACCAGTCATTTTAAAGTATTGATGATCCTAAAGATGGTGCCAATTGATGCAATACCCTTATCTACTATCACCTAAAATTTCAGGCCACTTACTAAAAAAGAACAATGGTTACAGGATTTTCTATGAAAAGAACCATTTATTGACTTGCAAATGTGAAAAAGTGCTGGGGTTCAGCACTGGTCGGCGCAACGGTTCTTGAAGATACGAACAAGGGCTGCCTTCTTGAAGCGTGATTTAGTTGTGGTCGAACATATACTTATACATACATATATACTTATGTATATTTTATATTCACCTAAGAACGATCCTTTTAGTTATAGAGATATATGGTATAACTTAAAAGGTTGTAATACAATGCTAGAAGTGGGTCTGTCATCAAATTAGGTACCTTTTATTCTATTTAATTTACCCTTGTCGTTTACTTGCTTTATTTCATTAATAATAATCTCTTAGATTTTATTAATGCTTCATATTTAAATGGAACATAAGTACACCGCTCCCTTCCTAGAATGATAAGACTCGTTCCAAAAGAGGCGCTAAAATCCTGACAAGCTATTATCGGATATATACAAATATTTTATATACACATTAGTTTCTAGTTTCTGTGGTCGTTGTATAGGTCATGTGCACGCATGAAATATTCTCTGCTGAAGGGTGATCCAATGGCATAGGGGTAGCGTAATTCGTTTTATAATATGACAAATGAGAGTAACAAGGATTATACAATATACAAGTGAGTGCCGAGGTTGAAAAATAAGCGGCTTTAAAGTGAATACAGGGTTAGCGCGGTTCTCATAGTGGCGTCTAAATGCTGTGAAGTTACACAAATCAGGGTGCATCGTGAGTACTGTTTGGAAGGATTTCAATGGGTTTCACAGAGAGGTTGATTGCGCCTGCATATGAAATAGAGTGGAAGGAGAATGGTGAATAATTTGTGTATGGTAGTAATGGGGATTTTGGATCAAGTGATGTTCAATATCAATTTCGCATCCAGAGGGAAAGTAGGTTATTATTGCGCGAACCGTGGAATGCTCTTCTCGAGTCATTTTAGAGAATGATATCCAGGCATCACGACCGATCTTCAAAGTTACTGGGAAAGAGGAAAAGAAGTTTGAGAATTTGCAGGTAGACGCATGACGTAGATTCATTAAATCTAAGAAGTAACTCTCATATATTCTTAGAGGAAAGAAAATTAAAGGAGGGTAAATAGCTAATGGAGACCTACTTGGAATCAGGCTGGAACGAAAGTAATGTCATATTTTAGGATATATATTAAAAATGGAAAAACTTATGACTATGGAAATATTTAATCATAAACATAAGCTCCATTGCTTTCTAGAACCTCATTCCATCTGGCAACGAGTTTATAAATGCAACGCTTGTAAAATTCTTTAGGTTTTGGTGCAAAATATAAATATAACACTTTTTTAACCTTTTTTCTTGGTGATAACCTATGATCACTAAATGATTCTGTAATTCCCTAAACACGTGATAATCAGAAGGAGAAAGGTCAGGAGAATATGGAGGAAGAAGCAATATTCCCCCTCCGAGCTCCTCCAAGAGATCGATGAAGCATCTAGATAAACTGCGTGTCAGAGGCTGCTTTTCACCTACTGGAACTTGACCATTAACAATTTTTCTCAAGAACACTCATGAACACATAACAACAGAGAGTCCTTAATATCACCCGGGAGAACTACAAAATATCTAATTGGGTTCCCTTGTCTGCTACTTTCCATTTGCCGGCCACGAGTCTTTAAATGCGAGTTTTGCTTTACCATCTGGTAATTAGGGAGGTATTACTTAATGTTGGGTAAAGGAGCTGTTTGTCTTTTACACGAAAGACGCTGCCACGGCTTTGCTAGTGCTCACGTCAGACCGAGCAATATGGAGAGTAGATACATTCTCGCCTAATATGACCACGACTATCACAGTTGTAACAAACTGGATCAGTCTGGAATTTACTTTTAGGACGGAATAATTCATAGCGGGCAGTTTAGGGGTCCATTGGAGCTGTCGTGAGGGTAATAGTTTCTGAGGCAGGTTTGATTTCCACACCATGATACTGAACCATATTAATACCCGTTTCTTTCTCCCGGGTCATCCAACCCTGATCTAATTCGGAACATCTTTCGTTAACTCTTTTAATGGTTGTGCTAGAATTTACATCTAGCGAAGCATTTTCCTGCCTTTGTGCTTGTGAGGAGAAGTGTGCATACACGACCGTATTCATTAACCAATTAATAGCGCGCTTCTTTGTGTACTGAAGGTTTAAATTTTCTTTGGCGGCCTGAAGGGCTGTGCATACCACGTGGTAAAAACAAGCAAAGAAATTATGGAATTTCTCCTTTTCCTCTTTTTCCATTTCGCGCGAAATACATTACTGATCAGCAATAAACGCTGGACCAATTTCACATTCTTGTACACTTCTTTTAACTCTTTCTTAAACTCGTCCCAAGTGGCCGCTGTTAGAACAAGAGGGAAAGTCCTTCCAATGACTTGCGGCGTTTTGTGATCAGATGATAAATGGTTATTGCATCGATGGTTTCCCATGGTTCAAATCACTTACAGTGCCTTTGAATGGCTAAATGAGGCTTCTGCCACTAGATGGCGACGCTTAGCGCCAAATCCGATATCTCCAGGGTGAATAACCATATGCCCCATGGTCATATGGGTCATTTCATGGCTCTAAATCGGTACAATTGAACTTTACTCATTTTGAAAAATGAACATTACTCGTTTTGAAAAAAAGCGACGCCTAGACCTGGCGCGTCGCTGCAGGTAAAAACATAATTAGTATTAATCTAGAGTTTAGTGTTTCCCCCCATAAGGATGTACGAAGCGTTTTGCTTCTCTAATTTTGTCGTCATTAGACAGAATATTTTCCCTCGGGAAATACTGTTCTCAACCACTCAGCCAATTTCCTATGCTCGGGTCTAAGGAATTGCCCTTCGCATGTGCGCTAAAATGGAACGACCGAATAGGGAAAGTTTACTAATCGACTTAAGTTAATTGAACTAGAGTGTTGGATTTGATTGGCCTGTGTTAAGTGAATTTGGTCAGGCATGATAGTGGGTGTGGGGGGATCACTTCAGATGGCCTAGGGGTAAGGGGCAAATCGAAATCTCTATCAAAAGGGAAAAGTCTTCATTTTAGTAAGCAAATCGCTCATTCGTGAATGACTCTTTACTCATTCCTTTTCTGACTCAAGGGGTGGCATTGCAACCTGTTTACTTAACTTCAATTATTTCAATACTGACTAATTAAAAACATATCACTCATACAACAAAAATATTTACCAGAATATGCAAAATTAACATCCAAAATAATATTTAAAAATTCTCTACCAAAACAAAATTCCTATCCCTAAAATATAAGACTGGACAACTTAAAATGCCTTTAACTTGAATTTAATTCTGCCTTCGAGAAAATATTTGCAGAATTTCATATAACAAGACATTGAAATTTACCCAACTTTGAAACTGAATCTTTCACTCACTAAAACTCAAGGTGAATCCAAAGAGTACTTCGCTTCCAATGAACAAATAGCCTTGATGTCGCTAATCGTTTACTTTGAGGAGAGTACTTCCTGGTGATTTTCTGTCATCTTCTTGAGATTTCGGAGATTTTCGGGTGTTCATATTACTTGAAGAAGCTCCAGGTCTGATAGGTACGGTGGGGGAGGGGGGAAGAGAAGTACTTAGATCTTGTATTCGCTGGATACACGATCGAATCCCGCAAGGGCAGTCGACGGGAGGAAGACGATGGGTAGCAGTGATGAAAAAGATTGCGGCAAGGTAACCAGTACTAACAAGGGTGGTCATGGTCACTAATGCGGATGGGCCCGTAATTTCTTGGCTATTTTGTAAAGTGCTGAGGTTCAGCACTGCGCCGCAAAGGTTCTTGGAAATACGAAGGAATCCAGTTTGGGATTTTTTTTTTATATCCTGATTTTTTAATACTTTTTAATAAACCTAAAAGAATTTAAATATTAGAATAATTATTTCTATCACGTATATTTTTAAAACTAAAGAAAAAAATATATATTTGTCTCAAAACTTTTGTTAAAGACTGTATATTTATATATATATATATATATATATATATATATATATATATACAGGGGTTGGACAAAATAATGGAAACATTAACTAATGGACCCATTCACACCCAAAAAGATTTTAAACCTTGTTTAAAATGCCTGATAATGACGTTGAACACATATTGGTCTCCATAATTCACAGATCTTGCCATAATCAAGTTTTTTTTGTGTAAATTGGAGCAAAAACCAGGGGATTTATTCCCCTCTAGAAAGTGTCTACGAAGGAGCTAGAGCAGGTTTCACTCGAAAACAGTTAAATTCGTATAGATGCAGTACAAAACTGTATGAATCGATTGGTCAGCGTATTGAATCTATTTATACTGCTAAGGAGGAGGGGACTCAAAGTCAGTAATTTAATTAATGTTTCCATTATTATATATATATATATATATATATATATATATATATATATATATATATATATATATATATATATATATATTATATATATATATATATATATATATATATATATATATATATATATATATATATATATATATATATATAATAGTGTGAATCACTTTAGCGGGTTCAAAAATGGAAAATAGTAAAAGCGCCAAAAACGATTTAAGTAGCTTTGATCTCGGCTCTTTTATCAATTTGTGCGGAGATAAAATAAAAGAGTTTTCCCCGACGTTAAAGTGAATAAATCTTTCAACTTCTTTGACCCTCCCTCATCACTCCCTCTCTCTTTCATACACTCCCTCTCTCACTCTCTCTTTCTTCTCTTCAGCTTTTTCATATTGAAGTTTTCAGGCAGGCAAAAAGCGAACGGTGGAGAGTAGGAGCGGTGGTTGGACGATCCCATACAAAAGGAGATGGAAGAAAGGAAAAGCTGCAAAGGTGGCGAACATGAAAGCCGCTTCGTTAAATCTTCGACACCTGATCTTATTTAATAAACGATCAATGTTATCAAGGAGGAGGTGTGATGTGTTGGGGTGGTACCCACCTCACCAGGTAGTTCCTGACCCTGTGCACTGACTCCTCTTACCACTCAGCTACTCCATAAGGCGAGATTCCTTCATTGCGTAAGGGAAGTAAAAGAATTGCATTTTGGTTATTACGCCTATGTCCAACACACCTATTTTTTACCTAACCTAACTTGATAACTTTTATCTCAAGCCTCAAATAATTTATCATAGCCTTAAAAAAATGGGGTATAAATTATTAATCTCATTCAGGTGCTGATTTAGACAAGTTTGATTTCCTCTTTGTGCAAACTGTCTTCCGTCTTGGTGGTGCAATTCCCTTCACCCATCGTTTTCACCGGTGAACAGCTTCTAATTGCTTTAGAAGTTAGAATAAGTATAGAAGAATGTGTCGAATCCTATAGAATGAAACCTTGGCTATAAAAATGAAGAAAATTAACTATAAGCACGAGAGAGATAATGGCAGTACCAATGATAATAATAAACAAAAAAATAACTATTGCTGACATTTGTTGCGAGCGACGTTTCTGTATTCTGCACATACACATATGAGTACACAAAGACGAAAAATGTACACAAGCGAGCCCATCTTTACCTGTAACAAATGGTGCACACCGACGTTCCAGAACGATGTGTAGAATACGGAAGATGAAACTTTGTCACTTTAAGATGCAAAAGTAGATATTAATTTGTTTCTAATTGTCTTTAAATGTTATTTACTCATCAACAAAGATAATAATAATTTTTTACCATATTTGCATGATCTGTGTACCATTTTAAGAAATGGTAAACCATTAAAGCGAAGTTTGGGTTTTATTTTGTAAGAATGATAGCGACAGGTACTTGCGAGCAAAATGAGAGAGCCATTTTCCTTTATTATTTTCAAAATAAATTTCCATGGTAGATAAAGGCATGCATTTAATATATTTTCTAAAGATTTAATATGATACAATCGTATATTTAAGAAAATATATTAAATAAACTAACAAAATAAAAAGTGACAAATGCAAAATAAGAAAGATTTTTAAAGAACAATCTAGAAGTTTCTTAAAATCATGTGGCAACATTTTGTTTAGTAGATAAGAACTGTACAACCGCCATTGTTGTCGTACTCACTCTGCAGAGATGCCACCACATGTGAAAGTAACTCCTGAGCTCCGTCAGAGAATTGTTCACTTGAAGACTTTGAGGAGTACTTCTTCTGCGATTTGAAGAGAGGTAGAAAGGTCCACATCTACGATTTTGCGCTTTCTGAAGTTATTCAATGAAAACAAAACTTATAAATCTCCTGCAAAAGTCGATCGACGCCGCATAACCACGGTCCGAGAAGACTGAGGTATTAGTCGTTTCTCTATGAAGGATCCTCTTGAGACTGAAGCAGGAATTTCTAGAAAAATTAAGAACAAGAGTCGCAAAGAAGTAAGCCATTTTCCGTCGCCTCAATGCATCTGGTTTAAAAGCTCGTTCTTCAGCAACCAAACCAATCATCAGCAAGAAGAACCATAAGGTAAGACTCCAAAATGCTGAAGCTCATGTTTTTTGGAGAAATAAAAATTAGGAGAAAATTAATTTAAGCGACAAAAGTAAATTTAATCGAGTTGAATCTGATGGTAGACGCTTTGTTAGATGCTCTGCAGTTTACAGACTTAACCGTAAATATGTTCAAATGTATGCCAAGCTTATATGAGGCAGCGTCATGGTATTGTCCCGTAACCTCAATGTAGCTGGTTTAAAAGCTCGCTCTCTAGTAACTAAACCAATTATCAGTTAGAAGAACCAGAAAGCGAGACTCGAATATGCTGAAGCGCATATTGTTTGGAAGGATAGGATTGGGAGAAAATTAATTTCAGCGACGAAAGAAAATTTAATTTAGTTGGATCTGATGGCAGACGTTTTGTTAGCCGCGCTGCAGGTGAAAGACTTACCCATAAATGCGTTAAAAAGTGTGTCAAGAATGGGATAGACAGCGTCATGGTATACGGCATGTTTTGTCTGAGGGAAATGCTCCTCTAGTGCGAAAACTTGGAACAGTAAATTCGAATGTGTACTTAAACCTCGTACAACAACGTGTTATACCTTCACTCGGAGCATCTCTGAACCATCCAGCAGTATTTATGCAAGACAATGCGTCATGCCATACTGCAAAGAGAGTAAAATACTATTACGAACAAGAATATATCTCTAAGTAATGAAGTGGCCTGCTTAAAACCCGGACCTGAACTCAAATGAGAACCTCTGAAAGATCATTGTAGACAAAGTTCAAGACCAACAGCCTTTAACAGTGGCGCATTTATGGACAAAATTTGAGCAAGAATGGAACAAAATAACACCAGAATTTTGCCAGAAACTGTTCAGGCCCTGTGGTCCTCGTTGCGCCCAATTAATGGAAAATAAAGACTTCAATACCTTATACCTTTTTTTCAAAAGTTCGGTTACACTCCGTTTTTTTTTATCTTTCAAGTGGTTTACGTGTGTGATCGAAAAAGTTCCCTCAAACATACCGAAAAGTATTTCTTTTCATGCACGTATCATTTAAACGACTTTTCTATTGTTTTCAACTATGTCGAGATGAAAGTGAAAAGAATCGAGATCTCTGCTGCACGCGGGCCAAATGTTCGACATCGCTAAGCTGCACAACGTCAGCCTGGTGACCGTTCACAGAGCCGCGGAGAGGTTGAAGAATAGGAAAGACCCCAAAGATCGACCTTGTTCAGGCAGACCACAAGTTGCCAACGGTTTGGTTGTGAGAAAGGCCTTCGAAAGTACTCCGAAGCTCAAATGACTGCGCAAGCGAAGAAGAAGAACATCTCAGTGGCCACGGTGTCCAGGGCCATCAAGGAGGAGGGCGGCAAGAGCTTGCGGTGGGTGGAAAGGCCTCTGTTCACCGCCCGTACGCGAGAACGTCGAGAGTGCTGTCGTCGCCTTCTTAACGACATGAGTCTGGTAATCGAATTCTCTTTTTTATTTTCATATTAAAAACCCCTTCATGGTCGATTTGGTCGTCAACAGCTAGAACGATTGCGTGCTAAATTTCTGCCATAACATCTTTGAGGTTCACACATGTTCAGGAACATTCACCCGGCCTTCGTGATGATGTTCGGCGTTGTGATTTGAATGGTGAGAAGATACCGCCCGTGTGGTTCGCGGCTGATTACAGGCTCATTGTGGGCGATCACAGGGACTTCTTGGCCACGAAAGTCTTGCACTGAGTGAGAAAGATCACGAAGAATGCGGACTATGTTTTTCAGAAGGACGATGGCCCGGCCCATACGGCCAAGACCGTGCAAGAGTGGTAGAAGTCGAGCATGAACTTCTAGTCGAAGGATTTTAACCGCTGCAATTGTTCAACCTCAATCCCCTCGACTCAATGGCAAGGTCTGCAAAGTCCGCCACAGAAACGTCGACGAGCTGAAGTCCTCCGTCAATTGCATGTGGGCCAGCGAGAGGAAAGCCTTCGTCGCGCTACCTGTGCGCGACCTTCAGGTCTCGCTGAAATGCTGGCTCTCCGCCAAGGGAGTCCACATGTATTAATATTACAAGTTAAACACATATTTATGTGTTAAAACAATAAAAACGTGTCTAACTGCATCAAAACTATCATTGTGAACTTTGTTGAGAGCTTCATAACGAGTGTGACAGGACTTTTGCAATACCCGCTATTAAGTGTTTTAAGTGTCATCGTTGTCAAATCTTTCTATGTTTATAGTATATTTGCTTGCTAAGCAATTCTGTGAATGATTATTCTCATAGTTTTCACATGTTAATATTTCATTTTGTTAGTTTATTTAGTATAATTTCTGAAATATACGATTTTATTATATGAAATCTTCTTAAAATATGTTAAATGCATGCTTTTATGTACCATGGAAATTTTATTCACCTACTCATCATATTTTTGAAAATATTTTAATAATGGAAAATCCTTGTTTTATTTTGCTCGGTAATATACTCCTTTTCTTTAGATGATTCAAGCCATGCCAAGAAAAACAAGACTCGAGCTCTCCTGTGGGGAAGCTAAGCCTGGACAAAGGTTGGAGGGCAAGAGGGCGCAGAAAGAAGCTACTCTATACACATTTTTATCAGTCTTAGGATGTACAACTTCATCTCTGCTCTGGTGGAATGGAGCAAATGTAAGATTGAGCCTAACTGAAAGTGGTTAGCTGAAGAGACAAATATAGTCTCTCCTAAACACGTAATGGCGTATCTTGTTTCTATTTCCACCAAAGTCTACTCGTCCTGGTGGTAGGTAGCCCCCAGATCAACCTTTATCTTGCAATGGTATTGGTAAGGCTCCAACCAATTTAGCCTAAGTAACTGGATAATTACGAACTTGAACCCTCTTGGTGCAGGTGGTAGCATGACTATCTTAATGCTACACCCGCTGCTCCTTTCCTGCCCAGTATAAGTTACTGTATGCCCCCAAAACATCTCGGCGTGATATTGTCAGTAAAATCGCTGACAGTAATCTGTCCTCTCACCACCTCATTGCACTGATTGGAAGCTATTGCCTCCATTCGAACTGAACCGTTTCTCACAGTTGACTGGACCCACCCGCCCCTCGAGGACCCACCCATGTAGCTTTTTCGATGACTTAGATGAACTCTTAAACCAAGCATCCTTTACCCTTCCTCCCCTTCGGATCCTTGCTGGCCTCAATTTACCCCATCCAAACCCTTTCCTATCCCAGGCCTCAAACATATTTGACCGCTACTCACCCTCACAACGCGTGTCCTTCCGCACCCACGCCAAACGATGGGGTGTAAGCTGCAGCTAACATCTGAAGGAACGAGTGCATTCCCGGCACCAACACCGCAATTTTAGGTGCGACAATATATCTTCTAGGCATTTTAAGGGCCCCCTTTCTTCACCACTTAATTTCCAGAAGAACCATAACAAACTTCATGATGGCGTTGCCCTCATTAATTTTCGCTCTAAATAAAAGAGAATACCCACGTGCCCGGAGAAATCTTAGATCGCGTCAGTTCCTCCTTTCTGATCCCAAGCCTTACTATAACTGATCCGTCGACGGCACTCTCTGGCACGCTTTTTAATCCAGTTCTGTGTCACTTTTTCCTTGGCACCCACTCATTGCTCCCGCCCAGTACCCTCCTATCCTCTGTTATCGTTAGCTTTCGTCCATTGACACCGACCGTATGTGCATGAATTTTCGTCTACCTTTTTTTTCTCCACCGGCACTGGTTCCTGTGGTATATATATATATATATATATATATATATATATATATATATATATATATATAGTCATATGAGTTGCTGCTGACCAGTCTAATCTTCAATTTCACTATGAAGGTAAGGACACATAAGAGGCTGAAGTACATGTGATTTATTTATCGAACAATGTTTCGGGCGTATCACCCATCTTCAGGTTCTAAAACATAAATTATTCTAATACAGTTAAGAATATTAAAAATATTAAAAATAATTAGGTTAAGACTATAGGTAAATCAAAAATTAGAAAATAACTCAGGAATTTAAAAGTCAAGAGAATCAAATTATCAATCTAATATAACACTATTGAAACGAAAAACCCCCACAAAAAACAAAAGTAAATAATTACAGTATAATATTGCTTACTGATAATTCAGAAATTTAAAAAGCAAGAGAATTAAATTATTAATTTAATGTAATCACTAGTGACACGAAAAAAAGAAGCAAAAACACAAAAGTAAAAAATTACAGTATAATATTGCTTACCGATGAAGTTCAGGAGAAATCACAAAGTGAAGAAATTATAAAGGATGTGGCTTAAAGAAGGATAGGAATTTGATTGGTTGGTTGTTTAATAAGAGAAGGTTGGTTGGTTGTTGAATGAGGTAATTAAAATTAAGAAATAAGAAGAGGAACAGCGGTATTATCTATGTGGAGTGTAGGAGATTTTGTACGTATTAGTAGGGATTCCAAAATTCTTAGACTATATTCATTGTTATTATGACCAATTATTTTAAAGTTATCTATGGAACATTCTGTCTTGCATTGTATACTATGATTTCTAATTACAGAAGCTTCCTTCTTAGACAATATTTTTCCAGTGCGATGGCTTATTCCCATGTGAGAATAAAACCTCTCTTTCAATGAGCGAACCGTACTACCAATATAGGTTCCTTGCAAACAACAAGGACAAGTAAAAGCATAAACAACACGGCTGCTCATTTCTAGAGGAAGTTTGTCTTTTGACGAGAAGAAACTTCCTATGGAAAGTGGGTTAACATTAATGATTTTGAAGGTGGTATGAAAGAAATATTTTTTTAGTAATTTGTTGCAATTTTCTAGTGAATAATTTATTGTAAGGTCCCATTTCTGGTACTACGAAATTTTTTTTATTTTGGGGAACATTATATGAGAGAAAGGATGGAGAGTAAATTTTGGTAAGAAAATTATTGATTAGTTTGTCAACCAAAGGTGGGGGGTAACAATTATGTTTAAAATAAGACTTTAGAGTCTGGAATTCATTGTGCATTAGGGAATAATTGGAGGAGAGATGGTAACCTCTATATATTAGAGATTTAATTGCACTGAATTTGTGTAACAAGTCACAATGGCTGAAAAAATTGATTCCTAGGCCACTAAAGGTAGGCTTTTTGTATATTGAGGTAGTTAGTTTGTCGGTTTTTTCTATAATGACGTCTAGAAAAGGAAGTTGATAGTTACTCTCTAATTCAATGGTATATTTAATGTTGGGATGATAAGAGTTTATAAAATTAAAAAAAATGGTGGGCATGTTCTATATTATCAAAAATAGCAAAGGAGTCGTCAACATACCTACGATAAAATATGGGTTGGAAATCTAAAGGGCAATGTTTCATAAAGTTATTTTCAAGATGAATCATGAAAATATTAGCTGCTATTGGAGCAATTGGTGATCCCATTCCTACTCCATTTATCTGTTGGTAAACCTTGTTATTAAATAAAAAATAATTCCCATTAAAAATCATTTCTAAAATAGTCTTGAACTTTTTAAGAGAGAAATTGTGAAAGGTGCCTGTTTTGTTAAAAATTAGATTTAAAATAATATCAAACTTGTATCCATCTTTCATTAAGAGACTGAAGATTACCTTAGTTTTTTGAGTTACCAGTTCATGCAAGTCCAAATCCTCGATGTTTTTTGTAAGATTCAATCGGCGAACAACTTTAGTGTTTTCATTACGTTGGAGATTGGAGACCATCTTCTGTTTGGTCTCAGCATTAATTCTATGATCGAAAAATGCAAGACCAACAAGATGTTCTCCAAGATACTAAAGGTGTCTGTGAAGAGCTGTGGTTGCTTCTTTAGATATTGTTTGATTTGGGTACTTTTGCAAAGTTTTAAGAAGCAGAATGTCATTTGAAGGAACATTAATTTCAAAATGGGCTTCATTCCAAAAACGCGAGTAGACCAAAGCAATAAAAAGAGAGCGCTGTGTAATATTGGCCTTTTCACGTTCCGTTAGTTTCAGTTGATGCTTAAACAAGTATACTTTCAGGACATATATAGCCTTAGCCATCCAGCGTGCATGATGAGTCACTCCTAGGGCTCTTAATGTAAACTTATTCTAGCCTGAAGATGAAAACTTGTAGTTTTCAAAACGTAGTGAAAAATTGAAAGATGCTGCATCCGTTTCTCGTGGCTCAGGGATTTATCCTCAATATTAAATGCAGGCTTCACGGCCGAGCTCCATATGAAAAGTCCACACCAGTAGCAGCGTTATTGATTTTAACTTGTATTCTCTTTATTTTTCTTACAAGTTTTTTGTCCATTCCTTGATATTCTAATCAGTTCCCATGACTATAAATTTACGACCCAAGTGTACGTTAAGGCCACAAACTTAGGCCTTTGTTTAAACGGTACCTCAGGGTGTTGATCTTGAACTGAAGAGGGCTTCCCGCGTTCTGGTCAACAACGGCTACCCACAGGAATCCATCGATGCCGCTATAAAAGAAAAAAATAACTTGGCCGCTGGATCTGGTGCCCGGTGTACACCGAAGAAAAATACCATCGATCTTTATTAAAAGGCCAATATGAACACAGGCTACTGTAAAAACAAAAAGGCCCTCAAAGCCATTTTACATCAAAATGTGACCCAAACCGACCCTAATATATTACAAGACAAAGAAAACAAGTAGTTGCATCATGAAGAACAGCTGTCTCCCTCCGACGAGCGAACTCCAGGAGACTAACGTCATGTACGAGTATTCGTGTAAAGACAGTGACTGCGAAGACCGCAATTCCAAGTACATCGACGTGACCTCCACATCCCTATCGAGGCAACTGACAGCTCACCTACAGGATGGGGCAATTAGAAAACATACACACTCTCACGGCACTACCTTAACCCGTGTGACGCTAAATAAGAACACCTCCATCATCTCGAGACTACAAAACCGCAGAAGATTGCGAATGGCCGAAGCCGTCATTATCCAAATAAAGAAACCGGCAATTTTTGTGCAACTCCAGCCCGAAACCAAACTTCCGACAACTCGGTGTCTCCGCGTCGACCGCCGCTAATACAAAATCGCAATTCCCTTTACTTATTGAACATTATCTGAACTAAAATATTTCCTTGGATGTGTTTGATCATTTTGAGGCGCTTACGTCTGAAAAGGTCAATTATTCTGTAGCGCGTTAGTTTGTCCTTAAAAAAATTCAAAAAATTCCTTAACTGTGATTGATCAACGATCAACGACGATCTAAGAGAGGAAATTGTATATGAAGTAGAAGTAAATAGAGGAAAATGGGTATATAGAGTGAGAGGGTTTGTACCAGGTTGTCTGGTAACCTCAGTCTTTTTGCCTCTTTTCTTCATTATGTCTCTACATTGATTCTCATAAACTGAGTCAATTATCTTTTGTGAATTCAACGAGATTGTCGCTGCATAAATTTTAGTGTTGGTGTCGCATTTGATATATGGATTTGAGATTCGATATTACAACATTGAATCTTTTAAACTTTGTTCTATAAGTATTTTTTTTAGTCCACTACGGATCTTTTTATTTTTAATCTTTTGTCCACTTCGGATCTTTTTACTATAATTATTTTTAACTTTATACTTATTAATTAATTTTCCACTACGGATCTTTTATATGATTGCTTTTGTATTATTTTCTATATTTTTATTCATTAGCATCATTGTTATCTATAAATCGGGTAAATTACCTGCCGTTTCTGCAGCTGCCTACTTTTAAAGGTTTGTTTGAAACGTAGATTCGCTAATTCATCATCTTCGAAATTTATTTGTCGGGTCACTTCTTCTGGTAGTCATTGGTTAATCTTTCGCCAAATATCTTTTGCGCGTTTGTGCAGAGTCATATTTATTGATTCGCTGTCTACAATTTCGTGAAGTATAGTCGATCGGATCCGGTTTTGAAGTGTAACGTTAGTCATAAATCTTGTGGCCTTATTTTGCACCACACATCTATCGTATCCGTAAGTCTTTCCTCGGTTTCCTCCGCAACTTCTCACGTGTTCGATCCCATTTTGATCCACTAAGCCTTGAAACTGCTATTCATGCCTTCGTCACCTCACGCTTAGACTACTGCAATTCTCTTCTAGTGAATCTCCCTTTTTCGTCACTTCGCCTCCAACAACTAGTTCAAAGCTATGCTGCCCGGCCCCTCCTTTGCCGCCCCCGGTTCACTCCATTGATGCCTCTTACAGGAGCTACACTGGTTACCTATTCGCTTCCGTACCCACTATAAAATTCTTCTCATCACTTACAAGGCCCAAAACCTCGAGGCTCCACCTTATCTCTCGTCTGCCCTCTCCAGTTGTCAAACTCCTCGGGCACTCCGGTCTAACCTCGCTCTCTTCCTGAACACTCCTCATTCTGTCCTCTGCTCGATGGGTGACCGTTCCTTCTCAGTTTGTGCTCCTAGACTCTGGAATGCTCTTTCTGCCGAAGTCCGATCCTCTCCCTCCCTTGCTACTTTTAAACGTCTCCTGAAGACTCATCTCTTCAGAATTGCCTTCTCTTCCCTCTAAACTTTCTCTATACTCGGTACACAATCTGCGCTCTGTGAGGGCTAACAGCCCTGAAGGGCGCACTATAAATACCTATTATTATTATATTATATTATTATTATTGTCTCGCTAGAGACATGAAGGGAAATAGCGGGATACAGCAGTAATGGTCTTACTAGTAACATATATAGTTTCCTTTTGTTTCTTGGTGATAGCATTCGGAAACGAAACAGTGATTCTAGCGTCCTCTTGGCCGCATTATTTTTTTCTTCAAAGTGCGCAACATACCCGGATGATGTTAATTTGAGGGCAAGTACTCTGCCATTTCTGGAGTATGGGTAGAGTTCGCCTTGTATTTGAACATCTGCAGTTTTACGTCGCCCTATCGGGATTATTCTAAACTTTTTGATGTTTGTTTTAATTTTGTTCTCTCTCTCTCGTATCTATTGAGGTACTCAATTTCTCCTCTTGTCCTATTTGCTATATCTCTGGGGTTGCGATAGTTGCTAGTGACGACCTGTGTTATGTCCCCTGACAGTTGTATATATTGTGCTGATTCTTGATTAAGGTGGGGCAGGTCGCCCTGGTAAATTTCATACAGGGTAGGACTGAGGCATCCTCCTTGTGGCACCCCTGTTTCCAGTTCGAATGGCTCTCATTCATTATCGTTGATTTTTAAGATTGCCTGGCGGCCATCCAGGTAGTCGCAAAGTATACGTGCTATATTTTGTTCCATCCCGAAATCTTTTTTTTAATTTAAGTGCCGGAATATTGCGCACTAATACCCTAAACATTTATCTGGTTGATGAGGGCTTTCATTTGGTGCATTTTGTTTAATATATTTGCTTCCAAGCTTGGAGGTGGTAGTACTTTGTATTCTGTCCAGGGAACAGCTAAGCGATCGGCTTCCACGATCTTTGTTATTATGTGATTCAGCTGTCTTCCGATATATTCGGGTGTGGCTCTTTCCATCGGATCTATCTGTATGTTCGTGAGATTCTCCTTGTATGCGGCCCAGTTTGCTTGGGCCAGAAATCTGTGTCTTGGGAGTTTTACCTGTATTGGAAATGTTGAGACGGTTGTTATCATGATCGGACGGGATATATGGACGAGGAGTTGTCACTTGATTAAGAGAGAAGTTGTGGTTCGTCAGTACTTTATCAGGTGTAGTTGAAGACCTTCCTGTGCGAAATGTAGCAAAATCAGGGCCTTATTTTTGTACGATATTCCTGCTAATTAATAGGCTTAGCGAAGTCCCAGCACCGTTGAACGCGGCGGTGTATCCAGCTTCTCTGCATCGTGTGTTCAGATCTCCTACTAAAATGATTGATGCCTCTCTTCTAAACAATCGGATAAAGTTAGGGATTGGTATGTATGGACGTCTTGGTGGCTGGTATCCCACTGCCACAATTATATAATCGTAGGACATTTTAATCTTAATGGCTAAGTATGATTCCTCAAGATCTTGGATTTCTTTAAATCTGTTCCCTTCCCTAATCGCAATGGCAACTCCGCCATATCTTTCTTTCCGTTGAGTGGTTTGTCATTAGCACCACATACGAGGAGCGGTCAATAAGTTTTGCAATTCGGATATAAGGAAACGAGATATAAGGAAAAGTGTTTTATTATTTTTCAATATAACTACCCTCGAATTCAATGCACTTGCGCCACTTTTCCCTGAGGCTTCGAATTCCCGACAACCAGAAATCACCTGACTGCTGTTCAATCCACTCCTGGACGGCAAGCTGGACATCATCATCGTCCCCAAACCGGCGTCTACGCAGTGCAGCCTTGAGCTGGCGGAATAAAAGGTATTCTCTAGGGGCCAGATCTGGACTGTAGGGGAGATGGTTGAGCTTCTCGAATCCGCACTCGCATAGGGCAGCTTGTGCAACTCTGGCCTTGTGGACTTTGACGACGTTGAAGTCGATAATGGGGCGTGAGGTTTCTAGGGAGCCAAAGGGCAGATACCTTGGTCATGGCCAAATTGTCGTGGATGATGTTGATAACACTTTCATGTGATATTACAAGTTCTCGCTCGATTTCTTCGACCTTCACCCGTCGATTTTTGAGGATCATCCTCTCCACACGGGCCACATTGTCTTTATTGGTCACGTCTGAATGGTGTCCTGGACGGGGGTCATCTTCAAGAGACTCACGACCATGGCAGAACTCCCTATTCCAGCGAGCAATGGTTGCATAAGAAGGGGCAGTGTCGGTGTACACTACAACCATGCGTCCATGGATCTCTTTTGCCTTCTTGCCTTCCTTGGTCAAAAATTTGATCACTGCGAAGTGCTCAAACTTCTCCATTGTTGAAAAATTTGTGACTGATCATCTGCGATCAGCTGCTGCATATTAGATAGACAGGAGGCAGGAGCGTGCGGCTGCAGGTCCTTAGTTGTCATAACTTGTCCTAACGCCCCCACAAACAGTCATCCCGCTTCCTCTGTTTTGCCCTACCGATTCGCAAAACTTAGTGACCGCCCTTCGTAGTTATAGATCTTTATCTGTTCACTCTCTCCGTCCAAACCTGTTCAGATATTAGTACGATGTCTGGGGATACTGATCTTATAATCTCTTTGTTCATACCACCTTTGTTCCTCCATGTTTAGTTCTTATCAAGTTGTTTACTTTTTTCTCCTTTTTCTCTTGCTGGAGATGTCACTCTTCCCGATCTTTTCTTTTTTAATTAATCTTGACTTAGGTTGTGGCATGATTCTGGACAAATCTCAACTATTTATTGTCTAATTGCCTGAAGTCATTCCTCTTCTTTGATATCAGCGTCAAATTCCCATTTATATTTCCCTTTGATTATCTCGTCGGCGATATAATCCGTGTTAGATAATTTCGAAATTGGTGCTGATGGAGATCCGTATATCTTCATACATAGTTCTTTGGTTGTGTAGCTTGGTGTAGATGACGTTGACGGTTGCACTGATACAGGCTTGCTGCTTCAGGGGGTCTAGCTTACGTTCATTTGAGACTCAGTTTGTTCTGCCATTTTTGGTTTGTTTAATTGTGTGTGTTGAGAAGCGGAGCGCGTCCTTGTTACGGCTTCAGGCACTTTCCTAATTTACGCCTGGAACAACTCGCCAGAGGGCGGATTTTCCGGGAACCAGATCGGTTTAAGGCCGTTGTGGACTAACATTTTGTTGAGTTCGGTTGCATAGCTGCCGGACTTTATAATGTTGGCGAAGTGGGCATCGAAAATGCACATTATTAAATCTGGTCTCATGTTCTGGTCAATTTGAAGAATCGTCTTTTCCTGATTGGAGTGGCCAATTTGTAATCCCTTATGTTCAAAAAGAAAAACAAGCAGTGCCTATGTTTTGAACGTTAGTTTGTCCTTAAAAATTTCTTGAGTTATGATTGGTCAATTTTGTATCTCTTATGTTTGAGTAGAAAATGTGTACATAGTGTAGCATTCTGTAAGTCATTCCATTTCGACGGCTCAGTTCATCTGACAATTCACAGTGATCTACGCACTACTAAGTTACATCAATCTTTTGACTTGAAATAACTTTGCAAAGAGAGCATTTCTATATACGTTTAAGTATATACCAAAGAGAAGAAACAAGAAATATATGCGCGAATCGGAGTGATTGGAGAGACCTCCTGTTTCTGATTCGCGGGGAATCACCCCAAAGCGGTGATATCCTTAAATTTTCCTATCTCATACTATAGCTTTTTATAACTGAAACTCTCCTATATTATTTCCATCTAGTACAGTATAACCTGACCACGTGCAAGGTCTCAGAAGCAGTCATTAGAAGGGTGTAGTAAACTCCAGAAGGAGACCCCGTTAGGGGGCCAGAGAAGGAGCCTGGTTATCGGTAACGAGCCCGAATCTGACTTATAGGGCTAGCCCTAATTAGGTGGGATGGTCAGGGATTGTGCGCTCCAAAGCAGGCAGGCGAGATAGTATTAGGAACAGATAGGGATATCTCCCAATAGTAAGGTGTGGAAAATAATCTACTACCTTATTTTCCAGAGAACCTCCCCCGCATGAAAAATTGAACATGGACTCACAGAACTTCACCAAAAGGCTCCCACTTCGGCTAATCCAGAACGGGATAAAACGGAAACCACAGGATGTAGCACAAAGCATTTTCAAGGATTTACAAATCGCCCTGATCAAATGCATAGAAACACCTAATAGATTTGTTGTCATCTGTGCGGAAAACAACGATGTCGAGCTGCTACTTTCATCGGCAGGAACCATCACTTTAAGAAAATCGACCTAGAGGCTAAAGACCACCCAATATTATTGCAAGCCGAAGCATCGTATGCCGGAAGGTAGAATCATGGGTGGGGAACACTCCCCAGATGAAATAAAACATGAAATAATGGAACAACCCTAGATGAAGATACACGACATAATCAAATTTTAAGGAAGACACACATGTGTTCAAAATAGTGTGTGAGTAAACCGAGATTGCAACAAAGGCACTACAGAAGGGAATCCTCGCATACAGTAAGAGAATCCCTACTTGTAACATTCAAAGGGACCAGTATCACAATATACAAATCAGTTTTAGATGCTACAAAATGGAAGACCACATCACCGCAAACTGCCCAAGAAAGGAAGGAGAAATATATTCAGAATGCAATGGCCCACATTCTTGAAGGAGCTGCACAAACTTCACGAAAAAGTGTGTTAATTGCGGAGGGAGCCAGAGAACAATGGCAATGACATGTCCGAAGCGAAAAGAAATTATAAAGAGAAAAGAAACTGAAACACAACAAAGAGAAGAACGAACAAGAAACACCTCATATGTGGCCGCAGCAGCAACGAAAAAAAAACAATGGAACAACCACTCAAGTGACGCTTGACGGAACTCTGAACGTAAAAATACTGACATGTATTCTACACTCACACGTCTTAAACATTGCCTGACCAGGAACATATGGCACCACATTGAACTCCATGCTAAAGGAAAATGGGCTGGAGCCAATGAAATTCCAGCAAAATATTGATTCATCGGTTATATTTAACATAAAATTTCAGAAGATACAAAAAAGAAACTCTTAGAAGAAACTTAAAGAAAAGAAAGCAAATCTGAACATGAGGAAGACACAGAAAGTGAGGAAACAGAATCTGAGAGCAGCACCGACGAAAATAATAAGAAAAACGTAAAAAGAAACACAGGCAAAAACAAAAAAGAAAAAAAGAAAATGGACTAGGGACACCTCGTCATACGACCAAAGACCGGAAGTACCAACCGCAAAATGTGAAACGGATAAGAGTCAGATATCACCAAGGACAGAAAGGAAAAGCAAAAATACCAGGAAAAGCTACAAATATATTTACGTAATACCTCCACTCTCCTAAAAAGAAGAACCGCTTGAAGAACATACAAACAAGATGGATAATAGTAAATTAAGAATTCTACAGATAAATACGAATTTCTGGTGGATGAATAAATACATGGAAATATTTTTAGAGAAATAGATCCTGACATCATTCTAATTTCAGATCATGGGATTAACCTTGGAACTCATAAACTAAAAATATGGAACAACGACGTAATAGCGACTAACCACACTGTAAAAGTATCCCCTTAGAATAATATTATATCCCCACCTCCTATGATATTACTTCGGGAGAGAAACGAGCCGTTACTCCTCCCCCCTTCCAACCTCACCCTTTTTGGACTCGCAGCCAGGTGTCGGCGAAATTTACACCGAGGCATGACGCTGAAATTGGGGCTACCTCCTGGCCATCTCAATCTCCCCCCGCCCCCTCCTCGGGTCGGGAGATTACTTTGTAGGATTCGCCGTGAACCGCTTTTATGGCTCCCGCCGACGGTTGCCCGTCTGGCCCGCTGATTCCTTCCTTTGACACTTCACCGCAAGGAGACACTCGGGTTGTCATGGTCGATAACGAAGATTAGAGAAGGTCTCAATCTCTTTCCCTGTTTTGGAGAACTCCGAGTATATATGCACCCGCTCCAGGATTACAAACAGATTTGGTTAGACGAGACTTCCCCTAAAGGAATGCAAATCAACGAGCTCTCTCCCAAGAAGTGTGAGTGAAGGTCACAAGCCACGGAAGAGCTGGACATCACGCCCGTATCTTCGTGTCAGGGAGAAGACTCTCGTGAGGCAACGTCAGCCTTTCTCATCCGCCTTCGTATCAAGGATTGAAGAAACCGTCCTCCGAATTCCTTCTGGTGACCTTTTAAGGATAAGAGGCCCGTTAGCTCGCTCAAGCCGAGTGTGGAGACGTCATCTCCCCTCCCATCTTCGAAGTTCGTTCGGTGATCTCCTGAGGACAAGAGGCCCGCATCTCGCAAAACACAAGTTCGAGAATGAAGGCCCACCCGCTGTAGGTTTGTGGCTACCACCCGTGAGTAATCAAGGTCACCAAGACCTTCTCCAAGTTTGCCCCACCTTACTCTCGAGATTCAAAGGAACTAAATCACTCATGACCCTAAATCTCCCATTATAACCATTCAATAACCCAAGTTATCTAATTAGTAGTCGAAACCTAATTCCGTCTTATTCCTGTACCCATTTGTATATCCATATTTATTGTTGTGTATTTCATTTGGTGTATATTAAAAATCTATTTTTTTGTCGTTGTGTTTGATATATTCCTTGGCCACGCAGCTGACGATATCTATTCAAATCGCACATTTAGAACAATAACAATTGTCGCCTCGCTTGGCCTACCTTAGAGCCTGTGTGCGCATATTTCGGTACACTTGGCCATGCTTCGACATAAATATATTTGGTGTCAGGTGTGGGGTCTTCCCCACCTGATTTTTGAAGCACTAAGTTCATTTGATAGCAGGTGCATTACCAAGAATATCGGAACACCAATATTTTAGGACAATTTTGTTTTTGATTAACGTGTAACAACCAATTTTTAAGCCCATTTTTGTGTGGTGTGTCCACAGTTTTCTAGTTCCTTTAAAGAGGATACTAGCTAAGCGATAATACTAACCGTCTTTTTTTTGTGTCGTGAGTCAGATTCACCCGTTAGTTAGTTATTTATTTTTTGTGTGAGTTTCCCCGATTTTTAATACGAATTTTAATCATTTTTTTTCGTTAGTGGAATTTATATTTGTTTTAGGGTAAAACTTCAATTGCTCTGGCAGCTTTTCCGTTTTCAAAGGCCGGAAGTAACATATCCGGGATGTCTTCATTCCATCGCTTTCATAAGCAAGGGCAGATCCTAGGCTTATCTGGAAAAGATTTAATCTCTTACTTCCATGAAGGGGAATGTAACGAACGTGCGGAAAGAAAAGCACAGAGAAAAGCAGAATAAGAAGAAAGGAAAGCACAGAGAGAAGAAGAAGAAAGAAAAGCACAAAGAGAGGAAGAAGCAAGAAAAGCACAGAGAGAAAACGAAGAAAGAAAAGCAGAAGCCGAAGAAAGAAAAGCCCAGAGAGAAGCAGAAGCAGATGAGAGAGACAGAATTAGGCAGCATGAGAGAGAGATAAGCCGTGACCAAGTCGAGATAAACTCCGTAGGATCTCGAAATGAACAGGCTCAAGTGCCCTCACTAGAACTCCCCTCATACAAAGATGGAGAAGATTTTTGCTCTTATTTAACGCACTTCGAGAAGATCTTCGAAGTTACAATTGGGACTTAGAATCGGATGGTGTAGCCTGGTTACTTCCACTCTTGAATCCTCGTCTTCGTGACATATTCACTTCACTTCTTCTGAGGCCACCCTTGATTATTTAACCCTAAAGGCAGAACTTCTTTCTGCTATTAACACGAATCCAGAATTTTATTAGGTTAGGTTCCATTCCGCGCGAATACGCCAGTCCAAACCTACAGGCAATTTGGATTTACGCTTCGGAGTAATTTCCAATTCTGGCTGGATTCCGCCTAAGTATCAAATGATTATGAGTCGCCAGTTGCTTCATTCTAAGGGGTCAACTGATGTCAACCTTCTCTCGCGAGCTAAGGGCCTTCATAGCGGACAGAAGAGCGTCCACTTTCAAGGAGTGTGTAGAAAAAGCTGACATTCACGCTTCCAGTCACGACCTCTACCCAAAGGAGGTCAAGACGAATCATCCCCCCTCCCCAAACACAAGTTTGGGTTTAACCGAAACCCATATAAGGCAACAACGGCTTCAAAAAAGTGCAGGCGCCGAGCAAGTACAGGCATTACTCGCTGCGAGAGAAAAAGGACGTAAAGCCCCCGTTACTCCCCTCCACGCCTAGCAACTACCCCCGTATACCAATTGTGTGCTTTACGTGTGGCACCCATGGGCACTTAAGTTATAATTGCCCCTAAAATTCTCAACTGAGGACCTCGTCGAGTCAAAAGGTCCATAAAATCTCTGCTGCCCCCTCGCCTAATCCGCCAGCCGCATCGCCAGCGGCCCCTGCCCCCTTTCCCCCGGATCAACAGGTAAATTTCCCGTTCAACGAGAGTTCCCCCGGTGGGCTCCACTTTAAAAATGGCGCAGTAAATTGTTGCCGAGTGTCAACCGTCGTTAGAGATACAGGTTCCACCTGTAGTGTAGTTTCTGACAAACTACTACCACCCGTAAGTCCCCAGCATAACAGTTTTGCGTTGGTGCACGACATTTTAGGTCGTGCTACCAGGTTCCTAGTGGTACGGTGCCATATTGAGTGCCAGTACTTCCCTGGATGGGTAGACGTAGTCGCGGCCCCGATGAAATTCTGCTCCGTCCTCATTGGACAGAGCGCGCAGCTCTCCCACAAACCAATTTCTCAGCCGGTCGTTACCAGGGCCCAGGCCGAGAAGGATTAATTGCTTCCGGTACCCCTATCATCTCCAGACATCGACCTTGCCACCAATGTTCAATGCGATGAGGCGCCGAATAATTGCCCCCCATTACAACCCTTGTGGGAAAAAGAAAGGAAAAAGGAGACTGAAACGGTGCGAGGCGATCGAAAGATCGAATACACCGCGAAGGATGAGTTATTATATCGTTCTTCTGTTGAGCCGGAGAGCCCCCCGACCAACGCGTTGTGTGTGCCGAGAACGAATATCGAACCCGTTCTAAAGATGGGTTAAGATGGCCTAATGTCCGGACATTTCGGCCATAACAAAACGGCACAGCGAGTTTTTAAATATTTATTTTGTCCAAGGGCGGCCAAAGAAATTATCGACGTCTGCAAGTCCTTTAAGTTCACCTCTAAAAGGCGTGTAGCCCCCGCCCCCTTCAAAAGATCCCGAGAGTGCCCGAACCCTTCGCCCGGGTCTCAATCGACCTAATAGGCCCAATTCGTCCCCCGTCAAGCGAGAGACACATATATCACATTGAACCCGTGTGTCTGGTCCAAATGGTGTGCGTAGAAGTAGACGATAAGTATCCCCTGCCGTCTCTTCCTTTCCCACAAGCGGAGCCTCACTCCGACGTGAACGCAAACCCCGATCTCGCGTCTATTGAGAGGGCTCAATTCCTTGCCTTATTGGAAGGCTTTCCCGTGTCATCATATTGTCGTTTTGGGCCGAATTTCGCTGCCATAGCCGCGCCCCTTAACGACATGCCTAAAAAAACGGTCCCCGTCCCAGTCAAATGGACCCCTTCCGCGGAATATCGCTTCCACCAGTTAAAGGACAAGTTAATATCCGCCCCTATCTTGAGATTACCGAATCCTAATAAAACATTTGGTCTTCCTACCGATGCCTCCCAGGATGGCCTAGGTTGGGCTCTCGTCCAATATGATGACGATAGAGTGGGATATCCTGTAGTATATGCTAGCAGGAAGCTGTCCCATAGCGAAAAGGCGTATGCCACCATAGGTCTTGAAGCGTTAGCCATAGTGTGGTCTATTCGTAAGTTTAGGATGTATGTTAAAGGCACCGACAACTGCCTAGCCGATAGCTTGAGTAGGAATCCTATAGAAGACCGCCTCAAACAACCTGACTGTATAGTAAAATTCGCGTTTGATTCATTTTTGTAAATACTATTTTTCTTTTTTTTGTTGCCTTATTGATTTTGTATGTCTGTATGTATAGATTACATTATCTGTGGTTACACATATGTAAATCCCGTTTAGTGTTATGTTTTTTTTTCTCCGTTGGTAAATATTAAATTTGTAGCTTTATAAGTTCCACTCTTAATGAAAATATTATAGACATTTTTTTCGCTGCAAAGTGTCCTGCACTGCAAAAATATCTTTGGATAGGGAGGAGTGTGGAGGTATCCCCTTAGAATAATATTATTTTCCCCACCTCCTAAGATATTACTTAGGGAGAGAAAGTGAGCCGTTACTCGCCCCCCCCTCCCTTTCCGACCTCACCCTTTTTGGACTCGCAGCCAGGTTTCCGCGAAATTCCCACTGAGGCATGACGCTGAAATTGGGGCTACCTCCCGGCCGTCTTAATCTCCCCCCCCCCTCGGGTCGGGAGATTACTTTGTAAGATGCGCCGTTAACCGTTTTTATGTCTCACGCCACGGGTCGTCCATCTGGCTCGCTGATCCCAAACTTTGACACTTCACCGCAAGGAGACGCTCGGGTTGTCAAGGCAGATAACAAAGGTTAGAGAAAGTTTCAATCTCTCTCCCTGTTTTGGAGAACTCCGAGTATATATGCACCCGCTCCAGGATTACAAACAGATTTGGTTAGACGAGACTTCTCCGAAAGGAATGCAAATCAACGAGCTCTCTCCCAAGAAGTGTGAGTGAAGGTCACAAGCCACGGAAGAGCTGGACATCACGCCCGTATCTTCGGATCAGGGAGAAGAGTCTCGTGAGGCAACGTCAGCCTTTCTCATCCGCCTTTGTATCAAGGATTGAAGAAACCGTCCTCCGAATTCCTTCTGGTGACCTTTTAAGGATAAGAGGCCCGTTAGCTCGCTCAAGCCGAGTGTGGAGACGTCATCTCCCCTCCCATCTTCGAAGTTCGTTCGGTGATCTCCTGAGGACAAGAGGCCCGCATCTCGCAAAACACAAGCTCGAGAAAGTATCCCCACCCGCTGTAGGTTTGTGGCTACCACCCGTGAGTAATCAAGGTCACCAAGACCTTCCTTCAAGTTTGCCCCACCTTACTCTCGAGGTTTAAAGGAACTAAATCACTCACTACCCTAAATCTCCCATTATAACCATTCAATAACCCAAGTTATCTAATTAGTAGTCGAAACCTAATTCCGTCTTATTCCTGTACCCATTTGTATATCCATATTTATTGTTGTGTATTTCATTTGGTGTATATTAAAAATCTATTTTTTGTCGTTGTGTTTGATATATTCCTTGGTCACGCATCTGACGCTATCTATTCAAATCGCACATTTAGAACAATAACAATTGTCGCCTTGCTTGGCCTACCTTAGAGCCTGTGTGCGCATATTCCGGTACACTTGGCCATACTTTGACATACACAAACGAAGCACACGAGGGAAGAGCAATAGCCATAAAAAGAGGAGTAAAGTACAAAACAAAACAAGGACTAACCGATTCTTACCTCGCAATCGAGGTTAAAATGGAGCTAATTAATATAATAATTGCTACAGGCTACCAACCACCGCGACGCCCGGGTCTCCCAATAAATAACTTTGTAAGGATATTTAATAATAGAGTACCAACCTTGTTTGTCGGAGATCTAAACGCGAGATGCTCAGATACCGGCTTTAAAAGGGGGCACCAAACAGGAAAGGACCTACAAACACGAATAGAAAGTAGATTATTGAGAAGACTGGGACCACACTTCCCAACATACATCGTAAAGACAATGGCAACTACTCCAGATATCTGCCTTGCAAACTACAATTTACCTTTTAACTACCATATGAAATCTGTCGATGTTCTCGGCAGCGACCATATAGTAACGCTATTAACCATAACCAAACAACAATACAAATACCCGCTAAACAGTGGAAGGCGTATCATAGAGCTGACTGGGGAAATACAGACAGGAATTGAATGACTACGAACCGGATAGATTAAATGGAGCCACTTTAGAGGAAATCGACGATGAGTTAGAGAAAATAAGGAAGCAGATACAAAGAGCCGACGAAAATCCAAGAAACACCTACAAAACTATTAAATACTTTATATGGACAAACAAAATAAAGAGTAAGAATGCAAAAATTAAAACGATAAACGAGGACATCATAACAAATGGAATATCAAGACAAAAATACCATAATCTGAGAACGAAGAGCAGGGAACTACTTAGCGCAATATCGGACAAACAAAGTGAATATTGGGACATAGGCGTTCAAAATATTGACAACGAGCTATTTCCCAGAGAATTTAAGAAAAAGATAAAAAGAATGGGAAATACTAAAGGAAAAGAGAAAATAAAGATTAAGGACATAGACGGGAAATTAATCGAAGATGAACGCGACATTGAAAGATTTTTCAGGAAACACTGGAAAGGAGTGTTTAACGTAATCGAAGAGGAAAACGAAAACTATGACATAGACTTCGAAAACCAGATAACTGCGAACTAAATAAACGGATTGAGAGGACTTTTCCACATTCCTACGTAGATGAAGAACTGTATGCGAACGAAGAAGGATTTAATACCGATATCACAATCGAGGAATTAAAGAACACTAACTACAATTTAAAAAAAGGCCCTTGGAAAATCGGGACTCACCAGAAGAAAATACGAGGGGCGGTGAATAAGTTTTGCGAATCGGTAAGGCAAAACAGAGGAAGGGGGATGGCTGTTTGTGGGGGTGTTAGGACAAGTTATGACAAGTCAGGACCTGCAGCCGCACGCTCCTGCCTCGTCTATTTAAGAAGCAGTAGCTGATCGCAAATCGTCAGTCACAAATTTTTCACCAATGGAGAAGGTTGAGCACCGCGCAGTGATGAAATTTTTGACCAAGGAAGGCAAGAATGCAAAAGAGATCTATGAACGCATGGTTGCAGTGTACACCGACACTGCCCCTTCCTATGGAACCATTGCTCGCTGGAATAGGGAGTTCCGCCATGATCGTGAGTCCCTTGAAGATGACCCCCGTCCAGGACGCCCGTCATACGTGACAAACGAGGAAAATGTGGCCCGTGTGAAGAGGATGATCCTCGAAAATCGACGGGTGAAGGTCGAAGAAATCGAGCGAGAACTTGGAATATCACATGGAAGTATTATCAACATCATCCACGACAATTTTGCCATGACCAAGGTATCTGCCCGTTAGGTCCTTAGAAACCTCACGCCCCATGATCGACTTCAAAGCTGCTGCTCCTGTACAACCAAGACCCGGTGGGATTCGAGTCCCGCATAGTGACAGGTGATGAAACGTGGGTCCATCACTGGGATACCCTAGCAACAACTTTTTATACCACCAGCTCAAGGCTGCACTGCGTGGACGCCGGTTTGGGGACGATGAAGATGTCCAGCTCGCCGTCCAGGAGTGGATTGAACAGCAGTCGGGAGATAGTAGTCGAGGGTAGTCATATTAAAAATTAATAAAACACTTTTCCTCATATCTCGTTTCTGAATTGCAAAAGTTATTGACTGACCCTCGTATATAGAAGCACCAGTTAATATACTCGAGGAGAAAACCACCTTCGGAGGTCGAAAACTTCCGACCTATATCCCTTCTCGACTTTATCAGAAAGGTGATTGAAAAAATCCTGAGTACAAGATTAAATGAATATCTCACAGAAAACAATCTCTGGAACAATCAACAATTCGGCTTCAGAAAGAACAGGAATACGGAGATGGACCTCAGCGTGATTACAGAAAAAATAAGCAAAGTGAAAGGAGAGAAATGCAGTATGGACATTGTATGCCGTGACGTATCGAAAGCATTCGATAAAGTCTGGAAAGTTATGCATACATAGACACGGGGAATTACCAAGGTGTATACCAGTGTATACCTTGGACATTCCCCCACCCAGGAGCGAGGGTTGCGTGAACATACAATACACAGATGATTTCACTCAATTAATTCCCTGTGTTTATCGGAACTCATAGATGCAGGCCAGAGTGACGGCAATAAAAATAGAAAATCTAAACGAGTATGAACGCAAATCGGAAATTAAAACGAATAAAGATAAATTCAAAATTACACCTATGTATCGCAAAAAACTATCTGACGTTTACGTAGATGGAAAGCGATACAGGTATAATGGTGAAGGCAAGATTTTAGGCCTAACTATTACCAAAATTGGTTACAAGAAACACGTGACCGAAAGAATAAACAAAGCACGAGGCATGCTAATTTTACTCAAAAGATTAAGAAATCTAAACATAAAAAAATAAGAAAAATATCTACCAGGCCATGATACAGCCTACTTTGATATATCCAACAATTGCATGTATATGGTTTCAAGAAGCAATCTAATAAGAATGCAACGTATACAGAATAAGGCAGTATACATAATTACAAACACGCGACGATTAGAGATCAAAAAACAAAGAAACTTACACAACGAAGTGAAAATAAAACCATTAAACAAAATAATTGAAAAAAAGAGCCAAAATTCAGAAAAAAACACAAGAAGAAATAGGAGAGGAACTAAATAATCAAATAGCACGAGGGGCGGGATGGAGACAACATATGCTGTTTCCTAGTGCTAAAAACAAAGTGGACCAAAGGGAAGAGGAGGAGATTTACGTGTAAACAAAATAAGGAAACCTGATTGTGACAAAGAATTTAACGAATAATGACAAACTCACCGGATTGGACTTGATACCCGCAAGGAATCACAAAACTAATCAAAAAGCGCAAATGAACGAAAAAGGAAAAACAACATGAATAAAGATGAGAAGAATAAACAAATAAATGACCAAGGAACATGAGCCCACACAACAGATAGAGATAAGAAAATTATGCTACAAAAATCATAGAAACTCGAGTTATTAACATAGCAGGAAAACAAACAACGCTAACAACGGTTTGAACGCCTATCTCATACACACATAACATAATAACAAAACAACACATAAATATACAAACAGACACACTTTCACTCTAACTTATTTTGAACTTAACTCTAAAATTCGTTTATAGTACAGAGATTAGCGTGACCTCCACGCAACTTGCACCTCTCTGCGAACCTCCAACTTCCTCCCACTTCAATCATCTTCCTCCTTTACCACTATCCAAAGATGGGCCAAACACTAACACCAGGGACAGGTACAGCAAATCGTGACAATTAAAAGCTAGGAAAACATAGAAACACCGGGGTCCGGGTCCCACGTTAAGCAGGTCCAGAGGCAAACTTAGTCAACTTTCAAGCCTTTGACTTGATTTCAGTCTGTCCTATCCTTATTTCTTTCTTCTTCCCCTCCCTCTCTCCCCCTCTCCGGAGCTCTTTTCCCTCGGTGCCTTCAGAACTGGAGGAAGGAGGCACCGAGAAACTCGGGGGAACCGGGCCTCGCCCCACTCCCCCAACCGCGTCCTTCCTGCGTGAGGGACTGGTTAGCGGGTGGGGGAGGGGCACGGGGATCTAAAACTTTTTCTCTCACTTTCCCTTTCATTTCATTCATTCATTTCATTTCTTTTCATTCCCTGAACATGACCGACCACGGTCGAAAGACGTCGTGGAATAAAATATGTCTTCTGAGAATGTTTTTTCTCGCCTACAAAACCCAGACAAAAAACTTGTAATAAAAATAAAAAGAATACAAGTTAAAATCAATAACGCTGCCACTGCTGTGGACTTCAACAGTGCATGTATACAACATGGCATCTTACCTAATCTATATATATATATAAATATATATATATATATATATATATATATATATATATATATATATATATATATATATATATATATACATATATATATATATATATATATATATATATATATATAATTCTTTTTTTCTCTCTCTCTCTCTCTCTCATTCTCCTTTTGTTTCACTATTCTTAAAGCAAGCAGCGCATGAGTTCCTTGTAAAGGTGTCTCTAAACCCCTCGCTCTCGTGGCGGTGACACATCTACAGCTCCCCTCACTTACAATATGGTCACTCAGGTTTAGAGCAACCTTCTCAAATCTGCGCCTGAAGCTCACACCTGCCATATCCACTCCGAAAAAAATCGTCTCCGGGGACAGTATTTAAGCTTCTTCTTGTGTCTCATTCCAAGACCTAACCTATTCTCTCCCCTTCTATATTTTCTGTAAATTTATCAGCCTTATTCTAGGCCTACATAATACATATTTGCTCATGAATACCTTCTGCGCATGAGTTTCTCCATGTGATACTTCTTCAGCACTCTAACCATGCCACTTCCTCCTCTCTCCCACGTTCCCCTTGAAGGAGCATCATCTCCGTTTGGCTATAAAGAGCTTTTCTCCGCTTGACTCCTTCCCTCCGAGTCTATATCGACAGTTTCTTACGTGTTTTCACCCTCACCTTCTTGATATATTTGACACTTCTCTCATATGTAAATATTGTGGTCCAACCCAATTTATAACATACTACTCTACGCCCCATTCTTAAGAGTAGAGTAGAGTACCTCGTGAACTCAGGATCGGTAGAGCGCACACCTCTCCCGTATCTCGATTGGTTTGGCAAAACGGCCGAGAATCCTTAGGGTAGCTGTTTTGCAGAAGAAATTAAGAATGTGGAGTGAACTTAAGAAAAGAAAGAACAGTGGAAGAATAGTGAAACGTAGATGGAGCAAGCCTGAAAGCACCTCAGTGCTTACTACTAAGCCTGCGGAAGTGTGGGAGGGCGTTTTATATCAAACATTTCAAAAACGAGTTCCTTGAAAACCCCCTTAATAAGGTTAATAATACGAGGCTAAATATGGAATACACAGTCACATTATTAATTGGAAGGGGATCTTATTATATTATATATCATTTTAAAGGGATCTGTTTCTGAATTAAAATATGATGTAGAAATTTTATATTACTCAATATTAAAGAAAATATGATTGATTTAATTAGCATACTGGGCGGGGCTTATATGTTTGAAGGCAAGAAGTAAGTCATAAAAAACAATGAACAATAAAAGGGCTAACAGCATCTGGCAATCGTCTTTGAATTCGAGCCTAATGCTAGTCTTTTAAATTGTGTATACTACTAGCTGATTATAAATAGCGAGGGGGGGTATAAACCCGCACCACTAAATGGAATATGAGGGAAGAAATTCGCCGTTTCGAAATAATCACTTTAATTAGGGTTGCCAGAAGTCGTTAGGCGGTCCAATGTTCATTGTTTTTATGCTTTGTTCCGCCCCTTCGGGGAGGAGCTATAAGTGGCGTCATTAAATTTCCTTGAGGTGGGTGACTGTGTATTTATCTCACCTCTATAATCAAATCAGGTTAAATGCATCAACTAATATTTACTACCGTTACGCTGTTAAAAAGTGATCGGGGCTCTCTGAAAGATGTGTGGGTTTTGGTTCTCTATTAAATGATTCCATGGCTCCAGTCCTGCACGTATTTAGAGTAATTTCCATTAAACCACCTAGAAAGTTTAATGGACGTGAGTGCAATCTACCATACATTGTATGACATGCAGTAACGTTGAATCTTCTTAAACACAAGTATTCATAACACACAAGTTCCGGTAATGCAACTATAGCTATTCGGAGGTTTGCTTTAGGTAATTAAATTGATACAAATAACAATTTCACATCTAAGTACACATTAAATTTAAATGCGTAGATTCTGCCATTATATCCTTAAGTAGTACTCTAATGGTACACAGTGGCGGATGCAGGCTAAATATTGGGTGAGGTTAACCGGAATTTCTCCCTCTGAGTAGTGTGAGAAAAGAGCATTGATCATTAATAAGGGTTATAATAGACAGAATTGATAAGAAATTACAGCATCTCAAACAGGAATGAGCACTAACTCTCTCAGATCCGAATTTTTGTCCACACAACCGAAAATTCTAAATTGTGGTTTATTGGTATTTTTGGACTTCAACTAAAGTATAATACTAAATTTAATAATTATTTTTGAGAGTTACCTGTATTTTAGACATGTATCATATAAGATACATTCAATCATAACGGTTAAAAAATGTTTTTATATATATTCTATATTATTACATAGCTATTTTAGAATAGCTGGATTCAAGTATGTTTTAAAAAAAAAAGAAATATAAACATAATGGGTCAGTCCCCCCTCCCCCTCACTGGATCCGATCCGCGCCTGGTGATGGAGACGCTTCCCATTTCAATGCTAGAAAAGTTATCATTTTGGGATGTGTCGGCCAACCATCAATTGTTTCTTTTAGTTGAGCGATGATTGAGGGACGAGATGACTGGTTAATTTTGGAGCTTAGTAGTGAAAACATCTTTTAACCAGGTGTACAATTTTATATGGATGAAACCATTGGTGTTAAGCAGTTTGTCGCAAGACAGTTGTACTTTATTGAATTTCTCAATCAATGTGGCATGATGAATAGATTCGACACCTTTTCAAGTTCCTGAGAAAAATCGAGCTTGGTCTTAATGGATGATGTGTTAGGTGATTACAAAAGGGGAAAAGAGAGTATCTCTCAATGTTTGAAATATGAGTGGATTCAGCGATATTTATGAAAAGAAAAGAACCCTTGGTCATTGCACCATTATGAATACTAACACTAATCCGCTCAACGAGCGTTTTGTGCTAAGCCTGCGGCGCTTGTTCGCTTAGGTCACAAAATTAAGAAAATGTGATAAAGAAAAGGGTGTTTTATTTCACAACACATTCAAAATTTGTGTGCAAGAAAAAAATCATTTCTCGTTCTCATTTTTAAAAAAATGCACAGACGGACACACACGCAAACAGACACACGCACGCTAAGATCATTATAATAAGATATATGTAAGTTCACGTGTAAACAAAACGCTGTGTCGACATTTTTTTCATTAAATGTATCAGTAATTCGTTTGTCTCCGTCTTGTTACACTTCCGAATAGAGCAACTCATTTGGAATATAATGCAATGCAAATCAGCACTAGGGATAAGGCGTGCGGCCTTGTACACATTATGTAAGCCTCATGGACAGCGCGATGTGAAATATTGTTGAATCTGTATTTATTTTGTTGTGGTGGCGTGTGCAGAGAGCACATGTGTGTATGCGAGTTTATTCACTTTGCCCCGCGCTAAAATGTATTAGTAAAGTTGCTCATTTACATGTGTTCTCAATTGCGAGCACAATTATTCTCTTATGGTACGGCTACGTTCTGTGAATATGGTCGTAACACGTAATTTTCTACGGTTTAAAACTTATTTCACGTTTATAAGTTTTGTTAAATTTAAAGATGAAAGAATAAATCTTTTAGGTTAATTTACTACTAAAAGGTTCAGGGTTCAGTGGAGGTATTCGACATAATTTCGAGCCGTTGTAGTGCTTGGAGGGCTTTGGAGAATCTTCACTATTTAGAGCTACTCTTTTTTAACAGCTCTGATGTTTCCTCCAACCCAAGCAATTTTTACAGTCAATTTTCTATTCTTCTTAGTGTTATATCTGAGCAGGTGTAGACATTGGCAAAATGTATTCTCAGATTAGTGTGTTCTCAAGTATTATTGTTTTAAACATTCTATTCACATGTTCCTAAAAGTAGAATATTTATGCAATGCAGAAGGTATCAGGTAGGAACGAAAGTAATTTCCGATTTTAGGGTATATATTAAAAATGAGAAAAATATTATCACTATGGAAATATTTAATCATAAAAATAACCTTTATTGCTTCCGATAACCTCATCCCATCTGTCAACGAGTTTATAAATGCCACGCTTGTAAAATTCTTTAGGTTTTGATGCAAAATATGAATCCAACTCGTTTTCAATCTCTTCTATTCAATCTAAGACCATCAAAATGGTTTTCTAATCCCCTAAACAAGTCATAATGAGAGGAAGCAAAGTGAGGAGAATATAAAAGCGATATTTCCCCCTCGAGCTGATCCAAGAGATATCTGGTCATTTGAGCTCTGTCAGGACTGGCATTATCGTGATGATGGCTCGCACCCATTTTCTTGACTAAGAAGGATCGCCTCTGGCACAAAGTGGCTTTTTAAACGATGAAATTGATTTCAATAGAGATTAGCCTTTATTGTTTGATTGTTGTCTAACAGTTTGTAATGGAAAATTCCTTCAATATCCCACCATATACTCAAAATGATCTTTTGGGGATGGAATCGTCCTCTCGGTTGTTGGGAAATTTTGCTTCCTCGACTGATCCACGAACGTCGAAGTTTAACGTTATGATAAAGGTTCCACTTCTCATCACCAGTAAGAGGACTGCTAAAAAATGGTATCTGAAGGTGTCGTGAAAGCAATAAATCACAGTAAGCAACAGGCTGTTGCAGATTCGCCGGACCCATTTCCCAATCAGTGGAACCTTTACATTTTTCCCCCAGTTGGCGTAGGAAGGTCGTATGACTTACCTAAAATTGTTCTGCGAATTCCCTCGAAGATGTAGCAGGTTCAGGTTTTCGGTGAAAACAGCTTCCAACTCTTCGGAATCAAGTTCTTTTGGACGACCTTCATTTATTCCGTCTTTTCGACTGAAATCCCCACTTTGGAAACGGAAAATCTACTTGCTACTTCTTTCATTTACTTCATCTCCAGAAGTGTTCTGAATGGATTTTGCCACTGTACTTGCTTTGAAACCTTTATGAAACTCATAGAGTAAAACATGACTGATGTGATATTTAGATGGGACGAAAATAGGGGTGAATACCGAAGAAGATTATGAACAATATTTTTATAATCTGAATGAAAAAGGTATAAATTACTCATTGTAGCATTCCTAAACGATAACAAGAGGCTTTACTTTAATAAATACTATATGATACTTTATTCTAGAAAATCGCACATTACTTTCGTTCCAACATGATCTTTACGAGTTTTTTAAATAAACCAAACTAAAGAAACTTATAATTTCTGGAGTTTGTTTTGGCATGTTGATATTAATTTCAGAAGCTAAATTTTGTTCGATGTATCCCATTTTTGCATTATTGACCCTCAAGAGTAGTCGCGATTTGGAGGCTTCCGCTTGTCCACTTGGTGTTTGAGGATTCCTCGCAGGTTTTATACCATAAAGAGATTTAAGGTGTTAACAGGACATTGAGCTGGAATTTCAACACGTAAGTGTCTGGATCACTTTGAAAATACTGGTTCCTTATGACACTGTGCCCCTTTATACTATAAAACACACATGTCATCGCAATATTGCCCTTGGGTCGTTGATAAGATAATTTTATGCCATTTGATAATTATGAATGTTATTGCAAAAAATGCTAGCAGCAAATCCTTTGGTTGAAGATGAGACTCGTGCAGTGGCGTCAAATCCTTTGGATGGAGACGAGACTCGTGCAGTGGCGTCAAATCCTTTGGACGAAGACGAGACTCGTGCAGTGGCGTCAAATTCTTTGGATGAAGACGAAACTCATGCAACTGATAGACGCTCTTTTTTATATTCCCAGTGGCAATTCTTAGACTCGAAAGATCACTTGAGCACAGAGCGCGACATTACTGACTAAAGGAAGGTTTGAGAGATGTGCGATCTGAAGGCAAGCCTGAAGGCACCCAGAAAAGGGAAAGGAGTGGGCACTAGTAAGAATATTATCCTACATTCTAGGGTAAGATATAGAGGATGCATGATTGTCCATACATCCACACAAGGAACCGGAGGTGAAGGGGAAGATCTAGAACGAAAGGTTCTTATGGACCGGGATAGGCTTAACACCGAAGACAGGTAGGAAGGTGCTATGGTGTTTAGGATTTTATATTAATACATACAATTTTGCCAGACAAACATGATACTTTTGGTTAGTGGATTTATTTTAATTAATTATGATATGATACCGACATTACCTGAACACTAAAAAAAATGTTTAAAACAATTTTCTTTATTCAATTATGGCGTCAAAATTTGGCTTCTAAGACATTTGAACATGGCAATATTTACGCTTTGGTTAACGTCAATTTCATTTATCTTTATTTATCTTTCTAGTTTTTCTGAGTCAATGCTAAATAGGTGAGGTATACACTGTAATTATTTTATCTTATTACAATGACAGGCCGCATCAAGGTTTTCATTGTAGTTCAACTGAGGGTTCTATAAAAGATGGATTATTTAAATTAAGAGGCCTCTCTTCCCATTGAATATGTCACAACTTTTACTTGTGTATCTCAATAGCGCGTTCTCCTATCCCCTTCTCCCATCCCACTTTGCCATTCTTCCCACTGAGCTGTGATTGTTTGGAGAGAGACAATAGCACCACGGCAGAAGTCTTTTCTCTTTGGCAAAAACAATTATGAAAAAAAAACAATAGGAAGATTAACACACACTAATTACACAAAGCAGAAACACACACGCTTACATATTATTGCCCTTCTTAACCCCCAGCCCCATCTAGTCTCCTGTGGCGTCCTAACCTCGTATTTATCTCCAAGAGCTCCTTTCGCGCCAAAAATTAGCGCGGGAACAAAAGGGGACGCCATTAAAAATCAATCGTTTTTGGCGCGCTTTCATTCGACCCAACGGGAAACGGAGCGCCACCGGCCAAAGTAGGCGGAACAATGGCGTCTATCAAAACGCTCTCTTCCCGAACTCTCTGGCGCATTTTCGAAATACGACACTTCCACTCTTCTTTGTTCTATTCTCCTTTCATTCCCTCCTTTGTGCCATATCCCCCCTACCCCATCTTCGAGTTTCTTTACCCCCCCACTTCTCTTCGCGGCTACTCACAGCAGTTTATCAGGATTCTCACAACACAATTAATTAAGGCCGTACGTAATATTTATTTTTGTCTTACTTTGACCAGGTTGTAAACAAAAGTATGTGTACATGCATGCATACACGCATACTCATTTTTAATTAACTTTACTCTCCTTTAAAATACCTTGTACCTGGTAGTTCCTGTGTTCCTTTGTACCTGAGAGCTCCTGTGTTCTTTTGTACTTGGGAGTTCCTGTGTTCTTTTGTATCTGTATATTTCTTATTATAAATTTCACTCTTCCAATTCAAGTACTTAGCGTTAACAATGTCTGCATCAACAGTCCTCATAATTGATCATCCCCCTTCACTTTAACTATCCTTAAGGCCTTTGAAGAGCAGCTATCTCCGACATTAGGTGAAAATACAACTGTGTAGGAGAGGGACTCTGAAGTTAAGTTAAAAAATGCCATCTATATTTTACAGGCAAAAAATATAGAGAATGTAATAAGATCGAAGGTGGATATGATGTTTGATTTCTTGTGCAAACAAATACGCATTTAACGTCCACTGATTACCCCATCAAACACATAACAGCCTAATAAACATGCAATGGGTATAACTCAAAATACAGTAATACTGTTTTTGAGGCAATGGACATTTTCGCCATTCATGCTGATTAACTGCATTCTAGGATGATGATATGGGAAGGAAGAGGGATATGTGCCCCCAATCGAGGGGAGTTTTTATGAGCAGAAGGTGTAACTAAGAGTGCTGGGAGCAGGGTGTATAAATTTGCATTCAAAACATGAATATAACTCTCCACCCGTAGGATTAAGGAACGTATTTTTCTTCTTAAGTACGAACATTGTAAGTTCATTTTTTCGAGTTTCTTCCTGGTTGACTCCTTACACTTGTAGGGAGTTCTGAAATGTACAATCATGGCCAGTTGTAGTGATTGGCAAGAATTTCTGGAGAAGTCCTTTGCACACTTCATTCGCCTTCTCTACCTATTTCCACACAACTCTCTTCATACCCAAAATAGCCGCCTACTCTCCACGTACGTATGAATCGACACTAAAAGCCTCCATTTTGTATACAGGTGTATGCCTGAACATCCCGTCAGTTTCTTATTGTTAGCAACTTAACCGATATCCACCGACTTCGTGTCTCTATTTAACCTTTAATAAACTCGACAAAGTCAGTGATCTTTTCGCAAGGGCTTTTCACATCATTATTTCGACGGGGAATTTCTTTGGGCCCGACATCTCGAGGGTGCTCCAGTTAAATTCCCTCCGGAGGACATTCGGTGACAAGCAAAAGAGGATCCAGCAGACTCTCTCCGACCTTCTTCAAAGCCCGGGATGACAGGATGGAGGGAACTTGCATCGGACGCCAACCCGAATTCGTTAGCAGGACGCAAGGAATCATAATTTTTTGTCAAAGCCTAATGATTTTCCTGTTTAGAGAACCTACTCAACTCCCCCCCCTCCTTCTTCGGCCTCGAGCACCAAGCTCAGCTTCCACAAACAGAGGCGCCATTTATGTCTATTTCTTTGCATGTTTGTTTGTATTCACATTAATGTTCCGGGGTTTCTGACTCGCTTGTTAGGTCATTACTGTTTACGTGTGTTATAGGGACTGTCATTTGGGTACTTTCTGTTGATAATAGCTTCTTGCCACTCTCTCAAACAGCTACTCTCTCACCATTCCTACACAAAGAACCCTCTAGCTTGTTTTGTTCCTGTGTACTTATAAATGCTAGTGAATTATCAGATTTACCATTGAATCCATGTTATATAGAGATAACGAAACCTTGTTCATTATATTTCCACGCTTCGCCCTTTTCTTCGTATCATGTTCCATACACATTCATTCTCTTTGTTTCTCCCATTCTTTCCCCTCACCTTATCTATCGAACCGCATTTTTATTAGGAAGGAAAATGCCCCGCTATATAACAAAATACAATAAATTTAACTGCTCAGAAATTATATAAACTCTAGCAGATTTAAAAGACATAAGGTTTTAAAGGACATACGCTAATCCCAATGATAAATGAAGGTGTCAAAGTCGTTCCCACGAATATCTAAGAAAAGGGATCGTTTTGCATCGGAAATGAATTGGGTTTCAGAGTTTTGTCCCAAAGTGTGAAAATTGAAGAATCGCTAATCAAAAATAAAGCCGTGAAACACAAGACAAACCCCTCGGGGCGTTCAAGTTCGTAATCTTTATTATTTGTGTTCATTAACAAAATATGTGCTTAAGTCTTTGAATGCATATTACTTAACTCAATATTATGAGCTGATATTTAAATATAGTATAGGAGGGGAATCTAAAATGATCCCTAAAATTTGAATTAACAAACGAATTAGCATCAAATTTCAATTCATGTCGCGGTACGACAAACTCCTTTGACCATGTTATGGTGTGTATACAAAGTAAGTGATTTAATGGATTAAAAAGGAAGAAACAAATTAAAAAGGGCCGCCATTTGAGCAACGTGACTTCTTCTGAAATGGAAGCAAGAAGAAACATCGAACTCTTGCTGTAGCTATGATCAAAGATAGGTAGAACCATCGATGTTTTCGGAACGGTTTATTGAAACCATGCGCCAAAGCATCAATGATTTCACTCAAATGAAACTCAACCAAGAATTCGATGTTTATTCTTACCTCAGTTTTAAATCTATTGATGTTGTTGAAATGGGGCCTCGTTTTAAATTGGTGTTCCTGCCCTAGGAATATATCAACCTGCTTCTTATTTATCCATGTCAACAAATGGGGTCTCGTTTTAAACTGGTTTTCATGCCCTGTTAAAATATCAACACACTTGCTCTTTATACAGGTCAACATATGGGGCTTCTTTTTAAATTGGTGTTCCTACCGTGGTAATATATCAACTTACTTCCTCTTTATACAGGTCAACAAATGGGGGCCTTTTTTCAACTAGTGTTCCCGTTTGTTAATATATCAACACACTTACTCTCTATACATGTCAATAAATGGGGCCCCATTTTTAAATTGGCGTTGCTGCCCTGGTAATATATCAACAAACTTTCTCTTTAAACAGGTCAACAAATGTACCCTCATTTTAAATTGGTGTTCCTGCCCTGGTAATATATCCACTCGCTTCCTACGTATATTCCTACGTCAATAAATGCTTGTAGTATCTTATTCTGTCGGGACCAAAATTGTAATTCGATTCTTATTTAGGGGGTTTATTTGTGTTTTGAGGAACTTTTCAGATCCTTCATGTACAGTAGTCGTCCTGCACTCGGGTAACTTGACCGACCTTGTGTGTAAATTTGGGGGATGTAATTCCTAAAAGCTAATCATTTGACATTTTTGTTTCTTTAACAACTGCAAATACAAATTTTCCTTCAAAATTTGCCCCCCCTCACCGAGTTCGAATAACTATCTGAGATGCCCCATTCTTTCCCGATCCTGAAGTCAGCTTTAAAGTTGGCAACCACCGAAGGAATCTTCATCGGAACTTTTCTGAAAAGAGGTTTGTACAGAAAGAGGTTAAGTTTTTGGCACTGAAAATGGAAATGAGATAAATAACTATAATAGCCAAAAGGGAAGATAACTTTAGACTCTATGGCCCGAGTGAACGCAACTATCCTAAACATGACCAGATTATGCAAAAAAAAGACAGGGGACGGCCGAGTATTCACTGTTAGTTTCTTCTTCGTTTATTACACCTGTGAAGATGGGAATGGTGGAGAGGATTAAGAATGAACGGGAAGACACAAAACAGGGCGAGAGAAGAGAAGAACTGTACCTAAATATGACTCTAAGGTGACAAAGACCAGTGCAACAGTGAGAGGTAAATGAAAGTAGTCAGGGACTCAAACTCAGCCCAATAGGATTGAATACACATATTAGATTACCATAGCATGTGACTTAAGGTCAAGACAGTGAAAAAGGAAGACTCACTTGTATCTATAAGAGGCTCAGTCTGTTCCTGCGGCCAAAACGTCGTTCGCTCTTGATTAACGGTCATTTACGCGTGTGCGTAAACTGCCGGGTGCGCTCGGCGAAACGTTTACTCATTGTAAGTATTTTATAATGATTTTATATATTATGTGATATTTTATGATATTTATATGATAGTATATGGTATTATATGATGGAGAGACTGCGTAACTCTCTTGAATCTGCCTTCACCCCACAAATAATAATAATAATCAGCAAGAAAAGATATTTTTGTTCCACAATATAAGAATTTCAAACAATATTCATTTGTATTTATTTGAGATAATTTTTATTCCGGGCAACGCCGGATACCTACAAACCACACACCCGTCAGCTTCGTCTCGTATTTTTACAAACTATTCATCCGCACCATTAACAATACGTCGGGAAGCCAGCTGGATAACTATCTGCCCGATGGAAAGCTGGTTTCAGAAAGGGGTTCTCAACGATTTTTAGGTTGGGAAGCTAGCCAGTTAACCACCTATCAAAGGGAAAGCTGGTTTCTGAAATCGTTTTCAGCCATCAAGATATTAAGAACCCAGCTGGATAACCCCTTGTCCAGAGGGAAAGCTGGTTTCAGAAAGGGGTTTTCAAAATAAATTAGAGAAGGGGGGTTATCAACGATCAATAGGCTGGGAAGCAGCTGGATAAACATCTGTGCAGAGAAAAAGCTGGTTTCAGAAAGAGGTTTTCAACTATAAATAGGTTCATGTGCAAGTTGGATAACCACCTTTCTAGAAGGAAACTGGTTTCAGAAAGTTTTTTTCAAGGATCAATAGGATGCAAAGCTAGCTGGATAAGCATGTGCCCAAAGAAAAAAAAAATGTTTTCAGAAGAGGTTTTCTTCGAAGAATAGGTTGTGAAGCCAACTAGATAACCACCTGCCGTGATAGAAACCTGGTTTCAGAAAGAAGATTTGAACGAACAATAGGTTGGGAATCCAGCAAGATAAACACCTGCCCAGAAGAAAGATAGTTTCCGAAAGGGTTTTTCATCGATCAATAAGTTGAGAAGGCAGCAAGATAACCACCTGTCCAAAGGGATAGCTGGGTTTAGAAAGAGGTTTTCATTAATCAATAGATTGGGAAGCCAGCTGCATAATCCCTTGCCAGAGGGAAAGCTGGTCTCAAAAGGGGGATCTCAACGAACAATAGGTTGGGAAGCCATCTGGATATCCTAGGACCGAGATGAAAACTTGTTTCAGAAAGGGATTTTCAAGGAAGATAAGGTTAAGAAGCCATCAAGTTAACCACCTGCGTAGAGGAAAAGCTGGTTTCAGAGAGGGATTTTCAACGACCAATAGGTTGGGAAGCTAGCTGGATTACCCCCTGCCCCAATGAGAAAGCGGGTTTCGGAAAGGGGTTCTCAACGACGAAGCTCATCAATACTCATAATACACGTTATGATTATAGCTGGTATTTGAGGACTATCAAAAATACACTGAGAGAAGTGAAACGCCAACGATCTTAACAACCATGAAGTTTTTTTTAATTTAATACGAAGACCAACGAAGGCAATTCCTGCAGAAAGTTTGTAAGGAAAGATCTGTAGAGTGGTGAAGATGGATAAAGTGAATATGTGTGGAAGCGACATAGTCGGTGATTTACTTATACGCATTGGGGCCTATAAGACGCTCAACTGCGGTTGTTTGTGTCTGTAGGACACTGAATCATTCAGATGCCAGCTGCAGCATATTTTTCCACGATAGAACTGACACTCTTTGAGGCCAGCCCTGCAGGGAAAAGATATTTGACTCAGCCTATATCAACATCACAACACATACCTTTTAATACTGTGCAACTTTAACAAAATGGGCAAAAAGATTGCAATCATTCAACAGAGAAGGAGAAGTAAGGCGGGAAGACATCGTGTCCCCCAAAATGTCCAATCTCACCTTTAAAAAATTAAGGAAACTAGATTAGTTAATACACGATGAAACGTACTATTAAAGGAGGCTTCAATAGGACAAAACCAGTAGGACGTTGGAAGTGCTTTATTCAGAAAGTAGTTTCAGAAGTAGACTTCCATCTTCAGTCAGACTCAACTAATTAGTTTCTGAATAAAGCGCTTCCAACGTACTGCGGTTCTTATTCTAGATTATCCAAACAAGGATATAAAGATAGATGTGAAATACTTAGGGGGGGGCGCTGGGTTACCAAAGGAGTGGTTGCAGTTACCAATGGACCGGATGGTTATGCAAACATGCGCACAAGGAATATTATTTATTTGCAAGGTCAGATTGAAATTCTACTTGGTAGAAGTCACGAGAGGAGAATGTATGAGCAGGCTGCAGTCAAGAAGATGGGAATCAGCATTTTGACCTGGAGAGAAGATGTCTGTGATCGTTGAGTGGCTGATTCTTTGTGTAGAGGGCTTTAGTATCTGTGCACACCACCGAGGGTAGGTTAGGTCTGGGAAGAATGCAAAAGATGCAGTGTATTTAGAATGTATATTTGGATGCACAGCTGAAAGGAGGCCTGTGGAACTTGGTATGTCAAGTTCTTGAACAGACGCGACAAGAGTGAAATGCGGTAATAAGGACTGTCGTGAATAACGCTTCTGGCTATTTGTTACGTTAGAGAACGCCATTTTAAATTTTGGACAAGCGAGAAGTGATGCAGGAAGTCGGCCCCTAAGATGAGATGAACGATGTCAGCAACTAAGAACGACCAAGAGAGAAACCGTCTGAGAAAGATAGAGATGGAAAGAATTTTCTTGGAATAGACCGGGATTGGCTGACCTGAGATAGTTTATAGCGCGGAAACTATTGGAGATCGTCTATCTTCAGACGAAAACGGAAGTAGGGAGAAGAAAGAGCGCTCTCAACGAGAAAGTTAAGTCTCGTATCGGGATCCTGGATGAAGAGGCAGAGGTTCTAGCACTGCACCGTTCCCACGGTAAGTGCAGGCGCAGGCTAATGGATTACGTTGTAAGAAGGTGTCCCTAAGGTGGAGATGTTGGCGGCCAGAGGCCGCAGAAGATCAGGTGTGGAGAGGGTAATGACAACTCTGACGAGGTGAGATTACGTTTCGCATTTGATCGCGAAATATTGTTGTCGCTTCCCGTTGATTTACCGACGGCTGAATGGTGAAGTTTGGCTGTGGAAATTTTCGTGAAGTTTCTGGATGAGGCATAGTAATGAGCTAGTAGCTGCTGAAGAGTTTGAGACTTCAACAGGATGCAACTTGGTGTCTTCTGGCAACGAATGAGGGGATAATGGATGTGAAGTCGGAAGCAAGAGAAGATAGTTACTGTCTCCATTCCACAGGGAAGTCACAAGGTGACATGCAGCGATGGGCATCACCTTTAAACTTCTGGTAATACCAGCCTTAGCTAGATGGTTCACTCCACGGATCCCTCGTCGGGGAAGAACCAGACAAACCCGAGAACCGAGATCGTGAGCGGAAATTAGGATTTCTAGCTCAGAACGAGCTTTTACCCTGCTCGTCTTTGACTAGATTCTTTACCGCCTCGAAGAGTGTGTTCATCTTGTCTTCAAGCGATGGGTGGTCCTGGGCGGCGAGAGAGCTTCACGAACCTCAGTAGATCAGTCAGTTGTAGGCAGCAGCGATGAGCAACTCCTGGCAATCTAACGCATCCCAAGCGATCGAGTGGTTTAACTTTCCTCAGCACCTCAAAGATACTTGTAACATGAATGAGAAGACAAGTGAGGAAGAATTGCCTCAGCTGTGCCGCCTGGAAGGCACGAGCAGCGCCTCGGAGCTGCCGAAGGAGAGTTGTAGGCTTTTCCCCCATCAAGCCGATGTTTCTGGTGAGGTTCTGCTATAGGGCTCGTAGCGCCGAAAAACGATGTCCTTGAGAGCCTCGCAGGTTTTCTGCTCCGCTGGCAACTCTAATAACAAGTCCGCTGTTTCCATGAGATCTGCTGGTAGATGGAAAAAAGCCAGCCAGAATTTTGTCTTGGTGGACGAGACATGTTGTGTCATAAATGCTACATCACAGAGACGGTGCCAGTGTTTCGGCCTACCTGGCAATTATTGAGGCACTTGAATCGCTCAAACAATTGTCCTATCCGTGGTAGAAGACCCCTGGTTGTTTTGTTGAAGAGCCATGGCGACTGCGTGGAGAATTCTGTTGAGCGATGAAGTTACTTGAACAAGGATTGACAGATTGTAATTTGTTCACAGGGTTACCAGCAGAGTGGTTCCAGGGTCACTAATAAGGGGGTGCGGGGTCACCAATAGAGAGGTTGGTCATGCAAACATGTTCACAATTAATATTACTTATTAACAAGGTCAGGTTAGAATTCTTCTTGGTTGCATCAAGTTTGGGGGGTTTTGCAGCTTGCATGGATGGAGAGCTTCTTGGAAGTTAATGTCACTTGGCGTGAAACGAAGAGAGGTGTGTGAATGACGATTGATGTGCCTTTCCCGTGCATGCCAAATTAAGTAGACTCAAATACCGTGAGATGGCATTTGAGAGAGAGAGGAGGAGAGAGAGAGAGGGAGAGAGAGAGAGAGAAGGAGAGGGAGAAGGAGAGGGAGAAGGAGAGAGATAGATAGATAGATAGAGAGAGAGAGAGAGAGAGAGAGAGAGAGAGAGAGATAATATTGAGGAAAATTAAGGTACTGACAAACAAAGGTGGTAACTCCACATTTATCAAAATTGGAGATTAAGATCTTAAAGATGACGTAAAAGCCAACGATCACTATTGAACTCACGGTGGAAAATAATGAAGTCTCGGGTATCCTTCAAAGATTGTGGGACAGGGTTCAGTAGAACTGAGATAATGGCTAAATGTCCATGACCTTCCTTTCAAGTGATTTCTTTTACCCTCTTTGGCCTATAGTCGAGTCCTTGTTGGTTGGATGAGAGAATGAAAGGAGAACAAACAAAACAAAATAAGCCGAAAATACAGTTAATAGTGTAAATTTTCGAGGCAACTCTAGCTCATAGAGGTTATTGAAGGTCGCACAAACTTTGAACAAAAATTATTAGATACAGAATAGAAAAACCGTAAAGAAATATTAACTGATTGCCAATATTTCATTATGTAACATTCCTGAAATTATATACAAATTTACTCTTAGTCTCAGTCCGAGTTGTCCTAACGCAGCAAAGTCAATTCATATTATTTATCGACAAATACATCTATCTAATGACAAAAGATAATGCAAAGAGAAAAAGATTGAGAAATTGATGGTAAATAACCTTTAGTTATAAGCATTTGGAAGGAAAAACACCCTCTTCAGAAGTAAAATGTCCAGTGCTATGAAAAAAGGTTCAACAAATGAATAATCAGCTATGGAAATGAAAATAGGACATGATAATAAAAATCTTGATAAGACTTCATAGAGCCTAGAGAAGCCCATGATAAGAATACAGGAGGCGCTGAGTTATTTGTCGCCTAACTTCAGTTTAAAGGAAAATAACAAAAAGTTGAAGATCTGAAGGATGGTACTATTCATTTAATTCAATGAAGTTGCCGTTGGCTTCAATCACAGCCTCCAGGCGGTGTCGAAACTTGAAGCAGAGTTCCACGGTCCCCTTGATGAACTGGGTGAAAACTGTCGTGATCCTAGACTTAAGTTCCACCTTGCTGGTGCATGGGACCACACATAATAGTCCAGAAGATTGCAGTCTGGAGTGTTTGGAAACCAAAGCTCGTAGTGATGTGGTCAAAGAAATTGTCTGACGACCAAGACTGGATCATCCTGCTTGTGTAGAAGAGTGCAGAGTCCTCCTACTGGCACATGTACGGCCTTCCAACGCCTACCCTCTGGATCCAAGACAAAACCAACTTCTCCAGGCACTTGATGCAGCCATCCAGGAAGTTAAACTAGGAATAGCGTGGCCCTCGCTACTGACCAACACAAACACCATGAAGTGGACCAGGAACTTGGTATTCATGACTCTCGGTACATCTTTCAGGGACACAGCAACCCAGCGGTTGTTTAGCGAGTTCACCACCTGGTCCTGGCAGAAATTCTTCTCCTATGAGAAGAACCGAAGCACGTCAGTCTTGAAAGGATGCTTCAGTTTGTTCACAAGCTTCGCCGCAAGTTCCCTTTCGCTTGTCCTTCATCTTTGGCGAAAGAAGCTGGCCCTTTCTCACTTTGTATGAGTAGTAGTCGATGCCCTCATGCACTGACTGCCTAATGAGAGACTGACACTCCCTTGTCTCTGACTATGGACATCATTGACTTAATGGAATCGTTGTCAATCATGGCCTGGATCTCGACGACAAATTAGGGGGTTCTTTTGTATCAGAACTCTTAGAGTGAGATTTCCGAGTTGCCATACTCTCGTAATCGCAACCCGAGTGATCCAACACTTTTCTGATACTAGGCATCTTCCTCAGATTGACACCCAAGCCCTCGGAGATCTTCATATTGGAGCTCCCGGTGTGGATATCAAGCAGCACAGCTTGTCTTTTCCAATTCTTTTAGATGATTGAATTCAGCCATGGTATTGCTTCCTTCACAGTAGATGCACAACTGAGTCAACTATGATAGTAAGAAGGGAGAAGTGACGTCAAACAACCTGCATGCGCGGAATTTAGTTGACAATGGTAAACAAATATAGTAGAAACAGCAAAAGAGCTAAAGTGGAGAAGAATTGAGAATTCAACATGATTTCAAAACAAAGATGGATCAGAAATATCCATCGAACTTGTTTCATAAGAAACACCCCGAAGGAACACTAAAAGGTATATAGAGATAAGAACTTAGCAAAGACAAGGAGAAATGACATAAGTGGGGAACATATACCAGAAATAATGATGTGTTTCGTAGAATGGACTCTCGACGATATACCATATATAACTATTTGTTGAGGGAACTTCTTTAATTATCTTTAGAGTGCATGGATGTCTGGCAGGCCAATATTATGTATCTTCGATATGCTTAAGAAGTGGAGCTGAGCTCAAGAATAATAATATTGCTATCATTAATAAAATAGAGTTTTATTAATAATAACTATCAACAATACACAAAACGGAAAATATTGACATAAACAGAGAATGGAAAGGGTCGTGGGGGCTCGGGCTAATCTAAGGATTAAAAGATTTAAAAAGGTAAAACAAATATAAAGTTAAAGAGATGGGATGGTTCGCTAAACCATTTAAAGCACAGGATAGAATTGACAAAAGGGTTAAATACTCAAAGGTAACGTTCGGCTTACGTAATTTTATACTAGTTGTGCAGTGGAAGGCGACGTGAATGAATTTTCGGTCCGCTGGCGAGTTCCAGCCGAAGGGGGGGAATAAAAGGATCCTGACGTGGCGTCTTGGGAATGAGAACCGTTTCTCGACGAACGGCTTGAAGAACAATGGCTGTTCTACGTTGTTCTCTTCTGAACAACAGGGGGGGGTGAGAACCGTCTCTTGTCTACGGGCTCAAGAACAATGGCTGTTCTAATGTTGTTCTCTTCTGAACAACAAGGGGGGAAGGGTGAGAACCGCTTCTTGGCGAACGGGCTCAAAAGAACAATGGCTGTTCTACGTTGTTCTCTACTGAACAACAGGGAAAGGGGTGAGAAGCGTTTCTGGTCAACGGGCTCGAACGAACAATGGCTGTTCTAACGTTGTTTTCTTTCTAAACAACGAGGGGGAAGCCTTGTGGACTTGGCGTCACGAAAGGCTCGAACCTTGGCACTCAAGGGATATTGTCCTCCTTCTGGAAAAGTGATGGTGAATCTCAAGGTCGAGGTCCCTTGGCGCACAAAGTGAGAGAGGGTCGGGGTGATGTTTCGCGACGAAAATCTGGATCTCCAATCTCCTCTTAATGGTAAAGTTTCCATCTAAATAGTCGAGACACTTCCTTGGCGTGGGGGACAATGGAGTGGGAGCTTCGAGGGAATGCACAGCCGAGCCTGGGAACAATACCTTATCTACCCATAAGCCTAACTCAATCTGGCGAGGTCGGCGTATGGGGGCGAACGGGGGAAGATAAACCTCCTTGTTCAAACATTGACTCAGGTGGCTGCGATAAGGTGCCAAGCTTTAAAGCGAAGATGCACGTGGGAAGCATCGTGCTTTTAAATAACATGTGATAGGAGTTAAAATTAACGCGGCCTCAACCCGTTCTATCACACCCCTCCATTCCGGGGGAAGTTGTCACTTCGAAAAAAAGAGAGAAGGGACAACGATAGAGCTCCGTTGTGGGGAACTCGTTTTCTTGTGCCAACCGTACCTTCCTGCACCTAACTAGTATTACCTCAATACATATGATTATTTTGATCTTTAGATTACAGGGGAAAAAAACCTCTAATACAACTTAATAAAAAAAGGGGCATGGAACAATTAAATGATATAAAACTAGTACATACGGGACAAAATAATTTATACGTAAATTTATGGGTACAAATATATATACATACAAAAAAATAGACATTGAGCGTTACAAAATTCAGACATATACATTAACTAATTATATTGCAAGAAAATCTAATTTAAGTCGTACAAGACGGTATATACCTACATGGAGATACTAATCCTATGAATACAATTTCTATACGCTATTCGGTAACGCATTCCTACTGAGTGCGTCAGCAACCTGGTTATCGGAACCTTTTATATAATTTATTTTAAATTTATACTCTTGCAAGAGTAAACCCTAGTGCATGATTCGGCCGTTGGAGTGTCGCACATTCCTAATATATGCTAACGGACGGTGGTCGGTTCCTATCTGAAATTCTTTTCCTATCAAGTACCTTTTGAATTTGTCTATGACCCAGATAATTGATAGAGCTTCCTTCTCTATAGTGGCATATCTCTTTTCGCGTGGTAATAATTGACGACTAGCATATGCAACTGGATGACTCGTTCCGTCATCCTCGTATTGAAGAAGTACACCTCCAATGCCTTCGTTGGTCGCGTCGGTCTTAATCCCAAAGGATTTTTCCGGGTTGGGCAACTTTAAAATGGGGGCAGAAATGAGCTTACTCTTGAGCTGATTAAAATGGGAAATAGCGACATCATTCCAACGTAAACGATCGGGGAAATTATTTTTTTTGAAGGGGGCTGAGGGGGGCCGAAATTGCAGCGAAATTAGGAACAAATCGCTGATAGTGAGAAGCTGATCCTAGGAACGATCTTAATTGCTTCTTTGTAATCGGGAGGGGCATGTCGGCGATTGCCTTAATCTTGTTCTCTTGGGGACCTAACTTGCTTTGTCCTATTTTGAAACCCAAAAATTTTATGGTTTCGTGGCCAAAATGGTATTTGGGGGGGCCAATGGTGAGGCCATTTTCGCGCAGTCGCTCGAAAAGAGCTAATAGGGTGGTTAAATGGTGACTCCACTCAAATAGTTCTTGTAGCTGACGCTTTTGATGTGGTGTCAGCTGCGCGTCAATATCCAGGTCAGAGGGATCCAAAGACTCGCCTGGTAGGGAAGGAGGAGGGTAATCGGCATCAGGTTGGGTGCACACTATCTGTATTACATTAAGGGACTCCGCGGGGTAATCTTCTTCAAGCACCGATGTTTCGTCCAGTTCTACGAAGGTATCTCCATGGGCGCATTGGGGGTTCTTTTTTTCTTGGGGTCCACGGACAGTCTCCGTGTCCTTGTCTGGGGCCTTATCGCCTAAGGGTGTTAGTAATTAACACTCCTTTTGTGCCGTCCTAAAGTCCTGGTTAGGGGTCTCCGAGAAATCGGACGGTATCGGGGTTCTGATGGGGACGGGCTCCTGGGCTTCTTTATTAGCTCGGCCTCGAGGAAGGGCGGCCTGAGACACAGGGTCCGAACTTACTTGGGGGCTCTGTCCTATAAGTACGGAACAGAATTGTATGGGTGCTGAAATGACTTCAGCCCAGCCATCATAATATTGACACTGCAGGTAACATCTAACGACGGGGAATTGGTTCGCCCGCCCAAGGTAGTCATGTACCACCGCAAATTTTTCGTGATTAGGGTCCACTGGGGGGAGGAGTTCGTCGGACACGATGAAACACGTACATCCTGTGTCCCTGACGAGAGTCGATACTCGACAGCTGTTCACGCTGCCCTCCTCAAATTTCAAAGTTCCCGATGAACTTTTATCAAAAATAAAATTTACCTGGTGGCCTGACGGAGGGGGAGAAGTTTCTGCTTGGGTCTGCACCACCGGGGGAGCTGGGGTTGCATTAATCTAGGGAACTTGGTGGGCTGGTCCGCTTTTAAGCCTAGGATTTTGGGGGCAATTCCAGCTCACGTGGTTTTCTACACCACAGGTGAAGCATATGATTGGTCGCTTCGGGAAGAGAGATGGAGGAGAAATCTTAACGGGAGGTTTGGAGTCCCGTTGTTGGTTTTTGGGAAAAAAGTTTGGGGATTTTACGGGGCTCGGAAACTTCGTCGGCTTTCCTGTGAAGGGGCGCGAATCCTTCCTCCTTTCCTTGTAGGGAGATTGGTGAGAAATCCGATTCTCCTTTAGGTATAAATTATGGCTTGCGGCATAGACATCCGCTTCTTCGGTACATTCTTTAAAGGTCTGGCGCCAACGATCCTTGACGAACGCGCGGATCTCCGTCGGGAGAGACGCCAAAAATTTATCTCGCAACACGAAGTCTGTTAAGGACTCGTAGTTCGGATCAACCTTTGAGGATTCTAACCAAAATTTAAAATTCCTCTGAAGAATGTATCCGAATTGACGGAACGTCTGTCCGGGTTTAATACGACCTCCTCGAAATTCTTGGCGGTAGAAATCGGGAGTCATATTATGAGCGGCCAATAACTCAGCTTTTTAGGTGCTGTAGTTAATTGTACACTCAGATGGTAAAGATATAAAAATTTCGTGCAATTTACAATTTAACAGGGGAAGTAATCTGACTACACCTTCAGCCTCCAGATCCATGTTATTGATTTCGAGGATCTTTTAGAAGTGGGCTAAAAATGCTCCGAAATCCTCTCCATCCTTGAAATTGGGGAGCTTTAGTGAGAAATTGGGGTGGGCTTCGGAACGGGAACTGGCGGACTGTATCTCTGCTTCAACACGAGCTAATTCAATCTGATGGTGAAGCTTAGCTTGTCTTATCCGTTCCTCTCTTTCTCTTTCTTCTCGTTGGATTTCTCTTTCTCGTTCTTCTCGTTGTATTTCTCTTTCTCGTTCTTCTTGTTGTATTTCTCTTCCTCTTTCTTTTTTTTTTCTTCACGCTCTTTTCTTTGCTCCTCTTGAACGTACTTAATTAGTTCTCTTCCGGAAAGTCCCAAGGATTCTCCTTCCGCTTTAAAAATTTCGAACTGAGTCATCTTTGCACTTGGGGGCGCCATAGTCAACCAACTAAAATTCCTTGCAACAAGAATTATGCCTTCTAGAGAAATTAGCCTACCTAAATATGGGCACTGACCTATTCCTACTTGGTTTCTCGATCTAAATAACCACTGACTAAAATCACAAAAAAAACACAAACAAATTATTATAACAGTTCCGTGAGCTACTCCAGCTTCTTAAGTTTCAAAAAAGGGGATAGCAATCGTTAAAACAAAAGGGAACTACTATACTCTATTATTATAACGAATAACACTATGCTTTACTCGACTGAGACCAGTGTTTGCAAAGATATAGCGTTAAACCTTACACACCTGATACCAAATTTAAATAGTATATATATATATATGTCGTAGAATGGACTCTCGACGATATACCATATATAACTATTCGTTGAGAGAACTTCTTTAATTATCTTTAGAGTGCGTGGATGTCTGGCGGGCGGATATTATGTATCTTCGATATGCTTAAGAAGTGGAACTGAGCTCAAAGATAATAATATTGCTATCATTAATAAAATAGAGTTTTATTAATAATAACTATCAACAATACACAAAACGAAAAATATTGACATAAACAGAAAATAGAAAGGGTCGTGGGGGCTCGGGCTAATCCGAGGATTAAAAGATTTAAAAAGGTAAAACAAATATAAAGTTAAAGAGATGGGATGGTTCGCTAAACCATTTAAAGCACAGGATAGAATTGACAAAAGGGTTAAATACTCAAAGGTAACGTTCGGCTTACGTAATTTTATACTAGTTGTGCAGTGGAAGGCGACGTGAATGAATTTTCGGTCCGCTGGCGAGTTCCAGCCGAAGGGGGGGAATAAAAGGATCCTGACGTGGCGTCTTGGGAATGAGAACCGTTTCTCGACGAACGGCTTGAAGAACAATGGCTGTTCTACGTTGTTCTCTTCTGAACAACAGGGGGGGGGGGTGAGAACCGTCTCTTGTCTACGGGCTCAAGAACAATGGCTGTTCTAATGTTGTTCTCTTCTGAACAACAAGGGGGAAGGGTGAGAACCGCTTCTTGGCGAACGGGCTCAAAAGAACAATGGCTGTTCTACGTTGTTCTCTACTGAACAACATGTGAAGGGGTGAGAAGCGTTTCTGGTCAACGGGCTCGAACGAACAATGGCTGTTCTAACGTTGTTCTCTTTCTGAACAACGAGGGGGAAACCTTGTGGACTTGGCGTCACGAAAGGCTCGAACCTTGGCACTCAAGGGATATTGTCCTCCTTCTTGAAAAGTGATGGTGAATCTCGAGGTCGAGGTCCCTTGGCGCACAAAGTGAGAGAGGGTCGGGGTGATGTTTCGCAACGAAAATCTGGATCTCCAATCTCCTCTTAGTGGTAAAGTTTCCATCTAAATAGTCGAGACACTCCCTTGGCGTGGGGGATAATGGAGTGGGAGCTTCGAGGGAATGCACAGCCGAGCCTGGGAACAATGCCTTATCTGCCCATAAGCCTAACTCAATCTGGCGAGGTCGGCGTATGGGGGCGAACGGGGGAAGATAAACCTCCTTGTTTAAACATTGACTCAGGTGGCTGCGATAAGGTGCCAAGCTTCAAAGCGAAGATGCACGTGGGAAGCATCGTGGTTTTAAATAACATGTGATAGGAGTTAAAATTAACGCGGCCTCAACCCGTTCTATCATAATGTGAAATCTACATTCTTTTTTATTTAAAGGAAAACCAATGAGTGCAACTCCCACAAAATGTTTGTCAGGGGAGATATGCAAAGATAATGGTAAAGATCGAGGAAGTGAAAAGGTGTGGAAGATATCTAGCTGGGAAGGCACACAATCCTCCAGATGTGAACTGCAGCCTGGCTGCCCATGTTCCACACGACAGCCCCTTCAGGGTGCGTCGAAAAAAAAGATGGCGGGGCGGAGGTAGAAGGAGGCAAAGAGTGGGAAGAATAATGCAGACATGTTAAACAACACCGCGACACGTGGGGACAAGAAAGAGACGGGGGATCAGCCCCCCCCTCCTTCCATCGGGGATGAATGGACGAAAGCTGGCTGGCGACTAACCTACGAAATTAACGGCCTGTAAAGAAAATAGGTGAAAATGGGCCAGTAAAGAAAGTGGAGCTCTCGCTTGTTCATTGGATAGAACGTTGGCCTTCTAGCGTCTAGGCGCGGGTTCGATCCCAGTAGGTGCTGGGTTCAAAATATTCAGCGGCATTATAAGCTCGCCACCCATTGGCGCATAGGCTCATATTTAGATGCGCAGGGCTAAGGAACGTCATGCGCATCGTCACGCATATAACCAACCACAACACAGCTATCCTTCCCTTACCTTCTTCACAGCACAACATACCCACTTTTGCCTCTGTTCGGGAACCCTGCCTGTGGGGTACGAAGTGTCCCTTATGGGTGTACTCATACCTGACAATACTAGCCCCTCCACCTCCGCCCCTAATGCAGACCGTCCCCTGGTACGTTCGAATTTGCCAGTGATTGTCCTTCTGATCTTTATGTAAAATTTCATTCTCGGGTCGGGAGAGCTTGCCTTCGATGAGAGGGACGGAAGACATAACTTGTAAAGAAATGGGTGAAATATGTCTAGAAAGAATAAATTCCAGGTAGTCTCAATCTAGTTTGAGACTGCTGGGGACACTGATGGAGGGCGTGCCACTCCTTTAGGTACAGGGTGTAACAGACTACACTGAACCCCCCACCCCCACCCCCACTCCTTTGTATGAACTTCAACTCCAAGCGAGTTGACTCAAAGAACGAGGAACGTTTGAGAGCGCTGGTTCAATTTTGCCCCCTTTTCAACGAGGATGATGCCTGAACTCGAACCCCGGTCACCATATTACCGCGGGAAGATGAAGGAATACCCCCCCCCCCCCACACACACACACATCCCCTTTCAACGGCCGCTCAGGCAGGAGGGGCGATTGGGGGAAAAATAATAATAATTATATAATAATTTGCTCTCTGTGTCAAGACGCCCGAAAGAGGTTTTTTTATTTTCACATTATGGAAATAAAAAAGATATTACGATTAATATTATTGCTATTATTATTATGATTATTATTATTTTTTTATTATTATCATTATTATTATTTTTATTATTATCATTATTATTATTATAATTATCCATTTCGGCCCCAATCTATCGTTCATCCGATTTTCGACTTAGGAGGATTTTATTTTTCATTTTCGAAGGAAAAAAAAAAGGATTCCTCAAAACAGAGAGAGAAGAGAGAATAAAAAAGGAAAATAAATGAGGAAAGAAGAAGAAAGAAGAAAAAAAGAGATGGAAGAAGGGACGGATGAGAGACAGGATGAATGAAAGGGGTGAAGAGGAGAACAGAGATAATATGAAGAGCTTAAATTAGGGGGATAGAGGAACAAAGATAAATAAAGAGCAAAACAAAATAAGATAAGAATAAAGACCGGGGAGGATGAAGCCCTCTCCATCCTAACTTTAAGAGGGACCTCACGGGGGGGGAAACATTGGACAAGGCTTTTGTGTTAATCTGGGCCAGGGCGAAGGCAGAGAGGACAGACAGTAGAAAAAATCAATAAAAAGTACAATGATGGATAAAGATGAAGGATAACGAGAGCGGAGGCATCAAATCTCGTTCCCATGTGTGTCGAGGCTGACCTGAGAGAATTTGACCCCTCCGTGAAGAAGCTGTCGCAAATGAGTCCTTTTACAAGTTTGTGAAGGGAGGATATAACTCTTTGGGGGAAACAAGTTGGTATGGGCAGCAATCACTAGTTCTTGCATACCCCCCTCCCATATAGGGACAAGAGGCAAACCAAAAGAGGGGAGTGGGGACCAGGGCCTTGAAGAAACTGGGCAAGCATGACCCTGCGCGGTGGCGGAGGCGCGTGGCTTATCGATGCCATCGCCCGGCGCCCATCTTATCTCTGGCGCTTCCCAGCAAATTAACGTTCGATGGTGAACCATCAAACGGACGCACATCGTGTCGTACACGCACGCACATCACGCCTTACACGCACTCGTCCACAGTGAAAAGTGACGCGTGGACGCGGATATACAAGTGGTTATCCCCGAAAAGACTAAGCGAGGTGACAAACAACAGATAGATAGGTAGATAGATGGGCGGGCGCGAGGAGGCGGTTCCGTGCAATCACGGCATCTCGCTAATGAGATAAATAAAAGAGCGTCCGTCGCGTCGCGGAATGAGCGCCGATCGGGATAACGCGCGCCGCGGCCAGGGCGAGCGTGCCCAATCGAGCCCAGCACCGACCCTTCTCTGCCCTCTTCTCGCTCCTAATTAGAACCAGCCGGAGGGCGGGGACTGAGGGAGAGAAAGAGAAAGTTTTTTTTTTTTTATTTAAGCGTAAACCAACGAAGGTATGATTAGGAGGAAGTGAAAATGCTTGGAAGAGACAGGGCGACAGATCCTCAAACAGACAATGGTGCTTAGGGTGAACGCATTTGCTGGTGCTGGTGCTGGGAAGGCAGTAAGAGAAAGAGAGATAAAGAGAGAGAGAAAGAGAGAGAAAGGTGTATCGATCATTCAATGGGCACCAATCGGTCGAGGCATCAGCGTAGTTAGAATGATAAACAAGACATATTGAAAGTTTTAAGCGGTACCACAAATTAGTGATATGCATTTTATTTCATTTGTACTCCTAAAAATTAGTTCCAGAAGTTTAAAGGCCCGAATCCACATAAGTAGTGGTTTGTAAGATTTGTCTTTTCATATCCACATTCATTTCCTGTTGATTGAGTGATCCTTCATTGGATTATACAGACTCATCTTCACTTTAGGTTACTCTGAGGAATATATCTTCTACATCTCTGCCCCGTAAGTGACCGTATCTTAAGCGACGGCTGTACCTTAGATACGAGTATGAGAAGACCCATCGCATGCCTCTTTCGCTCCATTTCTGCGGGGCAGACAAAGACAAGGTCCTGTCAAAAGGTCTTTCGCTTTCCTTCGGTATAATGAATAACCCCTCGTAAAAGATCGAATCCTGATCTTCGTGATTACTCCCCCTTGTCTTTCACTATTCGAGGGGCACAGCTCCTCAAAGAATATTATAATCGTGATGCTAAAAACTGCAAGAGTAACCAATATTATCTATTATTAAAAATAAACATTACAACAAAATATAATTAGGATATCATCGTAAATCCACTAGTTAAAGTGATTTGCGTTGATTCAATGACCAATATATATAGAGGGACCACCAGGGGGGTAATCTTAGATTAAAAGGTCTGCACTACGCTGGTTCGTGAGAGAAATGAAGGCTTGCTAGGGAGATTGAGTAGGTGACAATGTAAGATGAATAAAAATTAATCCAAGTGGGTGATGATACAAGACAGACAAAAGATAAAACATTTCGTGTATGGAAATCGAGCTTATTCGCAAATGATGGATTGATTACAAAAAAAATAGTTATGGTAAAGCTTTGATAAATTACAAATGTCATCGAGGAGAATAGCAAGAAAAATCATTCTGCTTTTGTGGCGTAAGGATGCAATCATGTGTGGCGACAAAACCAGTGATCACTAGGAGTAAGAGACAGTGGTAGGCGGAAATTCGTGCGGAATCAATGCTTCGGGCCAGCTGTAAATATAGTCGTTGATGAGAATAATAAAAGCTTCCGTTGAAAGGAAGCAGCCTCGATGTACCGAGTCGAAGCTTGTCTCTCTTGCAGTGAAATTAAGGCCGTTTTCTCACCAGAAGAAAATGCGTGCGTTTTGAGTCTCTATACTTTGGTCTGGTTTGTTGTGCAACTTTAAACTTAGCAGGAGTACGTGGCTGTTTGAGGGTGATCCCTCGATTCCACTGTAGCTGAGTCCGTGGAGTGGAGGGTGTTCTTATTGAGTAGGGCAATTCGCCACCCGGTGACATAGATCGTAAAGCAACTCGATCACTATTCCCAGCCTCTCTCTTATTGCAGTTGAGAAAATTGCATCAGAAAAATGTTTCCGTGAACATTGTACATTACAAGGCTCTCAAGATCATGTGCATCTCTCACTACACAAGGATTGAAAGGAAACCTTCAGGGAAATTCGTACTTTAAAATAGGCAATTCATAAGTATTTGTGTCTAGTCTCGATACACCTAATGGTATTTGTGTCTAGTCTCGATACAGCTAATGGTATTTGTGTCTAGTCTCGATACACCCAATGGTATTTGTGTCTAGTCTCGATACACCTAATGGTATTTGTGTCTAGTCTCGATACACCTAATGGTATTTGTGTCTAGTCTCGATACACCCAATGGTATTTGTGTCTAGTCTCAATACACCTAATGGTATTTGTGTCTAGTCTCGATAAAACCTAATGGAAATAACCCATTAGAAGCAAACACTGGTGCAATTATTTATATTAATATTAGCTGATCCAGAAAGTATGTTCAGTTTTTAACTACATAGAATAAATAAGTATAAAAAGAGAAGCAATAAATTAATCAAAGTAATATTTATTTCAATATTTTTCTTAAGGTGCAAATCATATGCTAATGCCTCTCTTTTTCAAAATTCAGGTTCTGTGATAAGTAAACTTTTCGGAAGCATTTACTACTTTAACTGCATTTTCAGTTCAAAACAAGGTCAATAGACTTAGTCGCGTGTTCTCAATTATTCTAACTTATGACCTTCAACAAATTTCAACAAGTGAGTCAATCCGACCCATAGTTAGTTTTCTTTTAATAATTGCAGGAGTCACCTTGGTAATATCTTTGTAATTATATCATTCGAAATAGAATGTAAAGCAACATAAGGATTCCAAATTTCGTTAGGATCGGCCGAATAGTTACGATGTTATTGCCAAATAATTCCCGGACTAACCATGGTATGACCTTCGCAATTATATCATTCGAATGAGAATGTAAAATAACATAAGGGTTCTAAATTTCGTTAGAATCGGCCGGAGAATTACGATGTTATGGCCAAAAAACTCATTGAAAAGTCAAATCTGGCCGACTGACCTACCGATCGACATAGTAACTTATAGAATCGTGTGCGCGCGACTAAATATATGCGTTTATAAACATAATCCGAAGAGAAATTCTGGGAATAAAGTCGATGGGAGAAAATCTGGGTTTATATCTTATCAATTTCTGGAGCTTCATCCTCGACATTAGATGATGACCACTTCAATTAACCACAGATGGTTGTTATGGTCGCAAATTTCAATGCATTTCATGGAGATTTTCATAACATACAGAAACCATTTTCTTCTTTTGGCGGAACGTGGAAATGAAAGGTCTCTGGAACTTCATTGACATGGAATTATTGTGAAGATCGTTTTCAAATGACACAAAGCAGGGGCGGGCCAGATCCGGCCCGCGAAGGCCTAACGTCTGGCTCGCCACCTTTTCTGCACTGTCCTTCTTCCGCAACCTCGTCTTCCCTTCGAACAAATTTCCAAAATACATTGCATTGTTCAACGCATCGTCATGGCCATGTTTGGCAGCACCGTCTGTGCGAACAGCTCTTCTACGAAGTCTCACCTTCGCCCCCAACTCTCGGATGCCACCTCAATCACATTCTTCTGTTGTCTACCTCATCCATCGAGCCGACATTCAAACTCTTCTTCATGGCAACCAGCACCAGCCCCCCATCTCTCTCTCTCTCTCTCTCTCTCTCTCTCTCTATCTCTCTCTCTCTCTCTCTCTCTCTCTCTCTCTCTATATATATATATATATATATATATATATATATATATATATATATATATATATATATATATATATATATGGTCACTTGGGGGATTTTGTTTGTGACTCCGGCCCGCGGGCTGCTCCCAAAAAGTCTCATCTGGCCCTCACTCTGAAAAGGTTGCCGGCCCCTGACACAAAGAATCTACTTCTTACCCGTACGTCATTATGCTTTAAAAACAACAAGAAGATAATTTTGATTCTACAGAGAAAGGTGCGGAGTGTAGAGCAAGTTTCATAGCATCGATTTTGTTAGTCTGATGTCAACAAATGTGGAACGCACTTTTGTTCATTTCTTTTATTTTCAATTTGCATTCAGGTGGATATCAAAGATTAAAGGATTTGCTTACTCCTAAGATTTCAGCAAGAGTAAAAGAGTCCTCCTCAATCATTGCTTTTAACAAATTAATATTTAATGGTAGTTTCTTACCACGACATCGTTGTCCTACAAGGAGTTGATGGTCGCTGAATTTAGAAATTTAAGCATTAAACTAATAGATTAACTTAAAATCAGTAAAAGTTATTTTGAAATAAATCTTCTAAATATTATTTGTATTATAATAAAATATCTCAACCTAACCTTACCTAACTCTAAAATTAAGATTTGTTTTTAAAAGAAATGACAAATTTTGAATCAGCGTAAAAAACTGCATAAGTGGTGAAATTTACCATAAAATATCTCAACCTAACCTTACCTAACTCTAAAATTAAGATTTGTTTTTAAAAGAAATGACAAATTTTGAATCAGCGTAAAAAACTGCATAAGTGGTGAAATTTACCATAAAGATCGACAAAAATACACCTAACCCAAAAAATCTGAGGAAGGATTTGCTTAACGAGGTAGCGCTGACCGAATGGCAAACAGGTAAGGGAGATAACAGCCGAAGGATGTAAAAGGGCAATAGACAGCGATATATGGCGAGGACCAAAAAACTAGGGATGAAAAGGATGGCAAGAGTACCATACACAAGTGTACAATTAATGACCAGAAGATAAGAGCCATTCTAAGAGCGAAAGTAAGTTTCTTCACCTAAGTGGAGGCTAACAACGATGAATAATTGAGCGACCTTCTAAATCCAATGTGTGTGTGTGTTTGTGTGTGGAAGAGAGAGATGGAGGGAAGGTTAGATGGAAGTTCCCTCCCCCCCCCCCAAAAAAAAATGTCCCTGTCAGCGGAAAGAGGCGTCAGCCAAGTATTATTGGCAACGCGGTGCTTCCAAACTCAATCACGGGTTTGAAGGAAACCACCCCTGCGCCCACTACCCCGTCGCTTTTACACAACGCACCCTGATTTCCCTTTGTTACGGGGAACGCAGCTCCTAATTTGACATACACACACATGAGCGCACTCACATACCAAAATACGCTAACATCACGAATGGGTCACGTAGGACTCAGATCAACAACAAATTTGAACAATACAATCACTCCAATCCAACGCAAAACTTCATCTCTTCCTACGTGAGGTGGACGGTATGATGTTGTGGGGGCCCACAGGACTTTTCGCAAGGGAAGCAAAACGGTTCGATCATAATCTCATGACGAAAGTGGAAACTATCGTGGAAGTTTCATTATTTTACACCCACTCTTACAATAAAAAATATATGTTTTTTAACTGGTTGTATATTTGGAAAGGAAAGTTGTTTGAAAGATTTACTTTCATTTTTGTTCAATACCACTTTCGATGGTTTACGCGCCATCATTCATTTGCATTCTGTTCGCTTTAACATTACAAACGCAACTATATCCTACAGTCTTGGTCCAAAGTTTTGAGACTGATAGATTTTTTATATAAGAAAATTAATAGAAATAGCCAAGCGTTGAATTTTGTTTAAGTATGTTTGTGTTATAATTTGAAGGTGAAATATAAAAAAATAGAGCCCAAATACATTTAATTAATAACTACAATCAATTGATGCGTGTAGTCAATATTTGCAATGATATCCATTGTTCTTCAGGATTACTCCAATTCCTTTTAGCATGGTGGAGACCAAATTTGTGATGATATCGACTGATATTGCTCCATTTCTGTTCAGTGAGCACTCACACAACTTCTCACAATCGAATGAATTCTGTTTATCAACCGCCAGTTTAATATCGCCACACAAATTCTCTATTGGGTTCAATTCTGGCGAATACTAGGGCCAAGGTTGCAAAAGTTCGATATTATTTTCGGTCCCAAGAACTTTGTTATTGCTTTTGTTTTGTGTAAAGATGCACCATCATGCTGAATAATACAGTTACCATCGCTAAAAGTCGTCCTTAACCGTTGCGAAAAGGTGCTAATGAAGCACGTGTTGGTACCATTTTAAGTTCATGGCAGTGTTCTTGGGCAGAATTCTTACTGATCCACTTCCTTTATATGAGAAGCAGTCCCAGACATGAAGACTGCCCGGATGCTTAACCGTGGGTACGACATAGTGCTCTTGAAAGCACCCCCTTCCCCCGTTTCTCTTCCCGACAATGAATCTTCCAGAAGCTAAAAACAGGAGGAATGGAGCTTCATCAAAGAAGATTACTTTGTCTCATTCTTTCCTAGACAAATAAGAATCGCCTAAGATGGGACAGTCATGTATGTATTAATGTATGGTCAGGTGCAGACGTTATCGAAATATTCCCTGGTAAACTCGAAGTTTATTGTATGAAATATTTTTCAGTAATTTCCCTCTTTGAAATATTGTAAGTATCGGACATGAATACCCCCCCCCCCATTAATTTATTTAGGAGGGAGGTAAATGTAGAGGAATTAGAACGCAACGCCACCCAGAGGGCCAAGCGGAGACATATTTTAAAGTCTCTCTTGGTAAGATGAGGCTTCTTCGCAGCCCTTCTCGAATTGAGAACTTCGTCGAATAGCCTTCGCTCCCTTGCGCTTTTAAAAGCGTCCACACCTGCTTCTTACAAATTGTGAGCAAACTTGGCAATGAAGGTAACCCGATCCTTGAGCTCGAACCTTACCAGGAGGCGATCTTAGCATTCATTTAAAGCTCTTGGGGGTCCAGAAGATTTTTTTTTTACACGAGTTTAACAAGTCTTTTTAAAGTCATTAAGGATGTTAAAGATGATGTTCCTTGATAAAATAGCCTTAGCAACTATTTCGGGACATTTAGGTGCAGAGCAACAATGGTTGTACGCTTTTCTTTGGAAAGAACCATTTCTGGACTTGAAAAGGGTTTAAACATTTATTTTTTGTACAAAAAATATTAAGAAATAGATTATAATTACACATCATTCATTTAACCCATATTTATCATCATTGTACCCCTTTGATCGAATAGCTTAGCTCCAGAGACTGAAACTCACCCCCTACAGAAAGAGGACCAGAATGCGATTTTGGATTCAGCGAAAGAATGCAGCTTTATCTTATTATTTCTGAAAGGCTGACTTTCTAATAAACGTGCAATAATTTAATATTATAATAATTATTTCTATGACGGAAATTTTTAAAAAATGAAAAAAATATATATATTTCTCAAAACTTTAGCCATGACTGTTCTTGAAGGACAAGAAAGGTCAAGTTATGCTTGATTGAGTGAATATCATTCTAAGGATTGAAGTATTGATAGGTTGATTTTTGGAATCATTTCAATGAGCACAGATATCACTCATAATCTTTTTAATCTGTTCTTTGAGGTCTACAGCATTCAAACGATTCATAGGGAAATTTGGGCTCTTCGAACTGATTCTAAACTTAAACTTCTCCCAGAAATCCTACAGACATAATTCCTTAAACCATAGACTAATATTTACTTAGCCAGGCAAAACTTGACCTCCCTTCTCATGTATGTAGTAAATCGCTGCGTTTTAAATGCTTAAGCCAACTGTGTACTATTAAAAGATGACGCGTGAAACTAAAAGATGACGCATGAAGCAGCGAAAGGGGTATTGTACAAAAATGAAACGCTCTCAAAAAGATTTCGTATCCAAGTTAAAGGATTTCGCCTTTAAAGCGATTTTTCACTATTCACTGGTCTATTACATAATGCACAATACTACAGAGGGAAAAATAGACATAGTCGGGGGTCACACAATCACGATTTTGCACGCGATTACTTACGCACGAACGTTTATTGGTAGTTGGTAACCGAATACATCAATCGTAAGTGCATGGTACGTAAATCGAAATGAAAATTGTGTAACGTCGGTCGTGGAGGCCGCGAGGTTGCAGGCCAGGAATGTTTGGAACTGCACAAAGCAATCAGCCCGCTCGGTCCCAACTGACATCTGTCGCCACAATATTTCGACGCTCGGCGCTCAGTCGTAATTATCAACGACAGTCGTTATGATAAACCAGACTGTCGGGGTGCAAACCCATCAATCGCTAAATTTTACAACTGACGCCCGGAATCTGGCAACCGCGCCGCACTGCTTCGTGGCGACAACGTCGGACCAGCGGGTGGCCATTCCCGACAGTCCTCTCACCGAACCCGCCCATCCTTCAGCTCAACACCACAAGCATCTTCAGTGCCTACAGGAGCCCTCCATCAGCTTTCATCACATTCAGCGCCTATAGGAGACCTCCAACAAATCCCTCTTTGCCCCACTGCCACTATGCTCCCTTCCTGCCACCCTACCATGAAGAGGAAGGACCTGAAAAAGCTGCGGAAGGGTTGTTTTACTCAAACTGCTACTACTAATACTACCACAACCAGCTCTACAACTTATCTGGCAGCCACCACCACTACCTCTCAGACGCCGGTGCCAGGTACCTCTTCCACCTGTACCACACCGGCAGCACCACCCGTGACCCCCACTGTGCCCACCCTGCCTGCCAGCACTTTGCCGGCTGACCATAGCCTTGCCACCCTGTCACACGATGACGATGTGGTGCTGCACCTCGACCACGCCGAGGTAGAGGTCATCCTAGAGGTCATCCTCTGATGATGACAAGGATGAGGACAACGACGAAGATGGTGACGAAGACGATGACGAGGTTCCATCGTTCCTCGAATCCAAGGGCGACCTTTTTCCACTCATCAGGGGATTGTGGCGTCCTGAATTCCTCGTCTCCTTAGACAGAAATAATGACCCGGTAGGTATCTGGTACAATGCGGTTGATGGTGTTGTGGGCAACTCGAAAGAAATATTGGGGGCTCTGGTATGAAGCACCCGTAGCGAGTAAACGTAGGGTGATGGCAACACGAAGGACAGGAGGAATGGGTTTGCACCAGAACGTATGTTTTTTCTGAATGAGGGACGTGACACGTTCTACTATCTCATCAAACAGCTGGCGTTATTGTAAAGTTCTGGGCATTCTCGGGAAAACTTTTGCATTAGGTTGTCATAATGGCCATATTCTATTCTTCGTTAGGGTCACACTCAAACTGATCTCAGCTTCCTCGTCTGTTTCTGTTGTTCCTTTTCTTCGATCAGCGCCTTGGCTATTGCCACTCGTTCAATGGCGCCTACGTAGTCAATGATGGCTTGCATTAGCTTCCTGTTACGCACGTTTTGAGGTGTTATTAGGGACATAATCATATCAAAGTTCTCCATGATGAATGGTCAGAAGATGTTGCTGCTGCTGAAGGGGAACATGGAATGCAATGATGTGCGGGGATTCCTGCCCTTTTGTAGTTGCCCACTTTACCCGCATGACCTACGGGGTCTGACAAAGACTATTCCCCGACATACTGAGCGAGGCAAAGACTGTTCGGACGCGGTGGCCTGTGGTCCCGACAATTGGGACCTGGTTATGCAAGTCGAAAACGCATACGCATTACAATAGGACTATGATTTGACAATCGTACAAGGTCAGCGCAAGGTATACAACTGTCGGACCATGTTAACGATCCACATGGGTCGGGGGACCAACAGACTCTACACTCACGCATAAACAAAATATCAGAAATTTCGACTTGCGGGAGCTGTCGTGGGACAAAATCGTGATTGTATGGCCCCAGCAATATCCAGAATTGATAACATTTATAGCCTATGCTATAAGACCTTTAATAGGAACTGTGGCCGGTGGAGGTGACTGCGGAAAGGTTCGACGGTGACTTTAATTAACATATCCTCTTTAGACATCATGTGATCGAGGTTCAGGTTTAGCCTACAAGAACTGAGAAATGACCTGTTGAACGTAGCCACGTTTTGATTCGTTTCAGTGTGCTGAAAGATCTTTTGACTTCACAAGTGATAACTGGATGCGTTAGTAAGGTCAGTATCCCTCACTGGACACATGGAAACATCTCATATAACATAAATGCTCCATTGACGCCATATTGGTAGATGTACTATGCCTGTTTAGCCGTAATTCTGACAAAATAGTGAAATTTCATTAATATTACCGATATTTTCGAAACCTCGACTGGAAAAAAATCAAATTATTGAATCCCCGCCCCCTCGCGCAGACCCGCATGGATATGCTTTATTGCATTCACAAAAATATAAATTTACTGATTATATAAAAGAAGAAATGTAAACCTGAGTGTCCATCCGAAGCGGCTCTAGTTTAAAAGGGAAAATATAACTATTCCAAAGAAAGCGGCATTAATTTATAGTGGAATTCCTGACTATTCGAACAAAGGTGGCTTTAGTTTATAGCGGAAAACATGACTATTGGAACCGAGGCGGCTTTAGCTTATAGGGGAAAATCCGAATATCCCAACGGAAGCGGCTTTAATTTAGAGTCAAATACCAGACTATTCCAAGGGGAGCGGCTTTAATTTATAGGAGAAAATCTGACTATTCCAACGGAAGCGGCTTTAATTTAGAGTGAAATACCTGACTATTCCAAGGGAAGCGGCTTTAATTTATAGGGGAAAATCTGACTATTCCAACGAAAGCGGCTTTAATTTATAGTGGAAAACGTGACTATTCCAACGGAAGCGGCTTTAATTTAGAGTGAAATACCTGACTATTCCAAGGGAAGCGGCTTTAATTTATAGGGGAAAATCTGACTATTCCAAGGGCCGCGGCTTTAATTTATAGGAGAAAATCTGACTATTCCAACGGAAGCGGCTTTAATTTAGAGTAAAATACCTGACTATTCCAAGGGAAGCGGCTTTAATTTATAGGGGAAAATCTGACTATTCCAACGAAAGCGGCTTTAATTTATAGTGGAAAACGTGACTATTCCAACGGAAGCGGCTTTAATTTAGAGTGAAATACCTGACTATTCCAAGGGAAGCAGGTTTAATTTATAGGGGAAAATCTGACTATTCCAACGAAAGCGGCTTTAATTTATAGTGGAAAACGTGACTATTCCAACGGAAGCGGCTTTAATTTATAGTGGAAAACGTGACTATTACAACGGAAGCGGCTTTAATTTAGAGTGAAATACCAGACTATTCCAAGGGGAGCGGCTTTAATTTATAGGAGAAAATCTGACTATTCCAACGGAAGCGGCTTTAATTTAGAGTGAAATACCTGACTATTCCAAGGGAAGCGGCTTTAATTTATAGGGGAAAATCTGACTATTCCAACGAAAGCGGCTTTAATTTATAGTGGAAAACGTGACTATTCCAACGGAAGCGGCTTTAATTTAGAGTGAAATACCTGACTATTCCAAGGGCCGCGGCTTTAATTTATAGGGGAAAATCTGACTATTCCAACGGAAGTGGCTTTAATTTAGAGTGAAATACAAGACTATTCCAAGGGCCGCGGCTTTAATTTATAGGAGAAAATCTGACTATTCCAACGGAAGCGGCTTTAATTTAGAGTAAAATACCTGACTATTCCAAGGGAAGCGGCTTTAATTTATAAGGGAAAATCTGACTATTCCAACGAAAGCAGCTTTAATTTATAGTGGAAAACGTGACTATTCCAACGGAAGCGGCTTTAATTTAGAGTGAAATACCTGACTATTCCAAGGGAAGCGGCTTTAATTTATAGGGGAAAATCTGACTATTCCAACGAAAGCGGCTTTAATTTATAGTGGAAAACGTGACTATTCCAACGGAAGCGGCTTTAATTTAGAGTGAAATACCTGACTATTCCAAGGGAAGCGGCTTTAATTTATAGGGGAAAATCTGACTATTCCAACGGAAGTGGCTTTAATTTAGAGTGAAATACCTGACTATTCCAAGGGCCGCGGCTTTAATTTATAGGAGAAAATCTGACTATTCCAACGGAAGCGGCTTTAATTTAGAATGAAATACCAGACTATTCCAAGGGGAGCGGCTTTAATTTATAGGAGAAAATCTGACTATTCCAACGGAAGCGGCTTTAATTTAGAGTGAAATACCTGACTATTCCAACGGAAGCGGCTTTAATTTAGAGTGAAATACCTGACTATTCCAAGGGAAGCGGCTTTAATTTATAGGGGAAAATCTGACTATTCCAACGGAAGCGGCTTTAATTTATAGTGGAAAACGTGACTATTCCAACAGGAGCGGCTTTAATTTAGAGTGAAATACCTGACTATTCCAAGGGAAGCGGCTTTAATTTATAGGTGAAAATCTGACTATTCCAACAAAAGTGGCTTTAATTTAGAGTGAAATACCTGACTATTCCAAGGGGAGCGGCTTTAATTTATAGGAGAAAATCTGACTATTCCAACGGAAGCGGCTTTAATTTAGAGTGAAATACCTGACTATTCCAACGGAAGCGGCTTTAATTTATAGGGGAAAATCTGACTATTCCAACGCAAGCGGCTTTAATTTATAGTGGAAAACGTGACTATTCCAACGGAAGCGGCTTTAATTTATAGTGAAATACCTGACTATTCCAAGGTAGGCGGCTTTAATTTATAGGAGAAAATCTGACTATTCTAACGGAAGCGGCTTTAATTTAGAGTGAAATACTTGACTATTCCAAGGGAAGCGGCTTTAATTTATAGGGGAAAATCTGACTATTCCAACGAAAGCGGCTTTAATTTATAGTGGAAAACGTGACTATTCCAATGGAAGCGGCTTTAATTTAGAGTGAAATACCTGACTATTCCAAGGGAAGCGGCTTTAATTTATAGGGGAAAATCTGACTATTCCAACGGAAGCGGCTTTAATTTATAGTGGAAAACTTGACTATTCGAACCGAAGCGGCTTTAGTTTATAACAGAAAATCTGACTATTCCAATGGAAGCGGCTTTAATTTATAGTGGAATATCTTACTATTTCAACGGAAGCGGCTTTGACCTATAGTGGAATACCTGACTATTCCAACGGAAGCGGCTTTCATTTATAGTGGAATACCTTACTATTTCAACGGAAGCGGCTTTGACTTATAGTGGAATATCTGACTATTCCAACGGAAGCGGCTCTAGTTCATAACGGAAAATCTGACTATTCCAACGGAAGCGTCTTTCATTTATAGTGGAAAACCTGACTATTAGAACCGAGGTGGCTTTAGTTTTATGGGAAAATTAGCAGTTTAAATGACTTAGGTATCTCTCTATTCCTGTTGACAAGGGAGGATGGCATAAGGTAGACTCCCATTAACAAGGACTAAGAAAAAAATACATAGAAGATGACTATGATAAAAAAAAACCGGATTGACCATCTCTATGCTAAAAAATCAAGAGCTAGTTGATAATCCGGATAAACAAGGACTAAGATAAATTAGTAAATAACAAGGACTGTTTTAAAAATCCATCACTTCAGGTACAGAAAATCGTTTGTCTTTAATAATATATTAATACACAGAAACAAAAGAACTAAAGGAAACGTAATTGACCTCCAAAATGGTATTGTAAGCCTCGTTACTTCCCCCTCAATTTAATTCTGTCGTTGGTTCTTCTCAGTTTCCTCTTCATCTCGAACTAGGCATTGCCTTATTGGATTACACAACTTTAAGCTACCTTCATCTCGAAGTGCCCTTCGCATCGTTCCGATGGACTGGTTCTGCCTTCAGTTAAAACCGGTAGATGGCATCATAGCTGTTTGTTTTTTTCGTAAGGTGGGGGAGAGTTAAGGAGCTGTAATCAAAAAGGGGAACTCTTCTTTAAACGACAAAGAAATTGGTAGATGGATGCAAAGGAATAAAAATGAACATAAAAGACCAAAAAGGTAAAAAAGGAGATGATAAAGATAAAGAAATTAATACTTGTACATGGAGAATGTATACGGACAAATGCTCTTATTGGAGATGGACACATCATGGGAGAGCCTCATCTCTGGAGCAAGCAAGTGCGAACATCATGAGAGGGCTCCATCCCTGAAGCAAGCAAGTACGAACATCATGAGAGCATCCCATCTCTGGAGCAAGCAAGTACGAGATAAATGTACTGGCACTGCTTTGGTTAGGAAGCTAAAACCATTACGATTGACTTTCTTTAAAAATTGGGTTAAGGCTCAAGTCTGTATTGCTGCTTCTTAGTTCCCACGTTCTTGAACTTTTGTTCCTCCTGTGCCACCGTGGCGTGGAGGGGAGGTGAGTGTTATGCTAGATCTTATGCTTCCGTGGCATGTAGAAGAGTGTTATGATAGATCCTCTTCTGTGACACAATGAAGAGTAATATGCAAGATTTTGTGCGTCCGTAGAACAAAGAGGAGTGTGTCGTAGAAAAGGCTCCCGACGATATACTATATAATATTCTTTGTGGGGATTATTCTATATTCGAGTGCGGGGTTTTGATCAGATGGCCGAGTATTACTCTACGTTAATAAATAGGCCTGGAGAGGGCTTATTTATCTTCAATATACTTAAGAAGTGGAACGGAGCCCAAGGATAAATAATATTGCAAGCATTAATAAAATAGAATTTTATTAATTAATCTAACAAAAATAACACATGGAAAATATTTACATGACCGGGGATTAATATGGGAGATACACATCAAATGAAAAAGGTCATAGGATAAATTTGACTAAGCGGTGGAGTAAAATTTGGAGGGATTTAAATGACAAAACAAACAAGAAGGGAAAGGGTTGGCTAAATTCGTGTTGAAGCACAGAGTTACGTTGGCACAAAGTTAAATAGTTAAATGCAATTCGTAGTTTACGTATTTATAAGGTCGTCGTGCAGATGAAGGCAATTTGAAGGAATGGCTTCGGTCCGACTGGCGATTTCCTTCCCAGGAGGAGTTTTTTTTAGGGAGGTTGTCCTTAGTGAGACGGGAAGGATTGACTTCAAGGAGTGGAAGTGAAGGGGGGCTCGGAAGTACGAGCGATCCTTGAGACAGGATATCAGAGATGTTCTGGATGAACAATTGAGGTTATCGGGGTAACCAAGCGTTCTCTTGAAGAACGTTAAAAGGGGTGAATTATATTACCACTGACGTGATATCAAGGGAGCGAGAATCATTTCTTGTCGAACTGGCTCGAAGAACAATGACTGTTCTAAAGTTGTTCTCTTCTGAACAATTGAACAACAAAGGGAGGGGAGTTACTTGGCGTCTCGATGGGCACAAACCTTAGCACTCAAGGATATTGTCCTCTTCTGGACAATAAGGGGGTTCTTGGGGTAGAGTTCCTAGGTGGACAAGGGAGACCGGATCGGCGTGATGCCTCGCGAAGATAATCGGGATCTGATTTAAACGCGAAATTCTATCGCATAAATAGCCGGAGCCAGCCCCTCGCGGTAGGGCAATGGGGGACTTCCATGGAATGTCCCGTTAGCGCTTCGAACAACCTTATCCTCCCATAAGCCTAATTCAATCTGGCCAGATCAATGCCTGCAGGCAAACGGGGGATTGAACCTTCTTGATTAAACTTGGAGTGGGGGAAGATAATACTCGGGGATGTTAGGGCGATGTTACTCTCTTCTCGCAGTATACACGTGGGGAGCATGAGTTTCAATATGTGATAAAAGCGAGGCGCGGTCGCCTTAGGCTATTCTATCACAGAGTGTATGCTAGATATTAGGGCTCCATGGCACGAAGAGAAGTGTTATGGTAGATCCAGTTCCAGTGAGTCCGTGGCACAAAGTGAAAAGTTACGCAAGAGCTTGTGCCTCCGTGGCATAAAGAGGATTGTTATGCTAGATCTTATGCCTACGTGGACTGGAGGGACGTGTTATGCTAGATCTTATGCCTAGGTGGCCTGGAGTGGTGTGTTATGCTAGATCTTGTGCTTACGTGGCCTGGAGTAGTGTGTTATGCTAGATTTTGTGCCTCTGTGGTACGAAGAAGAGTGTTATGTTTGATCCTTCACTATTGTCTCTTTTCATTGAAAACGAGCTCTCGCTAAGCTCATGGATACGGCCTTGGTCTGGTAGCGTCTAGGGGCCAGGTTTCATCTCAGCGTGCGTAGATATCTGGCGGTCGATTACTGGGCCCACTTTCCTTACCCCCTTCCTCTGGGGGCAAGCTCTTACATAGATCACCAACATAGCCCACCACAACACTGCTATTTTTCCTCTTCAGTTACCATGCCGCAACATACACTCTTCTCCTCTGTTCCAAGGAATCTTACCGATTGATAATTGTATCCACGTACCCAAGCCGCGGAACTGGTTCACACTCCTTCGGGAGGACGAAAGTTCTTACCTGATCGCTGGTTGATTTCCAAACCTAAATACTTCCAGATACCCCCCCGACCCCTCTATACCGAACGAGGCCCATATCTCGGTCTTTTATAGCTCATCACCAATTCTCAAGCTGATCTTTATGTTAGTTTCATTATCCGATCCGGGTGATCTCGCCTTCAGGAAGAGGAATCTCGTCCATGAGCGAAAGCCTTATAGCGTAACATAGTAGTAGCGCTCATCGGACTTTCTCTATGTTTCTTTTCTTCTTTATAAACTAATTCCACTCCTGTTTATCCATCCATCAATTTTTTTATTAGACATCGTTTCATAGGTGGTGTTAGGTCTTCCCTCGTTAGTTAATGGTTGTTTGTTTTTCCTTTTGGAACTTTTAAAATTAAAAAATCATTTTTTTTCTTTTAAATCAATCATGATCAACGGATTTTAATTTATAGTCACGCCTTCTATGTTGGCTAATTATGGCGCGTTTTCATAAACAAATGTGAAACTTTTTTTTTTCAGTTCGCTCTGTGATTTTTATTCCTTCCATTGACCTACGAGTATAAACTTAAACTTCTTTCATGTCACCTGATCAACGATTTTATTGCCTACTTCTCATTTTGGCATCCGTTTAGTTTAATCTCTACTTCTTGCTCTAATGCAAGTTTATATCTTAACAAAATATGCTGACCAAAAGTCGCGTGCTCTCACTTATCTTATTTATGACCTTAAGACCTTCAGAACTTTTAATAATTCCAGGACTAGCCTTAGAGGGACTTTGACAATTATATCATTCGAAAAAGAATGTAAAAGAATATAAGGGTTTCAAATTTTGTTAAAATCGGCGGAATAGTTATGATATTATTGTCAAATATTATACGAATAATCTTGGGAGAACCTTGGCAATTATATCATTCGAAAGAAAATTTAAAACAACATAATGGTTTCATATTTCGTTAGAATCAGCGCAATAGTTATGATTTTATTGCCAAAACAATATAATTCAAGGGATAACCTCGGGAGGACCTTGGCAATTATACCACTCGAAAGAGAATTTAAAACAACATAAAATTTTCAAATTTCGTTAGAATCAGCGGAATAGTTATGATGTTATTGCCAAATAATTACAAGGCTAATCTCGGGAATAACTTGGCAATTATATCTTCAAAAGAGAATGTAAAATGTCGTGGTATGACCAGGTGTAGGCTGTTATACGCGCAGTGGCCTATCGACTGACCAAAATTAGGGCTCCACCTGGAGATGGCTCTAAGAGTGCTTTAAATACACACGTGCTAGGCCAAGGAATATTTAAATACGGCTACAAAAATTTACTTTAATAGAACTTAAGATTAAATACACATATAGGGCAAATCAAATGGCAATGCAATTAAATATTGACGGTGCACGGCTAAGATGATTGACACTATCAATTAAGTTTGAACCGAGGGATAATTAATTAAGAAATTATCTTACAATTATGCAAGTTATAGAGCAAAGGAGATCCTTGAGGTTCGACGCGGTAAAGGTGGGAGGAGTGTGACGAAGCGTGGGTTAAATCCCTTTTACCTTGATGTGTGACGAGTAGGACCAAGGAGGTAAGTTCAACCTTAAACTTGTGGGCGTCTCACGAGACGCTCAATCCAACTTCGGGAAATTGAAGATGGCGACTTTTTATCCTTAAGAGGCAAACGGGGGATGCTTTGGGGATGGCCTTTTCGATCCTTAAAATCCGGAGACGTGGCAAGAAGGGTTGAATCGCACCTAAAACTATCTCCACGAACAACACTGAGTGACGACTAGCTCTTCCTTGGCTCTTCGAAAATCACTCAATTCTTCTCTGGACGAGAATGTAGTCGATTTCCTCTCGACTAACGGAGACTTTAACGGCTAACGTACTGGACGGCGGCTTCAGACACAACCTGCCTGTGAACTCCGAAGTATCTAATATATACTCCGAAATTATCTAGATGGGGCGAGAGAGAATCATCGCCAAAAGACTTCTTTAATTGTTTTGGGTTGCGATAAGGGTCCATAGCGTGAAGTCGCGATGCACTCTTAATGGTCTTTCCATTGTTCTAATTTTCGCAGTATATAGGGCAGATAAATACAGTGCTACAAACTGGACGTGAGGCCGACTAAATTCGTCTGCGACAATGGCGTTTCGCCCTCGCGCGAAGTGCTTGGAGCAGACGGTCAATGGCGAACTGGATAAGTCGGGGGGGGGGGGGGCATGACGGAAAACCTAGCTAAGAGAAGGTGGGAAGTGAAATAAAACGAATTCCTTTTCTCTCGCCTTATTCTTCCACAGTCTTCCCTTTTCAGGAAGATATTTTTTTTCCACAAGTCGGGTGCGAAAAAAAATGTCTCGAAATAATTTTTCTTCAAGGCGGAGATGCTATAAAAATTGAATTAGTGAAACGAGATACAACAAAATTCGGACATGAGCGGGGTTAGCAAATAATAATAATTATTTCAAACTATACGCACAGGTACAATAAAAAAATTAAAATTAAGCCATATAACACATTGAGTATCTAAATAAAGGAAAAAATGAACCATTACTAAAGACACTACAAAGAGAGAATAATTATACAACACTTCAAATAATTAACCTATATATAAAACAAATCAGCAAACATATTTACAAGGAGTTACGCTAATGGTATCTTTAATTTATGGCAATAGGGTCTTCTAGAGGATTTCTGCTTAAACTATCCGCTAAACAATTTTAAGTACCCTTGATATACACAATACGGAATTGATATTCCATCAGCAACAGACTCCATCGCATTAGTCGTCCATTTTGACTCTTGAAATTAGGAAGGTACGACAATGGCTTATGGTGACTCTCAATTACGAATTCGATTCCTATAAGGTACATTCTAAAATGTTGTATTGACCATACTATAGCTCAAGCTTCGAGTTCAATGGTGGCGTAAGACTTCTCGTGGGCAGACAGTTTCCTGCTCGCATACGTAACGGGATATCCACTTCCATCGTTTTCATACTGCATGAGGGCACAACCTATACCATCACCAGAAGCATCAGTACGAATCCCAAATTTTTTGTTCGGTTTCGGGATTCTCAAAATAGGAGCAGAGATCAGCTTCTCCTTTAGCTGGTTAAAGCTAAACACCACGGGGGAGTCCAAATGACAGGATTAGGTCTCGTTTTCTTTAACATGTCATTAAGGAGTGACGTTATAGTGGCAAAATTAGGAACAAAGCGCCTGTAAAATGAAGCAGAATCCAGAAATGACTGCAGCTGGCTTCTTCGTCTGGGAAAGCGGCATTTCATCTATGTCTTTAACTTTGTCTTCTTGGGGGACAATCTGTTTTTTTTTCGATCTTAAAACCAAGATATTTAATCGTATCATATGTGAAATGACACTCCAACGGGCCTGTCGTGAGTCCGTGTGCGCGCAAACGGATTAACAAAGCGCAAAGGGACTGTACGTAATGGTCCCATGTACGGGTATCAACGTACACGTTGTCAAAATAAAAGGTTACACTGACTAGGACGTCTATAATTCGGCGCATCATTTGATTGTAGTTTCCATACGCAGTTACCAAACCAAAGTGGAGACGGGTAAACTGCATTAAGACTTTCTCTGTAGCAAAAGCTGTAAAGCGCTTAGAAGATTTGGAGAGTGGAATCTGATGGTAGGCCTTACAAAGATCAATTTCGGAGATGAATTTTGCATCTTTGATCCATCAAAGGTATGGGTTCGGGGTCGAACTGGGTGACTAAATTTAATTTGAAAAAATCGACGCACATCCTGAATGATTGATCGGCCTTTCTGACTATCACAATTGGGGCACAAAAATTAGATGAGGAAGGGCGATGATCCCCAACCTGAGCAAATTTTGTACTTCGGAGTTAAACGCGGATCGTAAATGAACGGAAATAGGGTAAGGCTCAGTTCTTAATGGTTCTTACGTTTTCAAAACAATCTCATGAGTGAATTGGGTTGAACAACCTGGGGTTTCGGAGACTACGTCCAAGAATTCACTTAGTAGTCTCGCCAATTGAGCTTTCTCGATGGGTCGGAGATGGGGGTTAAAATCAAGCTCGGGAGCTGAGTCCGATTAAGGGGAAGAAAAAGACGGCAAGGGGTATTCGTCGTCTGCTTCTACGCAGACCTTTTGAACGAGGCAAAGCGGTCCGACCGGGTAAGTTGCCTCTAAGACGAGCTCTTCTTCTAAAGCGACCACATTATTAACGCACGCGCGTGGGTGGTCCTTTTTTAACAGGTTGAGGTGTTACACTTTATTACCTAAGAAGGTCGGAATTAATTAGTTAACCGGGCCTCGGGGTTCTGCTACTGGAAAAGGTCCTTTCCACTGAGATAGGAGCTTATTAGACTCAGAGGGCAACATAAGTAGTACTTCATCGCCTGCTTCGAATTTCCGTGCTTTGGACTTGATGTCAAAATACGTTCTGTATTATTCCAAATTCACCTCAGAAATCTTGAAAGCGAGGTCTGCCCAGTTTTCTAGGCGAGTACGCAAATCCAACACATAAGCGTAGGAGGACTTAATCTACTCATCAACCTTGGGGTTTGACTGTAATTCTTTTAGGATGCTCATCGGCCCGCAGACGTTTCGTCCGTACAATAGCAATAGCTCGAACGGGGCAAATAAGAGCGTTCGGTGTGGGATTTCTCGACACGCAAATAAAACCACGGGGAGGTAGCGGTGCCATTCTCACACTTGGGCGTGGCACAATTTCTTGAAAATTGATTTGAGAGTCCAGTTTAAATTCTCGTACATCCCATTTGAGGCGGAGTGATAAGGGGTTAAGAAAAGGGGTTTGACCAGCAGGAGCTTTCCTACATACTTCATTAATTCTGAAGTGAATTGACGGCCTCTGTCTGATAGGATTTCCTTCGGGATTCCCAATCAGGGAAAAATAAAAATCAACGCCTCTGCACACGAAATAATATCAATATTCTTCAAGGGGACCGCATTCGGGAAACAATCTACGATGGTCAAAATAGTGGAATGTCCCTCACTAGATGGGAGATGGAGAGGGCCTTTTAAATCGATCGCGACACTGAAGAATGGTTCAGAAATGATTGGCGTCTCCTGAAAGAGAGTAGTGGCAATACGTCCTTTGGCGGTGAGCTTTTGACAGATGTCAAAGGACTTGCAAATGTCGGATATTTATTTGGCAGCGCCTTGCCAAAGGAAATATTTGAAGACCCGCTGGGCCGTCTTATTATGGCTAAAATTAACAGCCATTAAGCCGTCGTAAGCCATCTGCAGAACTTGATGTACATACATCCTGGGTACACACATAGATGTGACCTGGGCGTTATCTGGTCCTACAAAAGATCGATGTATCAACGAATCTTTTTCTATATAGTCAATTCTTCTATTCCCTCAAACGGCTTCGGCTCTCTTTTTCCGGTCTTCTCCCACAGGGGTTGCAAAGAAAGTCAATACGTTTGGGCTTAAGCAAACTGATCCTTCCTGGATAACTCGATGTCCGGGGTTGGCGAGGACGCTAAAGGTACCGGGGTAACGGTATCTTTCGCAGCTTAGGCCCTGGTGATCACTGGTTGCGCTATAGGATTTGGGGAGAGCTGCACGCTCTGTCAGTTAAGAACAGAGCAAAACTTTATCGGGGCGGTGACTACATCGGCTCATCCTGTGAAATACTAACACTGTATGTAGCACTTTACCACATGAAACTCAGTTGCACGATCACAAATCTCTTATGCTGGGGACTTACTGGGGACAACAGCTTGCCCGAGACTACTATGCATGTGTAACTCGTGTCTCTTAAAAGGGTCGACACTCGGCACTCATTTATCGTGTCCTTCTCAACCTTGAGCTCACCGAGGGAGCTCTTATTAAACAGGAAATATACCTGTTGTTCCGAGTGAGAGGGAGCAGGTGGCGACTGCGATGGCGAGACAGAAGAGTTAGGGGGAAGAGAAGCGGTTACCTAGTGGTTCTGTTGATTAGGGGTGGTCCTTAGCTGCGTGCTCTGGGCACGGTAATAACTAAGGTGACCAGGGGTGCTACACGTAAAGCATACGATTGGTTTACGCGGGTAGTGAGACGGCGCAGAAAGGAATGTTGGAGGCTTTACCTCTTTTTGTTCACGCTGAGGATGAGGCTTAGGTTTACAGGGCGCCTGATTCTTCACGAAGCTACCATTATTCTTAGCATGGAACTTATTAGGCCCAAACTTATGTTCCGGGAACGGGGGCGGGGGGTGCACTTCTTGATCTTTTGGGGATACAGGTCATGGCTGGAAGCGTGAAGGTCGGCTTCCTGTACACACTCTTTAAACGAAGAACCTCTTCTATCAGTTACGAAGGCCTTCAATTCTCGGGGAAGGGTAGCCATGAGTTGACTCCTCAAAATAAAGTTGACTAAGGACTCATAGTCGTTAGTCACTTGTGAGGAGTCCAGCCAAAACTGTAAATTGCGGCGAAGGGTGAGCCCAAATTGCTTAAACGTTTGTCACGGCTGTATCCTAGCCGAGCGGAATCTAACCCATAGAACTCCTGATTCATATAAATAGCACAGAGGAGCTTTGCTTTTACGGTTAAATAATCCACGGTTGCTTCCGAGTGGAGAGAAATGAAGATTTCACGCAGATGAGTGTTTAAGAGGGGGAGTAGATGGGCAACTCCATCTGATTCTAAATCCCAATTGTTGACTTCGAACTTTTTTCAAAGTGGGTCAGATAAAAACAAAAATCTTACCCGTCTTTATACTCGGGGAGTTTTAACGAGGATGCTTGTGGCTAATGGTTACGTGATCCCAAGAAGTCATTTAGACATGATCACGGCTTAATTCTCTCTCGTGCTGTCGTATTTGTTCTCTCTCTTCTGCTTCTCTCTGTCTTTCTTCTGCTTCTCTCTGTACATGTTCTTTCCTTTTGGCCGGTTCGTTTCGTTCTTCCTTCTGAACGTAAGCAATTAAATCCTTTCCTGATAGTCCTAGGATTTGTCCCTGCTTAATGAAAACGATCGAACGAAGACATCCTGAAAATGCTGCGTTCGTCTTTCGGCACAAGATCAAGCTTACCAGAACAAGTGAGGCTCTATCTAACAAATCTAACTACTTGTAATTAACAATTAACCCCACAAAAACTTACTAAAGCTTCCAATTAATTATGCAGAGCAGAAAAAGAAAATAACTAACAAGCGAACCTGACTCAGGACTAAGTCTTTTGGTAATTTTAACACAGCAAAACCAAAGTTTGGCGGCTATTCTTTCCGTTTAATTAGTGGTATCTTGACCCACGTAAATAAGCTCAACTAAAAAAAAGATAAATAATAGCCTATTAAAAAAATTGTCCTATTATTTTTGCTTGAATATTCTTGACACTTGCAACTTTATGGAGTGGAAATAATAACTTTTAAGGAAATAGCAAAAGATCAGGTAGGGTAGAATCTTTTACAAACCCAAAGACCTAACGCCAGTTTCATATACAGTATATATATATATATATATATATATATATATATATATATATATATATATATATATATATATATATATATATGTGTGTGTGTGTGTGTGTCGTGGTATGACCAAGTGTACACTGTTATACGCGCACTCCACCTAGGAATGGCTCTTAAGAGTGCTTTAAATACACAGTTGCTAGGCCAAGGAATATTTAAATACGGCTACAAAAATTTACTTTAATAGAACTAAAGATTAAATACACATATAGGGCTAATTAAATGGCAATGCAATTAAATATTGACGGTTCATGGCTAAGATGATTGACACTATAAATTAAGTTTGAACCGAGGGATAATTAATTAAGAAATTATCTTACAATTATGCAAGTTATAGAGCAAAGGGGATCTCTGAGGTTCGACGCGGTAAAGGTGGGAGGAGCGTGACATAGCGGGGGTTAAATCCTTTTTACCTTGATGTGCGGCAAGTAGGATCAGGGAGGTAAGTTCCACCTTGAAATTGTGGGCGTCTCACGAGACGCTCAATCCAAATTTGAGAAATTAAAGATAAGACCTCTTATACTTGAGGCAAACGGATGATGCTTCGGGGATGGCTTTTCCGATCCTTAAAATCCGAAGACGTGGTGAGAAGGGTTGAATCGCGCCTAAAACTATATCCACGAACAACACTGAGTGACGACTAGCTCTTCCTTGGCTCTTCGAAAATCACTTAATTCTTCTCTGGACGAGAATATAGTCGATTCCCTCTCGACTAACGAAAACGTTAACGGTTAACGTACTGGACGGTGGCTTCAGACACAATCTACCTGTGAACTCTAAGGTTATCTAGACGGGAAGAGTGATTCATCCCCAACAGACTTCCTTAATTGCCTTGTGTTTCGATAAGGGTCCATAGTGGGAAGTCGCGACGCCCCCTTTATGGTCTTTCCATTGTTCTAATTTTCGCACGAAATAGGGCAGATAAATGCACGATGCTAACTGGACGTGGGGCCAACTAAATTCGTCTGCGACAATGGCGTTTCGCCCTCGCGCAAAGTGCTTGGGTCAGACGGTCAACGGCGAACTTGGAAAGTCAGGGTGGGGGGAGTAGATGGCGGCAAATCGAGGTAGGAGAAGGCGGGAAGAGAAAAAAATATAATTCATTTTCTCCTTATTTTTCCACATAAAACAACATATGGGTTTTAAATTTCGTTAAAATCGGCTGAATAGTTATGATGTTATTGGCATATAATTCCACGTGTAAACCTCGGAGGTCCTTGACAATTATATATTCGGAAGAAAATGTAAAACAACATAATGCTTTCAGATTCCGTTCGAATCGGCCGAACTGTTATGATGTTATTGCCAAATATTTCCTCTGCTAACCTTAGGAGGTCCTCGACAATTATATCATTCGAAATAGATTGTAAAACAACATAATGATTTCAAATTTCGTTCGAATCGGCTGAATACTTATGATGTTATTGCTAAAACAATAAAAGCAAAACGGACCGACCAACCAATGACATAGTGAGATATATAGTCGCCCGTGACTAAAAATCATAGCCACCATTCGGAGGCGGAGGGCTGCTTCGTATACTTAAAGTACGCACATGCTACATAGAAAGTCAAATTGAGAATTCATTTTTATCATTTCAAAAAGAATGTATAGATGCCGGGTTTCAGGGAGGTTTGTTCCAACGATGCGGGAACCTTCGAATGCCCCCCACTCGACCTCGATAAAATTCCCTAAGTGAGACATAGGTAACCACCCTCTTTATATACTTAAATTGCTCCCGGCTACGGCCCATGCCCTAAGCCGACAGCTACGATGAACTCCACTGTTTGGTAGAGGTTCTTCCATAGTCCCCGCACTCAGTGTATCTGGCGGTTATGTGCTTTAGTTGGGCATGTGTTAAGTAGGTGTTGAATTGTGTCAGGTTCCTGGTGGCAGAAGTCTGTATCCTTCAGATTGGCGGGTTATTTGATAAGTGTTTAATTTTGGGTGGTGACCACACGGGTGCTTTGTCAGGGCGACGCGTTTGTGACGTAGGAGGCGCCTTTTTTTCTGGATTAATATCCGTTAGAATGGCGTTCAGGAGGTTGGTATGATCCAGAGATTGTATATCTTGCTGTGTGTGTTTGTGTGGGATAATTGTATGAGTGATGTGGGCATCATTTATCAACATGTAAATAATGGAAAACATGTAATGATGCCTTGAACCTAAAATTGATTCGAATTAGATAATAATAGTGGAATATGTTGTGGTCTACTTCTTAGGTTAATATATTAGTAGTCTCGTTTAACCAAAGGGGAAGAGGGGGGTCATCAAATCGGTTTGCCTGGGCTTCCTGAAGCCAGTCTTCTTCATGTTTAGGGATCTATTAAGGAGAGCTTTCACCCTTAAGCTCCAGAAATAGCAGAAAAAAAGAAAATTAGCTATATATAAGGCACAGACTATCTTCGTTAGCTTGTTAATCATATGTACGTGAGAAGACGCTTGGGTAACCGAGCTTGTATACCTAAATAGTTCACAAGGACAAAATATCAAGAATGTCTCGCTTCACGATACGAGTGCACGACCCTAATAATTGAGCTGAGTAGCTCAATTATACTTCTACCAGGTAAATTGCATTTTCCATGATGTATAGTGTATTTACACAGTTAAAGTGTATTTCTAATGAACTAAAGTCGATTTCCCATGATAGAAGATGTATTTCCTATAAGTTGAGGTGTATTTCCAATAAGGTAAGGTGTAATTCTCAATAGGTAAGGTGTAATTCTTATATGGTGGTAAGGTGTAATTCTTATATGGTGGTAAGGTGTAATTCCCATGAGGTAAAGTGCATTTCCCCTGAGCTAAGGTGAACTTCACATGAGGTAACGTGGATTCCCCATAAATTAAGTTGTAATTCTGATGATGGTAATTAGATATTCTCATGATGTTAGGTGCACTTCGCATGGGGTAAGGTACAATTTCCATAAGGTAAGGTGTATTTCCCATGAGGTAAAGTGCATTTCCCACGATGTACGGTGTATTTCATTTGGGACTGTGTGGGTGTGGGTCTGAAAATTCCAGTTATGAGTTTCAAAACGGTTATAGCCGTAGAATCGCATGGCGGCGCATCCCTTATGTGTTAGAAAGAGGGAAAAGTTAGCGTTTCTTTAGATGTTTATGGAATTTGATGCGGCTTTTGCGAGTCCAAAATTATGATCGGACTAAGAATGGACGTCTCCGGATTTATATTCTCAGAGAAGTGTTTCCAGCAGTTGATGGTTACACTTGGCTGAGTTTACGGTTGCTATAACAATGATTAAACGGGATCGATATCAGCCACCCGTGAGGGCAGGGGATCGTTTTCGCCCATCGGTGGGGACAGGGGGTCGTATTAACCCATCCGTCGGTCACAGGATTGTTTACGCTCATCGGTGGGGACAGGAGATCGCATTCACCCATCTGTTGGGGCACGGGATCGCTTTCATCCACCCGTGGGGGCACGATACTGGATTCACCCATCTGTAAGGGCAGGGGATCGTATTCACCCACCGGTTTCCGCAGTGTATTGTATTCGCACACCGGTGGGAGCAAGGGATCGTTTTCACCTATCCGTCGGGGCACGGGATAGTTTTCACCCACTGGTGGAGCAGGGGATCGCATTCACCCAGAGGGGGAGCATGGGATCGTATTCACCCACCTGTGGGAGCAAGGGATCGTATTCACCCACCTGTGGGAGCAAGGGATCGTTTTCACCCATCCGTCGGGATAGTTTTCACCCACTGTTGGAGCAGAAGATCGTATTCACCCAGAGGGGGAGCATGGGATCGTATTCACCCACATGTGGGAGCACAGGATTGTTTTCACCAACCGGTGAGGCGTGGAGGTGTATTCAACCACTGGTGGGACACGGGATCGTATTCAACCACCTGTAGGAGCACAGGATCGTTTTTACCAACCGGTGGGGCCTGGGGGTGTATTCAACCACCGGTGGGACACGGGATCGTATTTACTTACCGGTGGGAACACGAGATCGTATTCACCCACCAGAAGGAGCAGGGGATCGTTTTCACCCATCCGTCGGTGCACGGGACCGTTTTTACCCACCGGTAGGGCAAGGGATCGTATTCACCCACCGGTGGAACACGGGATCGTATTCACAGAGCGGTGGGAGCACTTGATCGTTTTCACCTATCCGTCGAGGCACGGGAGCGTTTTCACCCACCGATGCGGCACGGGGTCGTATTCACCCACCGGTCGGACACGAGATTGTATTCATCCACCGGGTATAGCAAGGATCGTTTTTACCACGGGTGGGAGTACGGTATTGTATTCACCAACCGGTGGGAGCACGGGATCATTTTCACCCATCTGTCGGTGCACGGGATCGTTTTCACCCACCGGTGGGCACGGAATTGTATTCACCAACTGGTGGGAGCACAGGATTGTTTTCGCCCATCCGTCATACATGGGATCGTTTCCACCCACCGGTGCCTCAGGGGATAATTTTTACCCACCGGTGGGCACGGGATCGTTTTCACCCATCGGTGCAGCAGGGGATCGTTTTCACCCACCATTGGGTATGGGATCGTATTCACCAACCAGTGGGATCAAGGTATTGTATTCACCCAGTGGTGGGAGCATGATATTGTTTTCACTCATCCATCGTGTCACGGGGTTGTTTTCTCCCACAGGTGCGGCCGGGATCGTATTCACCTACGGTGGGAGCATGGGATTGTTTTCACTCACGGGTGGGGCAAGGGATCGCTTCCACCCACCCTTAGGGATACGGGATCGTATTCACCTACCTGTGGGAGCAAGGGATCTTTTTTACCCAACGGTGGGAGCAAAGGATCTTATTCACCAAACGGTGGGATCACGGAATCGTATTCACCCACCAGTGGGAGCACGATATTATATTCACCAACCGATGGGCACCCGCGATCGTTTTCACTCATCCGTTGTGGGTACGGGATCTTTTTTCCAGAGCTGTCGGGGCACGAGATCATTGTCACCCACTAGTGGCACGGGATCGTATTCACCAACCCGTAAGAGCACGGTATTGTATTTACCCAACGATGGGATCACGGGATCGTTTTCACCCATACGTCGTCTCACGGGATAGTATACACCCACCTGTGGGAGCAACATATCGTATTCACCTACCGGTGGGAGCACGGGATCGTTTTCACCACTATGTCGGGACACGAGATCGTTTTCATCCACTGGTGGACCAGAATCGTATTCACCCGCCTTTGAGTCACGTGATTGTATTCACCCAGAGGTGGGAGCATGGGCTCTTCTTTTCCAACTGTCGGGACAAGGGAATGTTTTCACCCACCGGTGGGGGCACGCGATCGTTTTCACTCATCCGTTGAGGGCACGGGATCTTTTTCACAGAGCTGTCGGGGTACGAGATCATTGTCACCCACCAGTGGCACGGGATCGTATTCACCAACCCGTAGGAGCATGGTATTGTACTTACCCGACGATGGGAGCACGGGATTGTTTTCACCCATCCGTCGTCTCACGGGATCGTATACACCCACCGGTGGGAGCGCGGTATTGTATTCACCCATTAGTGGGAGCACGGGATCGTTTCCACCCATCCGTCGGGGCACGGCATCGCTTTTACCCCCTGGTGTCGCGGAATCGTATTCACCCGCCTCTGAGTCACGTGATTGTATTCACCCAACGGTGGGATCACGGGCTCTTCTTCTTCCAACTGTCGGGACAGGGGATTGTTTTCACCGACCGGTGGGAGCACGGTATTATATTCACCAACCGCTGGGAGCACAGATCATTTTCACCCATCCGTTGGGGCACGGGATCGTTTTCACCCATCTGTCGGGGCAAGGGATAGTTTTCACCCAACGATGGGAGCACCGTATTGTATTCCCCCAGCGGTGGGAGCACGGAATCGTTTTCACCCACCAGCGGGGCAAGGGATCGCTTTCACCCATCCGTGGGGGTACGGGATCGTATTCACCAACCGATGGGAGTACGGGATCGTATTCCCCCACCGGTGGGTGAACAGGGTCGTATTCACCCACCGGTGAGGCACGGGATCGTATTCCCCCACCTATGGGGGCACGCTATATATATTACAATAGTAAGTAAAACTACTCTGCATTCTAGTGATGGTCTACCCACCGTATACCTTCCCTGCGTACATGGCTGCTTACCTTACTTTTGGCTTTTTGTTGGCATATTAATTTCAAATATATATATATATATATATATATATATATATATATATATATATATATATATATATATATATATATATATATATATACAGTGCCTGCGAAAAGTATGCGATCACCCTCAAAATTTGTATTAGTTTCAATGATATTCACAGACGCATAATTCACCCTCTATTTGTTCTATAGACATTTGGTAGTTTACATATAACGCTCTGATATGATAGCTTTCCAATGCAATCTTAAGTTAGTATTGTGGTAGCGTTCGTTGTGTGTGGGTGTGCGTCAATCTTTTCCGATTTTTGGTTTTTTGCTATTTTGTTATTATTTTGTGATTTTTTACAGAAAGTGGTCTAAATAAATTTGATTTCTAACTCGAGAGTGATTGTCGAGGTGCTATTGTTGTTCCTCATAAATGTGGGAATTCTCAAAGACAGATAGCTAATGAATTAAACATAGCCCAAAGTACATACTGTTAATTTATGGGTTTCACGTGCTAAAAACAATGTTAGCCTATCTACGCCAGTACCTAAAAACGATCTGGTAGATCGAGAAAACAAATTTGCGAACAGACATGCTTATGAAACGTTTAGTAGTGAATAATCTAACAATAACAGCGAAAGAACTAAAATTTAATATGAATAATTTATTATCTGATGTTTCTGAACGAACTAGCCACGAACTGCTACAAATAGAACTTGGATTACCATCTCACCACGCTGCAAAGAAACCATTCATTAATGAAAAAATGCGTAACAAACCTGTTGCATTTTGTAAAAAAATACATTCATTGGGCTGTTGAGGAGTGGAAAAAGTTTTATTCGGCGCTGAGTCAACATTTTTAACATTCAGAAGCTATCCTAAAAAGGTTCGTCGGCTCATTGGCTCAAATAGAATGGACCCTAAATACACCCAAAAGACAATTAAACACCCTCCAAGTGTGATGATTTTGGTTTTTTTCATTTTCCAGGGGAGAGGAACCATATATTTCCTTTCTAAGAACACAACTATGAATGGTGCACGGTATTAAGCAATGTTACAGGAGAAACTTCCACTGTTAATGACAATCCATGAGACAGAAACATTCATGCATGATGGGGCACCTTGTCACAAGGCGAAAATTGTGACAAAATCGCTGTCGTAAAATGACCAGTATATATATACATGTATAATTAATTTAGACTGAGTGGGCGGCTAAGGTCAATTGGGTGACCTTCGCTCGTCCCCCAGCAGCGGCAAACGAGGGGGAGCTAAGTAGTGGGGAACGAGGTCCCCAAACGAGTGCGTGGAAGAATTTATCTACAGAATCGAGTACGGGGCTCTTAGGCTATGGAAAGGAAGGTACCAAAATAATCTATAATAACTAAAATAGGTCCACGATATATACAAATGGAAAAGATTGCAAACAAATACTTAATGTTTACAGGGATCAGACTAAAGAATTACCGAGAGCGAATAGATAAGCTCAAGCGTGAGCCCACAAGCGGCTGCTGTTAAGCCAATATACGAACATGTACTTTAGGAGTTGACTGGTTGAGAAACCACAATTGAGTCGCTGGAGCCTAGCTTGGGGGTTGAGGCCTTATAAGACGACGCGTGGAATGGGTGATTGAACGAGTAAATCGTAATCGATGGAGTTTAACCTTGATGAATGAATTTGAGAGAATACTTGCGCCAGACGAGGTTAAAGCTGAATCCAAGGATAGCCAATTGACTGGGGCTAAATTCCTTCGGTGAGAATTCTTGCCTTCGAGCTCGAGAAGGAAGAACGGAGCTGAATCGAGAAAACGACTTGTTTCGTGCAGAAAGGCGGGCATATACTGTCTTTTCCGGGCTCTGTCTAGCATTATATATGGGACAGCCGGAAGCGAAAATGTCTCAGGCCAAGGAGGAACCTCTTTATCGTGGTATACCACTCCATACCATACAATACTCCTATATTTTGTGGAGAGTGACTTAATCACCTACTGCAACGGGAACGTTTAAGGACTGTTCGCAGGAATGAACGATTTACCGGGAGTCAAACTCGAGGTGTTGAGTTGCAAAAATAGTTGACGAGATTTACTTGAATAGGCCAAGAGTATCGTTCAAGATTAGTTAGTTAAAGATAAAACAGCAAAAATATAATTTTATTTACAAATATCAAAATAAGAATAAAAATAGGCAAAAAGGAATTATTTAAAATGAAATAGTCTCTTGATAATTCTGATAAGGATGGATTCTCAAATAAAATTAATTAATTAGCGTTACTATGCTCAGAATAAAGGGGGAGCTTGATAATACTAACAATTGAGGGGGTTTCAATCTAAAGGGGCGGGGAATTCGAGGAAGGTCTTGCTTGTGATGAGGCAAGGGGAGCACGATCCAGATGAGGCAAGTGGGGCACGATCCGAAACAACCTTCCGAGGAAGAGCGATGAAGATAGCTAATCTTCAAGGATGACCTTCGACGAGAAACGTAGGATTACTCGTAATTCCACTGTAAGAGGAAACTTCTTTTCCTCAAAGGTAATCGATGGAGATTTTCTTCGGATCGATTAAACGAAGGGAGACTGTCACGCAACTTCAAATGATTGCCGTTCACCGAAGTTGCCAATTGACTGGAGTAGAATCCCGGAGGAGAAATTCTTGTTGTCTGATGAACGCTCACGGGACTTCGACTCGAGACGATGAGGACGCCTTTAAGGTGCGTATGGGACTACCCGATCTCAGATCAAAACCCGGTATTTGTACAAGTGATCTGTAAGGATGAAATGGGATTCGGAGCAGGGGATGAGGAAGCTCTAAACATCTTACTCCGTGAGGTGGACGAAAATTCAGCTTTTAGCGGCAAGGCGCGAAAAAGTGGCTCGCTCTCTCCTCGTTGCCAGGGAGAGGGCTCTGGACAAATTCGCAGGATTGGGAGATAATTCCCCAATACGCCCAGTAGTCGAAACTTCTCGAATGTTTCCGAATAAGAAGACGTTTTTCATGGCGGGATACAATCACACGTGGTCTCCAAATAACGTGAGGAGTTCAGAGGTTGTTCTTTTACAATCCTACCTTCCATACGATGGAACTTTTCTAAGGGAGAGGGAAGAAAAAGAGACATTGCAAATTTGGATGGGAGGAATTATTAAGGCGTCAGCCTGATCACAAAAAACGGGTAACCTGACCTGTGTTCGACAGGCTTATAAAAGGCAAAGATATTGATCTCAGCTAAAAAAAAAATCAAGGTAAATCGATCGACAAAAAAAAATCCTATTCAAATTAGGGAACCAAATTTGAATTTTGACTCAAAGGGTAGTGGAACAAAAAAAAACATTATATAAAATGAGTAACTACAGTGACCATAGATATATGTTTTCAGAGCATAAAATTAAGAGAAAAAAATCATATCTACATAATTAACTTAGGGATTTACAAACGACCTATAAATTAGTGGATTAGGCGACATTGTCGGCCAATGTATTCCGGCTAAGAGTGTCAGAAATACAATTCTCGGTGCCGCGTATACACCAAACTTTGAACTGATACTGCTGGAGTATCAAAAGCCATCGCATTATACGTCCGTTCTAGGTCTTAAAATTTCGGAGGTACGACAAAGGGCGATGATCAGTTTCGACAATTTATTTTTTTCCTATCAAATACATGCTACCGAGTAATTATGTTCACGGGGCAATAGCTTTTGGTTCGCGTAAGCCACCGGATATCTTTTTCCTTCATCCGAGTATTGAAGCAGCACGGATCCAATTCCTTCGTCACTTGCATCTGTTCTAATGCCGAAGGGTTTAGAGGGATTAGGGAGCCTCAAAATAAGGGCAGACGCTAACTTTTCCTTGAGCCGCTGGACCCTGGTAGTGGCTTCGGGATTCCATAAAAGGGGATCTGGGTATCATTTCCGAAGGAGAGCACTTAAAGGGGCGGAAGTAGACGCAAAGTTGAGGATAAATCTACGGTAAAAGAAGACCGATCCCATGAATTACCTCAGCTGTTTTTTTGTGTGGGGAAGGGGCATTTCGACAATGGCTGGGACCTTTACATCCTGGGGGCCCATCTGATTTTTCCTAACATTTAAGTCCAGATACTTAATAGTATGTACGCAAAGTCAAACTTACTAGGGCCAATGATGAGTCCGTGCTCACGAAGCCTAATCAGTAGGGCGCGAAGAGCTATCAAGTGCTGGTCCCACGTAGAGGTAGCAACATAAAGGTTATCGAAGTAGAAGGAGACGTGCAGCAAATCATCCACAATCCTTCGCATCATCTTATTATAGTTGCTACGTGCAATGACTAACCCGAAGGAGAGTCGTTTAAACTGCATAAGATCCTTGTAGGTGGTAAAAGCAGTATACTTGCGCGCGTTTACACGGAGGGGAAAATGGTAGTATGATTTGCAGAGGTCCAACTCAGAAATAAATTTAGCTTCTTCAAAAAGGTGGAGATTCTCGTCTATAAGGGGGATAGGCTCTGCACCAAACGCAGTTAATTTTAGGAAATCGACGCACATGCGGAAGGTTTGGTCAGGCTTGCGAACCATGACTATGGGGGAGCAGTAATCTGACTTCGTGAGCTCGATGATATTTAATGCTAAAAGATTGTCTACTTCTTCGTTAAATGCTTTCCTAAGGTGGATGGGAAGAGGGTAGGGTTTCGATTCAACAGGCTCTTAAGTGGTAAGGATGATGTCATGCTCAAATTAATTGGAGCCTCTGGGGTCTCGGAGATGACATCTTCGAATCCATTTATCAACTGCTGTAGCTGACTCTTTTGAAGAGGCGCTAGCGTGGGGGAGGCATCCAACACATAAGACGATGATTCCTGGGGTTCAGGTAAAAATGGAATAGGATAATCACCATCTTTTTCAATGCATACTACTTGTACGACGTTGAGAGGGTCAGCGGCATACACTGCTCCCAAAGGAGACACTTCATCGAGGGCCACAATATTGTTGAGACACACACGGCGGTGATATTTCTTTGACATAGTGATGTGGAAAACCTTATCTCCTGAGGGAGTTCTAATCAGGTAATCCACATGTCCTTTTACCTTTAAAACGGAAAAGGGGCTCTTCTACTGGCTCAGGAGTTTGTTACTCTCCGTGGGAAGTAGCAACAGCACCTCCTCGCCAGACTTAAAACTTCTTTCCTTCACTTTTAAATCGAAATAAGTTTGATACTTTTCCAAATTTACTTCAGAATTTTGGTACGCGATGTCGGCACATATCTCGAGGCGCTTTTGGAGGTCCAGGAGGTAGGAATAAGAGGATTGGATTTCGTTATCCAGACGAGGATTGGTAAAAAGCTCATTTAGAATGGTAAGGGGGCCTCTAACATTACGGCCATACAGTAATTCGAAGGGGGTAAATCCTAGGGTCCTATGGGGGATTTTACGACACGCAAACAGTGCCACGGGTAAATAGTGGTGCCATTCTCGGGGCTGATCTATACACATTTTTCTGAGGATTTTGATTTCAAGGTACAATTTAGCTTTTGGCAAACTGCGTTTGAGGCTGGGTGGTAAGGGGTGGTAAACAGAGATTTGACCATGAGGAGCTTGCCGACCGACATACTCCATAAGCTCGGAGGTAAATTTTTATCATCGATCTGACAATACCTCTTTCGGAATTCGTACCCGAGAAGAAAAGGGAAATGAGATCTTCAGCGCAAGAAACGCTATCAATGCGCTTATGGGGAACTGCGTACAGGAAATGGGTAGCAAAGTCTACAAAAGTGAGGACATAACTGTATCCTTCACTAAACGGTAGATGAATAGGGCCAGTAAGGTCAATAGCCATACGAGAAAAATGTTGCGAGATGATCGGGCTTTTCTGAAGTGAGCTGCCTTGACGTGCCCTCTTTCTGATGTCCTTTGGCAGGAATCGCATGATTTTCAGTAATCTGCAATTTCTCTCGCCGCATCTGGCAAATAAAAATACTTAAAAACCATCTGAGCTGTTTTATTACGGGTAACGTGGCCGAAGAATACACTATCGTGAGTGATCTGGAGGACTTGGGGGATAAGAGAGCGGAGATCACACAAGGAGTGTGATTCAGGTTCGGTTCCGTCGGAACATTTGCGATATAAAAGCTCATCCTTGACAAGGTAGGAGATGCTTTTTCACCACGGGAAGACTCTTGCTCATGAGTCCTAGCTTTTTCACAAATTAAGGGGGGGGGGGTGCGCACTCCTTCTGGGCGCGGGCAAAATCCTCGTTCCGGAGGTCCTCCACTTCCGGATCTACAGGGTTTTCAAAATTAAGGGGTTCCTGGGAAGCCTTGGCGGCCTGGGTACGGTTTACTACGGGTTGTGCTACCTGGTTACTTGTAACCTGGGGGCTCTGACCAATCAGTACAGAGCAAAACTTGATTGGGTCTGCTACCACTTCGACCCAACCAGTCAAATACTCACATTCGATGTGGCATTTTACAATAGGGAAACGATTCGCTCGGCCGAGGTAGCCATGGACCACACCGAACTTTTGGTGCTCAGGATCGACCGGGGGAAGTAAATTCTCGGACATCACGATGCATGTGCACCCAGTGTCACGTACAAGGGTGAACACATGGCATCCATTTACGGCTACATTCTCAAACTTGTAGACTACAGGGGGAGCTCTTATTGAAGAGAAAATTTACTTGGTGATCGGAGTTGTTGGTCGACGAGAGAGACGCAGGGGTATCCTAGAGAGACATGAGGGGAGCAGGAGCGGCCCTAACTTGGTGTACTTGATGGGAGGACACGCTTCTGAATTGGGCATTTTTAGGACAGTCCGTGCGTATGTGACCTTCTATTCCGCACGTAAAACAGATTATCTGCCTTCTGGGGAATAACGACGCGGATGGGAGTGGTAATTATGGACTTGATATCTCTTGGTTCTGAAGGAGGAGGCTTCCTGGGTTTCGAAGGGCCTTGAACTTTCACAAATTTAGGGGTATTTCTTGTAGGGGGCCTGGAGTTATTAACCTTAAACTTGGGATGAGACGGTAGAGGCTTCTTATTAACCTTGATGTACAAGTTATGGCTACTTGCGTAAACATCAGCCTCTTCGAGGCATTTCTCAAACGTAGAGCAGCGCTTGTCCTTGACGAAGGGATGGATTTCGTGGGTCAGGGAAGCTAAAAATTGATCTTTTAAGATGAAGTCTAGAAGGAACTCGTACTCTGGGGGACTTTACACACATCTACCCAAAATTGGAGGTGTTTCTGGAGGGTGTACCCAAAATGGCAAAAAGTCTGACTGGGGCGGATATTTTTGTGACGGAAACAAACATGAGAGAAGTCCAAGGTCATATTCCTGGCAGCTAAGAGTTTGGACTTGAAGGTAGAGTAGTCCACATTGGACTCTGAGGGAAGGGAAATAAATATATCCCTTAACTTAGAGTTTAGGAGGGGGAGCAATTTAACGACACTATCTACGTTGATGTCTCAATTGTTGATTTCGACGACCTTCTCGAAATGCATAAGATATGATCCAAAAGCTTCTCCTTTTTTAAAGACGGGTAATTTTACTGACGGGGACTGTGGAGTTTCGGTCCGGGAGTTAACTGACATTCACTCCAATTGATTACGGCTTAATTCACGTTTATGCTGCCTTATTCTCTCACGCTATTCCATTTCTCGTTGTTCTTTTCTCTCTTCAGCTTCTCTTAGTTCTTGCTCCTTCGCTATTCTCTCTTCAACTTCTCTTAGTTCTTTTCTCTCTTCAGATTTTCTTTCATTTCTCTCTTCTTCCTGGATATAAGTTAATAATTCTCAGCTTGACAGGCCCAACAATTCTGCTTGACTCTTGAAACGGTCAAATGAAGAAGACATCTTGTTGGCTTACTTGAGGGAACGTAACACGCGAACGGGGCTATTGAAGTCATGAAATTTCTCGGCAATATACGTGAAGCCTAATTTTCCCCCAAAATAAATAGTCAAAAATATCGCACTGAAATAAACACTAAAATTCTTCCTACACGGTTAGGCCGGGTTAATCTCTCTAATCCAGCTGGGGATTAACTCAAAGATTCCGGTAAATGGAATACACACAGAAACAACGTCTCCCAACTAATAATCTAAATTTCTAATTAGTTAAATAGATTAATGTTCCACTGATCTAAAGCTAACTTGAACTTAATTCGGCCAAAAGAGAAAAATAAAGAAACTTAAATAATGGGAGGGAACTACTAAAACTCAAAGAGAATGTAAATCAACTATAACTGATTTACTATGTAATATACCTCACACATTTGACACCAGTTTTTATAATATAGAAGTAATATATATATATATATATATATATATATATAATACATGTTGTGGTACACCACTCTATACCATACACTACTCCTATATTATGTGGGGGTGACTTAATCACCTACTGCAACGCGGTCAGTTTAAGGACTGTTCACAGGGATTAACGATCGACCAGGAGGTCAAACTCGAGGCGTTGGGTTTCAAATCCTTAACAAATCAGGCAGAGTGCATAAAGTGTTGGTGATATTTACTTGATAGGCCGAGAGTAACGTTTTAGGTTAGTTAAAGATGAAACAGCAAAAATATAATTTTATTTACAAATATCAAAATAAGAATGAAAATAGGCAAAAGGGAATTATTTAAAATGAAATAGTATCTTGATAATTCTGATAAGGATGGATTCTCAAATAAAATTAATTAATTAGCGTTACTATGCTCAGAATAAAGGGGGAGCTTGATAATACTAACAATTAAGGGGGTTTCAATCTTACGGGTTGGTGAATTCGAGGAAGGTCTTGCTTGTGATGAGGCAAGTGGAGCACGATCCAGATGAGGCAAGTGGGGCACGATCCGAAACAACCTTCCGAGGAAGAGCGATGAAGATAGCTAATCTTCAAGGATGACTTTCGACGAGAAACATAGGATTTCTCGTAATTCCACTGTAAGAGGAAACTTCTTTTCCTCAAAGGTAATCGATGGAGATTTTCTTCGGATCGATTAAACGAAGGGAGACTGTCACGCAACTTCAAATGATTGCCGTTCACCGAAGCTGCCAATTGACTGGAGTAGAATCCCGGAGGAGAAATTCTTGTTGTCTGATGAACGCTCACGGGACTTCGACTCGAGACGATGAGAACGACTTTAAGGTGCGTATGGGACTACCCGATCTCAGATCAAAACCCGGTATTTGTACAAGTGATCTGTAAGGGGGAAAGGGGATTCGGAGCAGGGTATGAGGAAGCTCTAAACATCTTACTCCGTGAGGTGGACGAAAATTCAGCTTTTAGCGGCAATGCGCGAAAAAGTGGCTCGCTCTCTCCTCGTTGCCAGGGAGAGGGCTCTGGACAAATTCGCAGGATTGGGAGATAATTCCCCAATACGCCCAGTAGTTGAAACTTCTCGAATGTTTCCGAATAAGAAGACGTTTTTCATGGCGGGATACAATCACACGTGGTCTCCAAATAACGTGAGGAAGTCAGAGGTTGTATTATCCTCTATTCCCGACAATAGCTTACTGACAATAAATTTAATATTTTGGATTGGCCTTGTAACAGCCTAGATCTCAATCTCCTAGAAAATTTATGGATAATAATAAAAAATAAAGTTGAAGGCCAAGAAACTGGCTCCATCGAAAAATTAAAACAGGCCATCATAAAGGTATGGTGCAACGAAATATCAGTGGAAGTTTGTCAAAACATGATCAAATCCAAAGGAAAGATGACAAAATATTAATATAAGGTCAGGCAATATGGGTGATCGGATACTTTTCGCGAGCACTATATATATATATATATATATATATATATATATATATATATATATATATATATATATATATATATATATATAGTTCGGACACCTAAATAAATTCATGTAGATGGATACTCACAATTAATGCGATGGCTGATCGCCATTTTACCTAGTTCCTTAAGTTCCTCAAATCACACTGAGTCAATTTATAAAATTATGACACAGACAATTAATTAACTCAACTTGTGCTTAAGTGAACTGTCAACTGCAGGTAATCACCATTTTTATTTGAAAAATAGTACAGAAATGATTCATGATGGCTAATTATACATTCTTTATAATTGACAAAATTGATTCAGTATAAACTTGTTTTAGGACAAAATTCTTTGAATGTATGCGAATGCTAGTTATTATTCTTCTATTCTACCCAATATAAAGATTTTCACCGAGGACTTTATTTTTTGTGGCTGATATGTTTTTATCCGAATTGTGAAATTAAAGATAAATTACAGCAAGTTTGGTGTAATTATCCACCAAATAACTGTTTGTGAAGCCACTCATTGGCTGAGAGGAGAGTAAGTTTCTACGAAGTCTCTAATGCTGTCTTCGATAATTAAGCAACTGTACGAACGCTGTCTGATTCGCTTTAGTGATTTCTATTTTTGTTTTAAGAAGTCCTTTGCTTCTGAATTCGCTGTGGTTTGGAGTAAATCTTCATTCATAAGAGACGGTTTCACGCAATTATTTGACGTTTTATTGTAGAATACACATAGAGGCAGAGCAGGATCATCTCATTTAGGAATAAAGCCATATTTAATGTAAGCGTCATGATAAAGGCGTTATTTGTTATTTTAGAAAGCCGATAGTAATTAAAATTAGGTGAAAAACTAGAGCGTGAATTAAAAAAGATATCTACAATATAATGAAACCTGTTGGTAGGCAACTGGGATTTTCCTGGTACCAGAAGCAGTTCTTGTTAATAAGTTTATCAAATGCAAGATTATGAAGTTTAAAAGTTTAATAGAATGCCTCCATAGTCACTACTAAAACCAAATTAAAGAAAAAATACCAAACAATCGAATCGTATTTTCTCAACTAAACGAACGCGTTACGAGTGATCAGCTGCCATTTATTAACACTAATTTTAAAATTTTAAAAATGCATAAACTTATGAAAAATGATATATAATAAATCGAAAAAAGTATCATTTTCAAATTACTAGAATAAATTTAATCGAATTAAAATTGTAAAATTTAATTGATGAATTTACAAAAATGTTTCAGCATAAGAGCCTCGAAACCCCTCGAAAATCTTTCGAGTACCCCTAAAAGTAAGCGTAACCCAGTTTGACCACCACTGGTCTACAAAGATTAACAAGTTAATCTGAATTCATTTTTTTTGTTAGTAAATTTTTAACTAAAAAGGTTAGAGTAAAATCCATGTTATTCATTTGCTTTATGCATTGCTCTATAAAAAAAAGTCGATCCAGCAAATGTTAGCCAGTACCTCTCGACCTTCAAAACGGGCTTAATATGGCTCGAAACCCTGTCCGAGTTTGATCCTTGTCTCTGAGAATCCCGTAATACCCTTCCCACATCTGCATTATGGAGGTTCGGCGTTATATGTAACAACCCCCTTCATCTCTTTTCATTCGTCTCTTCGCCTTTTTATCGTATTTATTCTCCTTCCTCTTTCTCTTCCAACTGAGTCACATACCGTTGTTGCACAACACAATTTTCTTCTTCTGCCAAATCAAGTCCCTAAAATACGGAGCGCCATATAAAAATGATGAACGAATCATAGCAGTGTCACCCGAGCGAAAGAATATGCGAAAAGACGAAATCCACTGAGACGCCACAAGTTACCCATTTAATGGGACTAAATAGGAAAATATGAAGTCACATTTGAGCTTAAATTGGCTGCCAATGGGGAGAAATTGGAGAGTGAGTGGGGTCTGAATAGGTCATTTGGAAAATTTGCATAAAGCCTTTGATCAAATCTTTGAATAACTCACTTAGAGAGCTTCAGAAAAAGAGAAATCGGGGAGAGTGTGTGTTTGAGTGTGCGGGTGCAGTCTCACTTTTGCTCTGTGACGTGTGCGATATCAAAGAAAGGTTACACACGCACGCACACATCCACCAACAAGGGCAGAATCAACTCTGAAGGCAAACACAAGAAGAACTGGATAAGGACAGCGGTGCGTCGAGTCTGGACATGCACAGAGACCGCTCCTTCCACGTACATAGTCTATCACAACACCGCTTTCTCTTCTTCCCTTCCCTCTTTACACACGCAACATATCCATCTTCTGTTTTGGAACCCGAGAAAGAGGTTTTCATACCTTGATCTTAAACGGGTGACTTTTCCTTGGGCCACGAAAGGGTTCTCTGCTTCCTAAGGTGTGTCAACACCCAGTACTACCCCTTCCCTCTGTGTGCACATTTCTACCCAAAGTGGACTGTCCTAGGGTTCGCACGGGCTTTTTTAGTGTTTGTCATTCTGATTTTTATGTTACTTTTCTTATCCGGTTGAAGGAGCTCGTCTCCGATTGAGGAGGGGTGGGGGGGTGATATTAACTAAGAAGTCAGCCAATGAGAGACGGTCTGGTATAAAGGGCGGAGGTGGTAAAAGGGGAGAGGTCCGGCGGCAGAAGAAATAAATATAATGGAATGAGGAAGGTTTCGTGGGAAGAAAAGCGACCAAGAGCTTACTGGAAGCTTGCTTGGAGGACGACCTTAGGAGGGTGAGCGTAATTTTATAGACATGTAGGGTAAACTAGCTAATTAAGACGCACTTGTGAAAAAAAACTACTCTGCAAAAACTTAATGCACACAATCAAAATCGTTTAGGTAGATGGTTTTAGGTCATTTTGAGCATAAAATATTTGGATTGTGTGCAATTAAGTTTTTGCAGAGCAGATTTTTCTCACAAGGGCGTCTTAATTGGCTAGTTTACCCGAGGTGTAAGCACACCAGCTTTTGTTAGAGCGATCTGATTTTAGGATGGCTGAGGTTTAGATATTGATACTGCGTCAGGTTTCCTTTACTAGATTTAAAAGAAGCCTCTCCCTTGTGCATAGTTTGGTCAGTTATGGGGTTTTCGTTTGTGTAGTTATTTACATGCGCGACCTGCAACAGTCGCTACATTCGTTTAACCCCTTCGCAGCTACAAGTGAGGATCTCTAAGCACTTTGGGATTTCCTATAGAACTGGTCGACCTGTTTCCAAACCAGAGCACTCCTATATACGTTACCATTTATCAATAGTGGTCATTCCAGTGATATAGATCATTTTTCGGCAACTCGGATTGCATCAAGCTCCATAGATTTAAAAATTCATGAAGTCCTTTATATAAAAAATTGCCCCCCAAATTAAATGACTACGCTTCATCTATCAACTTAATGACCCAGTAAATATCTTTCAAATAACCAATGTTGTTATATCTCACTCAAAACAACTCACTCCGTCATCATTCTTATTCATACAATTAGTTGAATAAGAAGTCCGACAGTCAAGGTAAGTAATTATAATGTTTTGGTTGTGAATCAAATCTTCCTCATTTTTACTTAAATTGCAGTCGGTGTGAAGATTTTGAATTCGTTTTATCTGTGTACTCATTTTAGTGGTTTTTTTTACTATGCTAGTTCACTATTTCCCGTTTTAAATTTCTTAGTTTTAGTCAAACAATTTTGTATTTCCACCTATTATCTATATTTGGCTAATTTTAATATTTAATCATTGGAAGGAAAAATTGTTTGTGTCCTTTGGTTTAAGCTTCATTCTTATCGGTTAATTTTTAGTCATATTATTTTACTTTGAGTTATTTGCTATTTCCCTTTGAGCTCTTTTTTCCGACTGATATGTTGATGGATGTTGTATAATATACATTCGATAATATTTGTATTTATTGTCTGTAGCCACTAAAGATGGAACAAGGTTTGTTCCAAAATGTTTGGTATATATATAATGTTTTCTACCATCGCGTACCTCTTCATTTTCCGACTAAGAATATATATATATATATATATATATATATATATATATATATATATATATATATATATATATATATATATGTATATATATATATGATAATATATATATATATATATATATATATATATATATATATATATATATATATGTATATATATATATGATAATATATATATATATATATATATATATATATATATATATATATATATATATATATATATATATGATAATGAATTATAAAGTTATTGTCTATGCGATTAGGTAAGGGTAATAGTAAGAATTGTTTAATCCCTCAACCCTCTTCCGGAGCGCCACCTGTACGACTGGGCTGCCATGCATTTCTCTAAGAATAAAAATTTAAAGAGGCCTTTCTGTACTGGTTGTTCGATTAATATGGGTTGTATTTCTAGTAAATGATAATTTATTCACGTACAGGCATGTGCGTAAAACAATATTTTAAAGTCATTTAAGAACTTGCGTGTAAACCATATTTCGAGTTTTTCCTCCTGGTGTGTTAAAGTATAGGTTTCTTGCCCCGCCAACCCTGGAACATAGCATCGCACGTACAGTTGTCCATATGGGAAGCCTGGGTCCTTTAAATGGAGCCCGGGCAGTTTCAGAGATCGACCTTGTCATTTGTTGATAGTCATTGCCAGTCAATGGGAACTGCATTCGTTTAGAATCAAATGGGAGATCATTTCAAGGAATAAGCACAGCCTCTTCTGCTCCACAACCAGTTGAGGTCACTCTCTTTCCCCCAATTCCGCCTTTCCATCCCTCTCCACTCCTTAATATCGCCCTTTCTTTTCAGCCACAGGGGTCTTTTGCTTTTGAAGATGAGTGCCTTTTCAAATGCTTTCCATCTTAGAGTGATTCTGCTTTGGATTTCTTAATCTTTAACCGGTGACAATGTAATCGGTTGATCGAGATATATATATATATATATATATATATATATATATAGGGGATAGAATAAGAACTTAATAGGATAAATTGGAATGTCACTGAGCTCAGCGAAGTAAAAATGAAAAGGGAAAGAACCCTAAAATTGAAAAACGGCCACTTACCTTCTTACTAGGGTACATACTACCACCCATAAAAACAGAATATCCGATAAACTTAGCAAAATATTAAGTAAAATGTCAAATAAGTATTTCATCCAAATGATTCAAGCTCACGGACCTACAACATTTCGCTTACATGAAAAAGTTGAGGGCTTCTTTGTAGCACTTTTGAATGCAGCCACCCTAGAAAACCATCGATTCAAGATGATTATGGGAGACTCCAAGTTAAATATTGGAGAACAAAGAGACAATAAACGATTGATAGGAAGCTTTAAGTTTAGAAGTCATTCAAAAATGCTAAAGCAGATGAAAATGGATGGGCCAAAATATGAGATCGATTATATAATCTTTAATAATAAAAATCATGAAGGACAAATCGGTTATAAGCTCATTTAACACAGTGAGAAACTACAAATATAATAAAAGCGATAAAGCAATATGGCAAAGAGAACAAACTCCCTGGCACTTTGCAACCCAAGCCAAATGAATACTTCCCAAATTACCCTAGCAAGCAAGTTGCTGAACTTATTGATCAAGTGAGAGAACAATCACCCGATGAATGCAACATTAATACAAGAGAAACTATTTCACATGTGATATTTTGACAAATAACAATGAGCCAGGGTTATCTGGCATGAACATAAGCAAAGCTAAAGAAAGACTTTTGATGAAAGGCCAAAAATTAGATGGGCAATGTAACCATTAGATAGAAGGACGAATATACTCAACTGAGCAAAGTTGTTACAAACTAACTCAGTGTAGAACATAGAACATATAATACAAATCTATTGAAAACAAACAAATCAAAATAAACAATTGCTATTCAGCAAAACAACATTAAAGGATAAATAGGAAAACAAATTGTCAAACAGAAAAAATAACAAAAAGAGTTAAGGAATTATATCAGAATCTATATGATAGCAAGGGTTACTTTTTACCAGATAGCTTCTCAATAAATGAGGAGGAAGTTCCACCAATTAAGGAAGAAGCTTTGCATGCACTTAAGAAAAACAGTAAGACAAATGCGAAAGATGGAGTCATACTCGAGCTTGAGAAAGATGTAGATAAACGACTTGATGAATTAATAGTTGTTAGTCTGTTTACAAAAGTTCAAAGTATTCAAATGAATGCTAAATACTTCTCTGCATGGTATTTATAGATTATAAAAATAAAACATTGATTCATAGATGTTGTT